>OZ038388.1:9278232-9630732 GCA_964036045.1 Eutreptiella sp. 'Long Island Sound 2002'
CGTGGGCCGTCGCAATTTGCGTGCCGGCGTTGTACGGGCACCTGAACCCGGTTGCTCTGGAGGCCTGGACCCGATACCATCGGGCGATGGGGTTTTCGCACATTTTTGGGTATTTCATTGCCGGGAACCAGACAGATAGTGCGACCGTTTCGTGGCTGCGAACGGAGAGTGGATGGCAAGGGGTGGAGGCCGTGCCGGGGTGCGATTCTCGAGTTGCTGACAAAAAAACGCCGTACAATTGTGTGCAGCGATTTGCAATGCTCAAATGCTTTAAGAAGCTGGAGCACAGGAGGATCCCTTGGGCCTGGTTCGGCGATGTGGATGAATTCTTTTGGGTATGCCGGTCTTCTAAACCCCCAAGTAAAGCCCCCAGGGGGTGTGATGGATCTGGAATTTCTGGGGTCCACAGCCGGAGTAGTTTTGCCCGGAGGGGGGGGGGGGAGTGAGTCTGGGGGAGGGGGTCCAGAGGTGAGGGGTCCCCCCCGCCCTGCCGAAATGAAAATTAAAGCAACGCCCTGTCCCCCCCCCCCCCCCGATAAAACCACCCCCCTCCATGGCCCCAGAAATTCCAGATCATGAAACCAACCCCCTTGTGCCTCAGAACAGGACACACAGAACAAGCACCGCGCGGGATTGAGGTTTCACAACCGACGGACGCACGGTCGTGTGAAAGTCAGCCCCCCGAGCAAGATGAGGAGCTAGAGCTGGGGCTGGCAGAAGCCCTGGGCTGGAAAAATCCAGCAACGGAGGTTTGGTTCATGCGCTTGGCTGGGGGCTCACTTCTGGACAAACAATAGGGCGGGTGATGGGCAATACCGCAGGGGGTAACTTTGCCATCTGAGCGGGATTGCGAGGGGGGGGGGGGGGGGTTAGTTGGGGGGGGGTTACCAAGCACGTCTGCTCTCTCGCTGGAACACGAATTGGACGCGAGGAACAGCAGCACGGTGCATCGCCTTGCAACATGCCTGTGGCCAGGACGTGACAGTGAATGTCTGGAAGGGTGTGTTTCTGGGGTGTTTCTGGGCCATGGCACACAGAGACGCATCCCACAAAGAATTGCGTGAGGCCTGCAGAGCAAACCGCGCAAGGCGGCCTCACTGTGCCCCTGCATTATCTGTATGGCCTTTGTCGCCCTTTTTATGGGGACAGATGCTGAATACCCCAACGTCGCCATCATTGGCGACCTGCCACCAGGTCTACTCGGTACATGGGACTGTGATATGTATCCCCCGCTCGTTTCCTCCTGCACAAGCTGCTCTGAGTGCCCCTGCCGATTCGCATTCCACTCCACAATGTATTTGAGGTGGTGATCAACAAGGGCGTGCAAAGCCTCAAGCCTGGGAAGAGTGAAGGGGAAGAGTGAAGGCCAAGGGAGGTCCACCACGGGACGAGGGCAACTGTACCCAAAATACGTCCTGGACGCCTCGGAAAAGCACGTACGGGCCCGCCGTCCAGGGACGAGGGATCCGGCTTCGAGGGCTGGGCCCCCCAAACGCTTGGCAGGACGTCTGGAATTGCTCAAAAAAAGTGATTTGACACAAAGTGCAAGGAAATCTGGTTTCCCCCCCTTCTTTTCCCAAACATCTATTTTGAACGGATGTGAATGGGACGAACTAAGACCTCCTTCTGATTCCCAACGGTTCGGAGGGCCCCCGTCCCCGGAGCTGCAATGGACTGCGGGCCACGTGCGCCGGATGGCCTGCGGATAGTGCCCCCCGGAAGGAGCGAGGGGAAGGGCAGTGGTGTGGATCAGCAGACAACTGCGGTCCTCGTGGCCAAACTGCCGGCCCATTGCGGGTGCATCGGCCCAGATCAATCATTCAAAGCGCGGAAACCAACGTCGGAATGCCAAGTCTCCTGAACGATAGTATGCCCCCCCCCCCTACACACACGGAACACCCCACACATGCCCCCCCCCCCCCCCGCCCCTCGCACACAAACACACCCCTTCTCGCCTCCCACTCCAAGACCTCACAACTGAAAAAGAAGAATCTGGTCCACAACCTGCAGACGGTGTCTGCGGTTGTCATGTCCGCGACGATGGTGAGCTGTGGGACACTCGTAGCACTGGAGCTCCGATTCCTGATTCCGAGAGCTCGCTCGAGTACCGTTTGGTAAGAGGGCTTTGCCTGCTTGCCCCGATGACCCGGGCGGCTTGTACGTGCAGCGGACGGTCTCCAGACTACGACCCCTTCCGTACCAGTGCCTCTTCGCTTCTGCGTCATGCAGACAGGGCCTACAATCAGCAGACAGCGTCCACTTGTAGCAGATGTCTACAACCCACAGACATTGTGCGGTATCCGATCCCCCCCCCCCCCAAACACACTTCCCCGCATGCCCCCCCCCCCCCCCAAGGGAGTGACCACGGCAGTAAGTCCCAGCGTGCTGGCACTGAGAAGCGAGCAGGGGAGAGACTCCTTCCCTCGCGTAGCGACTCAACCAGAAAAGGGACGCACCACGTCGTCAAGCGCCCGGACCAAGCCGGGAGAAGGGGGCCAGCAAGGGGCCCTACGCACCTCCACCCAACACGGGACACCACCGTCAACCCAACAACAACTCGCTCCTATGTTGAGGTGGTCCGGGGAGTCGCGCAACGAAGTGGGCGGCCAGCGACGGCAAGTGGCCCACCCCACGTATCCCGCTACATCTCACTCCCCCGTGCACCCACGCACACCCCACAACCCCAGTCCGCGCAGCAAAGGCATGAAGGAGAGGGTAGGGGGTTTGTGTTGCGCTCGCCAAAGGATGGACTGAGCGCGGGAACTTGGAGGAGAAAGGTTGTTATGTGCCCCCGTCGGGGAAACGACCCCGCAAGTGGCCATCCCAGGGCCCACCAGCCGCCGTTGGGGAGAGGTACCTCACCGCCGGCTTGGGATGGCCGCTTGGACGCACCTGGCCAACGGCGAAGGCATTTGCCTTCCTCTGCGTGGACTCGATGCAGAGAAGTGAAACAGGGCAAGTCCGGGGGCTCCGTTGGCACAAACGACCGAGGGAAAGGGAAGGGAAGGAGTGTGGTGAGGCCGATCGGCACCGCGGCCTACGGAGGAAAAGGCCAAGGGAAGGGAAAGGGGAGGGGAGAGGGAAGGTTAGGGCAGGGAGGAAGAGGAAGGTCAAAGGGTGGTGAGAAGCCGATGGGCACCACCGCCTATGGAGGGAAAGGGCCCAAGGGAAGGGCAGCGAATGGCGATCGGCCAGTAGGCGCCGCCAGCTGCAGACGAGATCATCACACCATGGCGTCATGCCAAAACCCCCCTGCCCGCCCACCCCCCGACCATTCAGTCGCTCAGTACTGCACTCCCACACTCACCCACACGTGGGAGGTCTGGGCAAGCGATGTTGTGGCATCGATCCCAGGCCACGCCCTGCTACCCCCACGGGCCTGTCAGGACCAACAGCGGTTTGTGTTCCTGGTATGACAGTCGGTGGAAACTGCCATCGGTGGCCGCTGAGCAATGGATCGCTGCGCATGATTGCGCCGATGCCGTGGTCGCCAGCCGCGGCGGCAGGGATGCGGCCGCGGCTGGCGGATGGTGCGTCACGGATGCCGGCGTTCGTGTGTTTTCTGGGCTCCCCCTGCTCTCCAGTGGCACGTCTGCAGCCCAGTCCCTGGGTTTCTCCGACGTATCCGCTGCTTCCCTGCCCCACCCTGCCCCCCTTGACACCCACCGTTATCGCATCTCCGTGCGTTCCCAGGTCAGTCCCCAGGAGGTCACTTGTCGAACCGGCGAGCGATGCCGCATCGTGCCACAGTTGCTCGCGCGCCATTGGGGCAACGCCTTCGTGTCCGTGGGGGTCTGGCAGTACGTCACCGGTGTCTGCGCGAAATGCAATAAGAACGGCTGTCACAACGCGACGCAACGGCGCACAGGTCCTCCCCGATCGCCCCTCCTCGTGCTCCGCATCCGCCCGCAACGCCGCAATGGCTCTGCGGACGGCGGTTCCCCGGGGAGTCCCCGCACCGAATCCGCCTGCCGTGTGTATCATGCAGCCAGCCCCCAAGGAGCCGGTAGCACCGAGGGGCGCTCATGCACACGGTTCTTGGTGCAGGCGCCGTGCAATCAAGCAATCGGCAACTCGGCCCCAGCCCCGGATGCGGGTTACGCCAAACCACAGTTGAGCATACGCTACGGTTTAGTCCCCCGCTACCCCTGTTCAGTTGCTCTTGAAGTTTTCAGGGAGCGGAGACATGCACTGGCCCTACCCACAATTTGGCATCGTTCTCCTTTGTGTGCGCCAGCAAAGAGGGAGGTGGCACCACCACCACCACCACCACCACCACCACCACCACCACCACCACCACCACCACCACCACCACCACCACCACCACCACCACCACCACCACCACCACCACCACCACCACCACCACCACCACCACCACCACCACCACCACCACCACCACCACCACCACCACCACCACCACCACCACCACCACCACCACCACCACCACCACCACCACCACCACCACCACCACCACCACCACCACCACCACCACCACCACCACCACCACCACCACCACCACCACCACCACCACCACGCAGGGCAGTCAGCAGCCCGGGGCTGGCAGTAATCCCCCGACTGTGACAGGGGTGTCCTCACTCACTCACTCACTCACTCACTCACTCACTCACTCACCACCACCACCACCACCACCACCACCACCACCACCACCACCACCACCACCACCACCACCACCACCACCGTCGGGCGGGCTGCCCACACACGCGAGGTGCATGTGCAGCATCGAAGTGAGGGTCCGGGACTCACGGCTGCCATGCCACCCCAACAAGCGGGCACAGGGGGCCTGGGCCCTGTGTTTGCAAGTTGGGAGGACACCAAGAGAGCAACACCCCAAAATCCCGGCATAATACAGAAGGGGAACAACACCGGAGTTCCCAGAGGGGTACCTCTGCATGCCAAGTACTCCCTCCAGTCCATGCAGCAGCATATAGAAAAGGACTCAGGGGTACCCCTGCTTGCCAAGTACTCCCCTACAGTCCATGAACGAGAACGTCGACATGAACCTAGGGGTACCTCTGCATGCCAAGTACTCCCTGCAGCCTTTGACCAAGAGCATCGACAAGGATCCAGGGGTACCTCTTCATGCCAAGTACTCCCTGCAGCCGGGAACATGAGCAAGGACAAAGACAACAACAAGGACGGTGAAATGTAGGGTGTTGCTCTCTACCTCGCAGGGCAGTCAGCAGCCCGGGGCTGGCAGTAATCCCCCGACTGTGACAGGGGTGTCCTCACTCACTCACTCACTCACTCACTCACTCACCACCACCACCACCACCACCACCACCACCACCACCACCACCACCACCACCACCACCACCACCACCACCACCACCACCACCACCACCACCACCACCACCACCACCACCACCACCACCACCACCACCACCACCACCACCACCACCACCACCACCACCACCACCACCACCGTCGGGTGGGCTGCCCACACACGCAAGGTGCATGATCAGCAGGTTCGAAGCATGAGAATGGGGCGACTGTGCTCGGTGTACCTCTGCATGCCAAGTACCCGCAGCGGTGAACCCCCTGTTTGATAAGGGTTCCCGCGACAGCCAGTCCCTGGGTTGAGGCTCCAGCCCCCCAGCCAACCCCTGATGGCGAGAAGAAGGAGGACCTGCTGTGAACCTTGCGGGGCAGTCGGCAACCTGGGGCTGGCAGTGTTCCCCCGACTGGGACAGGGGAGACCTCACTCACTCACTCACTCACTCACTCACCACCACCACCACCACCACCACCACCACCACCACCACCACCACCACCACCACCACCACCACCACCACCACCACCACCACCACCACCACCACCACCACCACCACCACCACCACCACCACCCACCACCGTCAGGTGGGCTGCCCACACACGCAAGGTGCATGTGCAGCAGGTATGTGGTAAAAGTGTTTGTAGAAGTGCAGAATACAACAGCTAGACACAGCGTAGTAACAAAGAAAGCGACAGAGCATATTTGCTGTCATGTGAGCCTGCCGTTCATAAAGAAATGAGGCGGGTATAAGCGAACAAGGGCAGGATATGGGTGGACGTGAGAGTGAACATGGGTACAACACGCTGGTGTCACCGGAGCGGCAGGTGCCAGCAAACCGGCAAGCTGACAGACTCGCCCGCTGGAACGGCTGTAGGTTGGAATCTGAGCCTCCATGCGCTGAGCGTCTTGTCTGTCATCTTCGTCGAAATTGTCTGCACTGTCATGCTCAGCGGAGGCTGCCAGACTCACTCAGGTATTTATTTTTTTTGGTGTTTGTTTGTGTATTTTTATTTCGGCGCCTGATCGTGCCTGATCGCGCCTGATTGATTGGTATATACAGTTTCCCAGGCGAAATTTTCCCAACAGTGGTACTGTTCATGCCCGTGCAGACACTGCCAGACCCGGGCCATCTCTATGCCTTATGTCTTGCTGAGGATCTAGATGGAAGAGGATGTCGGGCCCGTGGTCTCCCGGTGCGGGAGGCTGCAGGGTGCGACACGCAGGTTGTTGCCAGCTGCAGCAGACTCATGATTGAACCTAAGGCATGTGGGACTGCAGCGTATGACCAGACCTGTGCCGTGCAGGGACATGAAGGTAAAGGTGTATGGTTGTGATGCTATGGTAGGGAAGGGCAATGAGAAAAACCAATGTCTTGCTGTGACACAGCCAGTGAGGGTGTTTGAGCCCTGAACTGAAGCCTCCGGGCGACAGGAGGCACGGTAATGAGAGGTAAGGTATCACAGATGTCACACTCAGTGTCACGGCCAGTGAGGGTGTTAAAGCCCTGAACTGCAGCCTCCGGGCAACAGGAGGCGTGGTAACAAGAGGTAAGGTATCACAAAAGTCATATTCAAGGCCAGTGGGGGTGAAGTGAACAATAGAGAAGTCAAAACAGCTCATGAGCCAACAAAGAGAAGTGTTCGACCGTGAGTAGTACGGGTAAGTGTAGCGGGTGAACCTTGCGGGGCAGTCGGCAACCTGGGGCTGGCAGTGTTCCCCCGACTGGGACAGGGGAGTCCTCACTCACTCACTCACTCACTCACTCACCACCACCACCACCACCACCACCACCACCACCACCACCACCACCACCACCACCACCGTAAGGTGGGCTGCCCACACATGCAAGGTGCATGATCAGCAGGTTCGAAGCATGAGAATGGGGCGACTGTACTCGGTGTACCTCTGCATGCCAAGTACCCGCAGCGGTGAACCCCCTGTGTGATAAGGGTTCCCGCGACAGCCAGTCCCTGGGTTGAGGCTCCAGCCCCCCAGCCAACCCCTGATGGCGAGAAGAAGGAGGACCTGCTGTGAACCTTGCGGGGCAGTCGGCAACCTGGGGCTGGCAGTGTACCCCCGACTGGGACAGGGGAGACCTCACTCACTCACTCACTCACTCACCACCACCACCACCACCACCACCACCACCACCACCACCGTCAGGTGGGCTGCCCACACACGCAAGGTGCATGATCAGCAGGTACGAAGCATGGGAATGGGGCGACTGTGCTCGGTGTACCTCTGCATGGCAAGTACCCGCAGCGGTGAACCCCCTGTGTGATAAGGGTTCCCGCGACAGCCAGTCCCTGGGTAGAGGCTCCAGCCCCCCAGCCAACCCCTGATGGCGAGAAGAAGGAGGACCTGCTGTGAACCTTGCGGGGCAGTCGGCAACCTGGGGCTGGCAGTGTACCCCCGACTGGGACAGGGGAGACCTCACTCACTCACTCACTCACTCACTCACCACCACCACCACCACCACCACCACCACCACCACCACCAGCACCACCACCACCACCACCACCACCACCACCACCACCACCACCACCACCACCACCACCACCACCACCACCACCACCACCACCACCACCTCCACCACCACCACCACCACCACCACCACCACCACCACCACCACCACCACCACCACCACCACCACCACCACCGTCAGGTGGGCTGCCCACACATGCAAGGTGCATGATCAGCAGGTACGAAGCATGGGAATGGGGCGACTGTGCTCGGTGTACCTCTGCATGCCAAGTACCCGCAGCGGTGAACCCCCTGTGTGATAAGGGTTCCCGCGACAGCCAGTCCCTGGGTTGAGGCTCCAGCCCCCCAGCCAACCCCTGATGGCGAGAAGAAGGAGGACCTGCTATGAACCTTGCGGGGCAGTCGGCAACCTGGGGCTGGCAGTGTACCCCCGACTGGGACAGGGGAGACCTCACTCACTCACTCACTCACTCACCACCACCACCACCACCACCACCACCACCACCACCACCACCACCACCACCACCACCACCACCACCAGCACCACCACCACCAGCCGTCTAGAGGGAGGGAGGAGGACGAGCAGCGGGGCCGAGCCTGGTGCCCCCAGCAAAACGAGAATTGCACGGGGCTGTTTGTTCCGAATGCGTGTTGCGTTGGCGGGATTTGGACGCGCTCACGCTGCCCCCGCCCATTCTTCCAGCGCCCCTGGCACACCCCACACCCACACCCACACCCATACCCACACCCACACCCACACCCACACCCACACCCACACCCACACCCACACCCACACCCACACCCACACCCACACCCACACCCCACACCCACACCCACACCCACACCCACACCCACACCCACACCCACACCCACACCCACACCCACACCCACACCCACACCCACACCCACACCCACACCCACACCCACACCCACACCCACACTCTCCGGCGGTGGTTCCCCAGCGAGAAGGCGCGCTGGGTTTTGCCAGGGAGGCCAGCTCACCCTCCCAGGACCGCCCCCTCCCCCTCAGCCGAGGTCCAAAAAACACACAGCAAAAAAAGCAGCAAGCGCAACCCCCCCCCCCCTCCCCTCCAGTCTGGCAACGCACTGCCAGACTGCCCTTCCCAACCCGCAGTGGCCCTGAGCCCGGACCGCTGAGCCTCAGGGCGCTCAGGGCTGTTGAAGGCGTGGAAGGTTTGTGGGTGTGGGCTGTTGCTGGCAGTATGGACCTTGTTCCCTCACAGCGGGGGGCGCACCGTGCGCTGTGCCTGCGCTGTGCGAAAAGGAGGCTATTTTGGACCCGTTTTCCCCGATGGCCACGGTGACCGCAATAACTACTGTGTTTCCAGACACAGGACTGCTCAGATTCTCAGAAGGTCCCAAAACTCAGATAATGAGCCAAAACGAACTATGTTTCACACTGAAAATGCCAGATTGCTGTCCAAATCTGCTGTTTTGCCTTGTGGACATGTGCTTCCCCGGCGGCGGGTGGTTGTCAGGGTGGTGGCGGGAACGCTGGCTTACCATTGGGCCCTGTGCGCGCGCTGTGTAGAAACGCCCCCCAGACCTCGATAACCGCTGGGCTTCAACGTTTTTTTTGTGCTAAACGACCCTCCGACAGGCGAGCAAGCGAGGCGAGCAGGGGGAGAGGCCTGCCACATTGGACAACTACCAAATGTGGGGTGCACACCACAACCCCCCCCCCCCCCCTCCCCCGTGCTCTTGAACGTCGATGTAGGTACGTTGATCTTGAAGGTCCTTGTGCAGTTTCATCCGCCAATGGTCCCGTGTTTCCACGTCCGAACCACAGGCCTCACACACTCCATGCCCTTCAATCCACCGGCACCACAAAAAGCCCCGTGTTACGGCGTTCAGGATCAGCCAACCCGGACACTAGGGCGCCGCTAACAAACACCAAACCAAAGCAGGGCCCGACGAGAAAATGCCCAGCTGGTCCGTCAAGCCCCCGCCCCCTCCGCGATTCGAATCCACCCCGATGTCACTGAGCCTGGCCCTCCCCTCAATTTGGTATCTTTCTCCTTTGCATGCGCCAGCAGAGAGGGAGGTGGAACCACCACGAGAACGACGACGACCACCCCCAGCCCCAACCGTCTCGCCACCCGTACCACCACCACCACCACCACCACCACCACCACCACCACCACCACCACCACCACCAACCGTCTGGAGGGAGGGAGGAGGACGAGCAGAGGGGCCGAGCCTGGTACCCCCAGCAAAACGAGAATTGCACGGGACTGTTTGTTCCGAATGCGCGTTGCGTTGGGGGGATTTGGATGCGCTCACACTGCCCCCGCCAGTTTTGGGGTCGCTTTTGCGATGCATGCGCACTGACTACTCGAGGTTGTTTCGAGTGGAGGCCTCCGTTCCCTACTGCAGATTTACCCCTTGGCTGGACAAGCTTTCATCGCAAGAGACCAGTCTGTAAGCAGACCAGCATCAGGCGCCAGCATCCAGAGGTCTGCATCGATTGGAACGGGAAGCGCAAAAACATTGCGCAGCCACACCTGATCAACAAGGAGGCGTTCACACACCCCCATCTGTTTTCTAGCACCAAGCCCGCCACCCACCCAGGGGCCGATTTGAATGTCCACGAGGCCCGCCTGAACGAGTTGCCTGGGCTGCCTGCAAAGGCGGCAATATGTGCGTCCTGGGTTGGGAGTCCCTCAGAGTCGCAGAAGCCGATCGCAGGGACGTTGGGACCTTGGCATCGCCTCGCAAAATGGCGTGGGTCATGTGACGTGGGCATTGGATGCAGGTCTTGAATGAATGAATGTGCCGCAACTTGTTCGCTGGGCTTGGGTGCAGGTCTTTGTAAGGTCGAATTTCTCATCCTCTAGGCTGAGGTATGTGTGTGTTCTGGTAACGTTGGCACTCGCTTTGTAGCGGCAGACACAGGTATTCAAAAGGAGTTGACAGCCACCGTAAACACCACATTTTGGTCTGTATTCTTATAATGTCTTTAACTCCCAGTTCCGCAAGAACTTCCCCCGCTACCCCGCCAATCCCGAACATTGGAGTCCGAACCCAGGAAAAAAATCAGGTCAAAGCGGGTTTGACAAATACCTCTTTGACTGCATTGCTCTTGCTGCCAACCAGCGGGATGCTCAGGGCACACCAGCAACGGGGGGACAAAACAGCAAGCCAGGCGAGCGCAGCACCACCTTTGACCGATACCCCCCCCCCCCCCCTTGTATAAGCTACGCCCTTGTCCAAGCTACAGTAGGCGTAGGGACCGTATTAATTTGGAACCGAATTTTAATTCGGGACCAAACATAGTGCAGCCACAGAGGAGATGGGTTTGGTGACGAATTTGCGAGTTGCATAGAGTCATGGACACATTTGTCGTGAGTGTTTGCCCACTTGAACCCACAGCTCTGATTTTTGGTATGCTTGTGCATTATATTCCCCTTGCTTGCGCCAGCTCACCATGCAATCCTCTCTTTTTGAACCTGGGCGCCCGGTGTCGGTAGTTGTATGTGTCGCGCACAAGCTACGCCCGTGTCCAAGCTACAGTAGGCGTAGGGACCGTATTAATTTGGGACTTTGGCGTCGCTTATACAAGAGGGGGGGGGGGGGGGTAAGTACCGTCTGATGATGCTCCTTTGGATCTGTGCTTGCATAGCTGTGCATAGATGTATGTCTATGTGAAACCCCCCAAGCCCCGCCCATCCACCAGAAGTTCCTGCCTTCGTCGGCCGCAGTCACCGTCAGCCCTTAGCCGTGCCGCGTTTGATTTGTTGAGTGTTATTGAGGGTTGACTCGAAAGTATGAACTCCCGCCACTCCCTTTCTTAAAGCGCATGGGGTCAGCACCAAAAGCTGCCCTATGCCCGTCTGGTTTACCGGGCATGCCTAGCAAAGTGGGGGAGACGTGTCAGCGCCAACCTTTTTCTTTGCATGTCCTTGACTGTCCCAGCCCACCCCCCCCCCCACCCTCGCCGGTTGCATTTTCGTCTGGGGAAAGGGCAGTAAGGTCTATGGATGTGATATCGGGTTAGGGTCAGAAATTCAACCCCCCCTGTTCGGCCTGCCTTTAACGCTTTCAAGGTGGAAACGTACATTGCTGCCCTTCAGTCTACTGCACTAGCACCTCAGCCTTGTCTAGAGGCCCCTATTTGACCCCTATTTGGTTTTATTGAGAACAGATGGTCGTCGAAAATGTGCAGTTGCATGATACGAATACATTGTGGTTGGGAGAGGAAATGGGCAAGCATGTACACGCTCTTTCACGTCATTGCAACAGTGTGCATTGGAATGGATTAGGAATAGCAAGCACTCTATATCCAGCCTGGAACCCGTGCTGTGCTATCTATTTGTCACGCATGAGTGTGTCCTGCGCCTCACATGACTGGGCTGTGCCTGCACATGCGTAGGAGCCACCAAAGTGGGGCAAACAATTGATACCATTTCAATGCAATGCTACTGGTGAGAGACCTTGTGCAAAGACCCTTGGACGATATTGTTTTCAACATTAACTGATGTTTATCTCAGTGTGGTATGGGCCGTGTGTGTTTAACGGTTCTGATCTGTTGTTGGACAATATGGTGTCTCGAAATCGCATTGAAAGAAATGCCTTTCTTGGAATTTTTGCATTTTGAGAGGCGTTTTCTACTCGGCAGTATTATTTTCTAGCAAGTTG
Source organism: Eutreptiella sp. 'Long Island Sound 2002' (assembly GCA_964036045.1). NCBI lineage: Eukaryota > Euglenozoa > Euglenophyceae > Eutreptiales > Eutreptiaceae > Eutreptiella > Eutreptiella sp. 'Long Island Sound 2002'. Next base: position 9,290,669 of record OZ038388.1, read on the forward strand.
TTTACCCGATTTGTAACATTTTACAACATTGCATAATGCTTTCATGAGTGCATTTAAGGTTTCAATTGTTTTTCTGTGGTGGACTGTATCTGGTGTGATTACGCCCTGTGCAGTTTTTTTTTTATGCACATTGTCCTGATCTTGATCTGACTTCAAGCTTTGAACTGCCAAATATCTAAGAAATGCCCCAAAATCTTGACTTTTTCATCTATGTTGATCCTATTTCATTGTCACAGCAGGAAGAGGTTACCCCTTTTCAATCTTCACCTAATTATCATTACAATCATGATTTTCATTGAATTTTTTATCTATCTTTTGAATAGCATCTAGTAAAATGTAACATTGGATGTTTAAAATGTTTAGAAACCTCAAAGCGACCCCGAAACAAGAGCTGTAGGTGGTCATGCTGTTCTGATGTACCCTCCTGTTTTTACCATTTGCTTAAACTGTCAGCCGCAAAAATAACAAGACATCCTGGTGGGAGGACAAATAGAGTGTGTGCAGGCTTCGTGACTTGTTGAAGGTGGATTCCAAGCATACAGCTTGGAGTACACTTGGGGCATGGTGCTACCATATGGCCCACTATTTGCTTCACAGGATTTTATAATCATAACCATTGTGTTTATTTGATGAGGTGAATGAAATGAATATTATTTGTGTTATGCCTAGGCTTAGTATTTATTCAATAACAAATATTATTTGTGTTATGCCGAGGCTTAGTATTTTTTCAAAGACATTGTGGTTCATGATCAAGAACATTGTTGTAGTGCTAAAAACACATTGCGGGGCGTTAAAACCGTTCCAAGGTATAATTTGATCTTTGGTTTCTGGTGTTGTTTTTTTGACTTTGCTTTTTGTGAAACCGATGCTCGACCCAACCATTCATAGAGGGCTATGAAAAATCACCCACTGCATACCATGATGTGCCGTTACCATTCCAACCTGCCCACCATATTTTTGGGTCCATAACTTTGGACAACAATGCTCAAATCTTTGCCAAATTCGCATGACTACATTTGTTATGCCTTATACACCTACTTGCACAAAATGTGCACGCTCTCTTTTTACTCGTCGAAACTTCATGTATTAGAAAATTCAAGGGTTATCAAGGTATTGAGACATAGAGCATGGTACAAGTTTCGGAGGTAAGAGTTTTTAAGAGGTTACCTCTTTTGAGAGGTAAGAAAAGGTAAGAGATTTCAATTTTTGAAAAAGGTAGCATGCCCTACCCAGGCGCTTTTTGGTTATCCAACGTCAACGACACTTGGTGTGTAGGGCTGAGGTCGCGACTTCTGTGGATTAGGGTTAGGGTTAGGGTTATCATGGAGTTATTGCTTTGTAATTTAGGGTATTGTAATGGACAAAACGGCATTAATCAAGATGGAGGTGTGTTCATGTTCGTGTTTGTGCTAATTTGGGTTGGATTTGCGATGGGTAGTGTGAGGGAAGATTGCCATGCGGCTACACACTGGTGTATGTTAAACTTTTACACCTTAAGGTAGCCATTTTTGGCACTTGTTTTGCACGGCCGACGGGTATGAATCAATGACCGGCTTCAATTGAAATAGAAAAACCCAACAGGGGAATAGAAATTTTCAACAGTAGAGCAATCGGTCGTGGAAACTTTAGAAGGTCCTAAGCGTTGGAGAAAATATAACACCCACAATGTAGTTTAGCTCCACGGGGCGTTATGCAAGACTTTACGGTTGAGGTTTGCATAAAAATGGGTTGCGGCCCATCAAGACAGCGAAGCACCACAAGCGTTGGGTAACAATTCATGCCTCAAGGTAGAAAGAAAGTCTATGCCATTGTATAATATGTCCCGCTACACTAGGTGTCGAAAGATGTGCGATGCCTCCATTAGGCCAGACATATCTCTATGGGCACCGTGCAAATTGCGGCAGATGTATATGCATGCACCATTTGTACTTTGTACTTGCATGAAATCGTTTTAGTAACCTATCATGCCCATTCTCATTTCTTTGTCTAGCCTACCATATTCAAGGAGTAAAAGTTTACGAAGCCATGCATATTGTAGGCATATCCTCCTCGGTGGACGGTTGCGATTGTCCACGTAAAGAGCATGTTGCAGGCCTGAGACAGAATTTGTGCGCAGATTAATCGACCTACTCCTCGGACAATATAGATAGCCTACCCCCAGCTTGACCTGTTGCGGCCCTTTTGCAGGCTTTTGTTTCGCGCCCCTAGCAGCAATAGTACCAGTAGTGCGATTGTCGGCGCTTTGAAACAGTTGTCTATAAAATAGGGATTTTCTTGATACCTTTGCATCTTGAACTTTAAGATAAAACGTTGCCTCTAACAATACAATTTTAGGCCCTCGAAATTTATAAAAACATAAAAAAGATGTCATAAAGGCCTTACTTTTGCAGACTACGCCAGTTTGTAACTAGCTTTGTATGTTCATGGTTAGCTAGGATCATCAACTAAGGTCGCTTTTGTAAATAGAAATTGACGTCTAAACAACTTGAAGTGAGGTTGCTAGCTCAAAAACGTTCTACATTTTGGTGCTTGGGAGGGGCCCGCCTCTGCCAGCGAAAAATCCAGGATTGTTTCCGAGGCGCAAAGGCTATAGACCATGTGGAGATTAATTTCTACTTTTTCCAATAGTTCTCAACAGTAAATAATTTAACATATCAAGATATGTAGGCACCATTGGGCACGCATAATTTTTACTGAAAGAGAATAGAAAGTTAGAAGCGCGGTCTCGCTTTACAGTCTAGACATGTAAGGTAAAATCACCAGTAGGTGTACCAACTCTTGCGATTTTAAAATTGTAGACGGATTGCCAGTTTTACGATGGCCAGCATGTATTACACATGTAAACAGTGATATTTTGAAATAAAACTTTGCCTGTTGTCAAAATACATCAGATGCCTGTGTAATTGCCAAAAAAAGGCGTCGCGGAGCAGCAAGATTTGGGGTCGCGACAGTCGCTGTACGAACGAAAAAGACATGAAAACTCATATAAATTGTGGTAGACAGTGTTCATCAGCAGGATGAGGAGACCCAAAAAGAAGTCGCCGAAGCGAGCCGAGCACTGCCAGACCAAGCAGCAAGTTCTTTCCTACCTATATTTGGTGTATTGTACGGAGTTGGAAGATATGGTCGCGCTATGCTTTACGCGCCAGATTTTAATAAGAAAAGGTGCAGCAGCTTTGAAGGTGCAGAGAAAGACCGGAACTGAGGCCGTACACGCATCTTGTTGACAGAGGCGACTGTGTTGTTGTCATTGTGGGCTGAGTGCTTTGTCGCCGTCGCTGTGCTTTGTGTGCATTCCATGGACAGTCTCCTACAAGGTACGTTGTTTACAATAAGGGATTAACAAACATCAACATTGCCCAACTACAGCTTCCCTTGTGCTGTATCAAAATCAGTAAGTAAGTAAGTAAGTAAGGGCGGCCGCGTCCGCAGCCTCATCTGACTCCTCCTTGTTTGTTTTACATGGTGGCCGCCTCTGGCGGGAAGGAGTGCTCTCCACCATCAGTTCCCCTGGCGACCCCTGTCTCACCTCACGGCCGAGAACTTCAACCAGGTTCCCTTGGGGCATGACCGGTGGTAGGCTCCCTTCAGTCGCTGCCCTCACGGTTTTAGCTCGTTCCGGTCACCCTTTGAAGGATCCCCCGGCCTTCCCCCCCTAGCACAGCCTATTGGGCGCCTGCAGGCGGGTTTCCTGTGGATAGCCCTCGCCGACAGCGGAGCATTTCTCTCTGTCAACCGCATTCCACCTCTCCCCATCCCTCACGGGCTGGAGTACCCACTCGGCTCCCGGATGCACTTGGTTATCGTCCATCCACGGCTGGAGGCCAGGGGGCGACCCTTTCCACGTTCCCCCTGGTCCCGCTCACGCGTGAACCTAGGTGTACTCAGGCCATTGACCCGGGGATCTCAAGGTCAACCCTCACCCCTGCGGACACCTCACGGCCGTCCCGGAGTTCAGGGCATTTTCCCGACTTCCCGTGGCCAGGTTCCCCATGGTTGGCCCACGGTTCACCACTCCATGGCGACCGGTTTCCCAATCCCACGGGGCTGTTGCTTGGCGCTTTCGGCCTCCCTGCCCTTCCCATGTCCCATTCCCCTTTGCCTCATCCCGGCACCGGCCCGTTCCCAGTGTCCCAGGGACTCCCTACCCCTTCGGGCCTTTGTGCGGCCCTAGCCACACGCCCTTCCCCGCCCCGTCCCCTTGTCCCTGCATCCCGTATTTTTACCCCACCGGGTCGCCTGCTACCCTGTGGCGCTGGCCCACTGGGGCCACTACCTTCCAGGGACCGTTTCGTGCGCCTAGCACGGGTCGCTCCCTTCCCGCCCCCGTCCCTTTTCCCTGTGCCGCGGCCCTGGCCTAATCCCCCGGGCTGTCTTGCGCGCCCATCCCATCCCTCATCCCGTGTTTATACCCCACCGGGCCGCCAGCAACCCCGTGGCGCGGGCCCACTGGATCCTCATCCATCCGGGGACCGTTTCGTGCGCCTAGCACGGGTCGCTCCCCTCCCTCCCCCGCCCCTCTCTCCTGCGCCGTCTCCCTAGCTGTCCTAGTCACAGTAAGAAAAAGTGCTTTTCCAATGCTTTGAGGCATACTCTAGTTGTATTAGAGATGCACTGAGCATCCAGGCATTTCTATCTTAGTATTGGTCCCACCAAAACTGGTGATAACACATTTTGACCTATGGAACGCAACACCCAATCAGGATATGGAGTGGACCCCTTAATCCCCTTTCATTGTGAGGCAAATCATCTTTTCCTGAGTTGACTGAGAACTGACATTTCCAGGGCAGAGCCTATGAATTTATCTATGTTTTTCCATGAATACTTAGCTGTCCTAGTGGTATGCACCCTAGGGGGCTGGGCACCTCTTTTTGAGAGGTCCTGGATTCAATTCCTGGTCAGCCTAGCTAAGTAGGAAGATCCCATGTGACATGGCAGTGACCTCATCGCCACATGCCCTGCCACCTCAGCACATATGGGACCCAAAACAAAGAGTGCACATCTCCTGAGATGGCACTATGGAGATAGAGTGACCATGGGCCAGTTTTCCAACTCTTTTCCAAAACATTTCAGCTATCTTTGTGAATGTGCATTCCGATTTGACCTGAGTTGCAGTTTCTGTGAATATCCAATCATCTTTCACTGTTTACACTGCAGCCCTTCATGCTTTGATCCTGATTCTCTTCTCCTTGCACACCTCTGGCTTGGGTTATCCTGGATTGACTATATTTCAGCAAACAAAAGGTTTTCATCTCCAAAAACAAGCAGCAGGAAACCCTACGCCAGCAGCAAGCAGCAGGAGAGACAAAAACACAGTGTTGAAACCACTATAAACTTTTCTGGTAGCAAGAGGCAGTCTGTCTCTGCGCACCGGCAGCAACCCCGCGCCGTACATCCAGTGCGCCGAGTACAGGCACATATAAGCAGAAGGGCGAGAAGATGGACACAAGGAAGGAGGACGCCGACGTGAAGACAGCGCCAGCGCCTGAGGCACCGGCAAGGCCAGCACCTGGGGAACCTGGACCTGGACCTAGCGGTGCTGTACCTTCGGAGCCCTTACATGGGCCAGTCTTAGCCCACGCAAACTGCACCCTGTTTTGCGCGCCGAACGCGCAAAAAAGGACCGGTTCGCAACAGGGCAAAAAAACTATTTTTTTGGATGTTTCATGAACGTGATTTTAGACGTAGTGAAATAAATTGCTTTTTTCGTGTTGTGCAACTCCGTGTTCCTCAATGTGACGTTTTTTACATTTCTCTGGCGTTCTGAGTGCGCGAGGCCTCGCGCACTCAAGATAGCGAAAGCAGAGTTTATCACGAAACGTAACAACCCGTAAGGACTGGCTTTTGCGGAAATACGCAGCTCCCACACGGTATTAAAATTAGGATTGTGTTGACCAGGGAGCATTGGAAGTGTATGGCTGTCGGACTTCCCATGTTAGGGGAAACACATGTACTGTAAAGTGAAAATAAAATACAAATTTAAGCAACCTGAGTGCGCGAGGCCTCGCGCACTCAGGTCACGTTATGTATTGAATTTTCAGACTGGATGTGACGCGTACAATTGCAGGTACAGTACGAGACGGACAAACACGTTTGATTTTTCCGGTGTATATGTGTGTAGACACCATGTTGATCAGATTCAACACGGTATAGAACATTGTTTCCCCGGAAACAATCAGTGCGCGAGGCCTCGCGCACTTAAATGACAGAAGAAAATGAAAAAGCGATCAAGCTAGGCTACACCGGTATTTACATTCCCCTTCACGTCTACCACCTGTGACAGTCGATTATACATCGGTAACCTTCGTCATATTTTTCAGGGGATCAGGGGAATGATTTGCTTTTTTCCAACAGCCACTCGATGGTAGACGTGTCCGGTTTTAATAGCGGCGTAGCCTTCGTTGACCGATAGACATGGTTTTTTTTCCAACTGGGTTTAAAGACGGACGCAGAACAGGAAATTGTGGTTGCGAAAACAGTTTGCGGTTACTGGGAACGGAGCGCACGCAGACACCAAATCCAATTTGCGGCGACAGCACACGCACCAGAATGACGACAGGAAAAGGCCAGATGTTTTCTAATACATTTTTTTTAAAGGTCGCTGTGCGAAACGATAACCAACATATGTGCGCAAATATAATTCCACAGAGAAAGACGCAAAATGCCACTTCGAGCCAGAAAATCCGTAGAGCAACGCATGATTGCAGAAGTAAGCAAAGGAGCAGCAGCACTACGAGAGGCATGCGCGGCAGAACCAGCATACCAAACAGCAGGTGACCTATGGAAAGGACTGAAACGGAACGACCTGGCGGCGCAACTGGTGTTAACATTTGCACAGCGACTCAGGTTCAACAAAAGAACGCGCCACAGTTTACCAGCAGCTAAACGACAGGAGGACAAGCGCTGGGTGCGCATTTTGCAACAGGAGGGCTGGAACCTGTACCTGTTGATGCGTCAACGGGCAGTACCAAACAGGAAAAAACCGGGAAACACAACAGGGTACCTGACGCAAACAGAAAGACTTGAAGACCACCCAGAACTACATTGACGCGCAGATTACGGAACAATGGGTTATTTTCCATCTTGACCATCCGGACAATACGCAGCATGTCAACCAGACCGCAGGTATGCGTCAGTGTCGCAGCTGCAGTGCGCGAGGGCTCGCGCACTTCACCACGTTTGTCACATCCGTACAGCTGCCGATGCGAAGATCCGAGCAGAAGTCGCAGCACTGGGCACGCCGCAATTGAAAATTGGGCTTGGAAATTGGGGTTATTGGGTGGACGCAAAAAGTACGAAGTTTCGGTCGCCCTGGCCAAAATGGAAGACGTTGCTCACTGCACCTCTGTGGCGCACTGGGGACAAGGGCGCACCTCCATTACCACAGACGTTGGCCGTGCGGAAACAACTGCAAAGGAAGGTTGAGGCACCATCATCGGCACCTTCACAGACACAGCTCAGTAATGGCGATGTGATCAATGTCTCCAAGTCGGACGAGCAAGGGATCAAATACGCTTTGACAGCCTGCCGTATTGAGAATATTGAAGAGACACCGCCAGGCCGTTTCCGGGATCTGCAGTACCCGTTGTGGATCATCAACGCTGACCTTTTCATTGAATACGACTCTCCAGGATTTGTTCCGAAGTGGCTGTTCGATGTGATGATGCTGGGGAAAGACGTCATTTTCTATGGCGAGGCTGATGTTGTGCACCGTATTGGCCGCGAAATGCAGAGGCTCTGGCGTATGGAGAAGGACAAGGATCCAACCACAGTGCCATTCTACCATGTTCGGTTGCCGGTGTACTCTTGGTTATCGGGTCCCGTGACCAGCAGTACGTATCAGTTCGACGAGCACTGTATGTGGATCGGAACAACGAGTCGCTGGGATAAGCAGGTATATCTGCTTCTTTCGATTGTTACGATGCCGTTGTGTGCGCGAGGCCTCGCGCACTGCTGCCTCCGTTATTCGTCTATATTCATCACATTTACAGTTGCCGAACTATGTGTCGTATTCCGCTGGACATTTCGAAGAGATGCAAGAGAAGAACCTCGGCGGTTTCATGCCTCTGATTCACGTGCTGTGGTACCTGGACAGATACGTTTTGTGCAGTGGGCTTCCTGATGCAGTGGTTGTTGTGGACGACACGCCTGCCATGGCCGCAAAGATTGCGATGTCTGACCTCAAAACTAAAGTGGCGTTTCTGGCTGTGTCAACGATCAAGCAAAAGGACCTAGGGAATGCCGTTGGAGGTGCTCTGCAGCATGCAATCGTGATGCGGTACATGCTGGAGGCCGATCAGACGGAGCAGGGAGCAACAGCTGCAACTTGGGATACTCAAGAAGAGTGGCTCCAGCGTGGCATTCCACTGTGGGTTTTGGACAGCAAACGAGGGCATGAAGGGCACCAGCAGGTGCATGCTGCAGAAGCCGTCCAGCAAGATGTCGTGACTGAGGCCCCCGCTGAAGACACTGAGCCTGGTGCGCCTGCACCTACCTTGCCAATGCAAGCCAAGATGAAGAAGACTGCCAAAGTTGTACCAACTCAGGGTACTGCAGCCGGAAAAGGAACACCCTCGAGTACCAAGAAGCAAGCAAAAGGGAAAGAGAAGGAATCGGACAAGCCCGCGGAATCAGACGACGACGATACTGACGAGGAGTCAGAAGAAGACGATCTGGAGCAAGTACTGGAGACCCAGCAGAAGCGCAAGCGGGCATCCGCCTCTCACTTCGATGCAAGCAGCCCCGACTCTGGTAAGGAACAGTCCAAGAAGAAAGCGAAGACTGCTGCCAGTGCTACTGCAGAGTTCAAGCCGCCCTCGCGTTCTGGTACCCTGCCGTCTCGAGGTACCGTTGCCTCTCCAAGTGGGACAAGTACAACAGCAAGAAGCCTGGGTTCGAGGTTGGCTAAGGTTGCTGGACCGAAGAAGAAGTAAGTCACCATTAACCCAAGTGTTACGCCTCTTTTTGCAGTCATGAGTGCGCGAGGGCTCGCGCACTCGCCTTCGACGCGAATGCAATTATATGCCCTTAAAGGGTTGTACATTTTTGCCAAGCTTTTATCTAAGTGTTTGTACGTTGTGCACTTCGTGTCCTGTTTTTGTTGCCCTCTGTACACAATTGTTTCCATGACCTTGAGTGCGCGAGGCCTCGCGCACTCAGGTACACAAAAAAGCAATTTATTTCGCAGGACAAACATAGGTGCAACTGGAGACCCGCAGAATGTCATATTTTGAAAATGAGCTCCCGAACAGGCACGCACCAGTTGGTTTTTGAAATACAAAAACGACAAGATTGGTAAAACACACCCCTCAAATCAGACAAAATAATAGTTTATTTTGATAAGCAAAAAGTGGAAAAAAGCAGCAAATTGGGTAAAATTGTATTTTTTCGGTGGCATCTGGGCCATGTGTGTTGCAAATGTCCAAAAAAAATAGTTATTTGGGCGGTCATTTTTTAGGTCCTTCTCTTCCAAAAGGGGGTGCAGTTTGCGTGGGCTAAGCCAGTGGAAGTGGCTGAGGACTTCTTGGATGGACTCCAGACGGCCTTCAGGGCCCTCACAGTCGAAGAGGTGGTGGTCACTCAGTTTGTGAAGAGGAAGAGAGAGAGCGAGAAGGATGCTGGAGAAGAAGCAGACGAAGGAGAGGAACAAGGGCAAGACCTGACGAATGACCCTACCTTCGAGGGCGCACCAAGCGCTTCTGCCCTCCACGCATCACCCTCTCCTTGAACCACCACACTCCCAGCCGCTGCAACATCCACTCCCACAACCAACCCGCCTATGGCAGAGGGCACAGGCTTTACTGGCATGCCTCCCTACCCCGCCTATGGTATGGGCCCACCTACCACTGCGCTCCTTGAGGCAACTACTGCCAGTGAGCCGGTGGCTTCCAGCTCTGCGCCGCGATGGTATGCGGCTGAATATCCCCATCCACTACCCGCTACTGGAACCTATGTGGATGTTCCTGGGTATGCACCTGGGTACGCAACCTTGAGTGGGTTGAGGAGAGGACCTGAATCTCTTGGTGGCAGGAGTGGAGGTTCGGGAAGATCCTCCAACAGGTCCCTGACGCGGTCGGAGATCAACGAGGTGCTCCGAGGAGCCACTTCAAAAATCGTGGGCGACCTCACTCAAGAGATCCGAGAGAAACTGGAGCCCCTGATGATCCCGCCCCAAGCGTCACCTACCACGGTGGGAATGTCACCCCACCGAGTACAGGCCAACCACCTGGCGGCAGGGTTGACAAACACCCTGGGGAGCCTGAGGAGCCGACCGATGCCGACTCCTGCAGCTATACCGAGAAGTCCCTTCGTGCCGAGAACGGCCCAGCCGCCCTACAGCCACGTGACGAACTCGACGAGGGCCGAGCTGGACCGGCTGGGGCTGACAGCCTTGAGGGCAATGGTGGACGTAGAGCCTTATGGCTCTAGTGATCTAGGCGGAGACCCCTCCGATGAGGAGCCGCCGTCGGTGACTTCTACTTCGCCCTCGGAGGACGATGACCCGGAGGACCCCGAGGACCCAAAGGGGAAGAAGAAGAAGAAGAAGAAGAAGGAGACCCGACGCCCTGAGGGACGCAGGTCTCAGGAGGCGAAGGCTATTGCCACCTCCAAGATCGTGGTGAACCTGCCCGAGTTCACAGGCAAGGACCTCAGCGAGTTCGCTGAGAATTTTGGCCGGTTTCTCCGATTGACCGGCCAAACCCACGCTAGTGGGCGAGTCAAGTGCGATCTGCTCCTGCAGTGCTGCAAGACCAAGTACCTGGAGAAGCAGGTCAGTCAGATCGTGACTAACTCCGCCACCTTTGCCGATGTGTTGGTTGCCTTGGAGAGGCAGTACCCAACCTACGAAACCGACCTCTCCATCAGGGCCGAGATCCAGAACCTGCCCGTGCTGCCCAACAACCCCAAACCTGGCAGGGTCTCTGAGCTGTTGGCTGACCTGGATCACTGGGCCGGACGACTGACGCCCGGTTCCTACAGCAGCGACCACCTGCTGTTCTGGTTGGTGGACAAGCTCCCTCGAGAGCTGTGGGACGAGTGCCGTTCGACGGCGGAGCGCAAGGCTAGATCCCTCCGCTACGAGGATCTATGCGTGCTACTCCTGGGGCTGGCGCTGGAGAAGGAGAGCGACCAGCACTTGAACAACTACGGTCCTGGTGGTGGAGGTTTTGGAGGCCATGGCAAAGGGTACCAAGGATCCCAACCTGGGCAGGGGACTACCCCCAAACACGCCCACGCCCGTATCATGGAGAACGTGAAGGAGCTATTCTGGTGTGATGCCACAGACGAGCAGGGCCACCTGCAGCACGCCCCAGACTGCGAGCAGCGAGACTGCTTCGTAGTCCAGGGGAAGCAGCAGGAGAAGAACACCGGCGCCAAAGCGAAGCTGCCGGATCATTACAGGTGCACCATCACGTGTGCATTCTGCGGGAAGCGGAAGCACTACGAGGATGAGTGCTACCATAAGCAACGCCTATCGGCGAAGCTTAAGGGTGAAGATCCTGGCAAAGGCTCAGGCAAAGGTGGAGGCAAAGGCAAAGGCAACGACTCCGGCAAGGGCAAGTCGATAGGACGTGGTCAAGGGCAAGACAAGGGTCAAGGTGGACGAGGAGGAGGCGCTAACCGCCAGCCCGACAACAAGAACAAGGACAAGAACGGAGGCAACCCCAACCCTAATCCAGGGGGGAACTCCGAGCCCTCTGGAGGGCAGTCTGGTCCTACCACACGCTCACAAACGCAGGCCCAGCAAGAACAAGGAGCCAAGCGTGAGCATGAAGGTGGTGATGACGGCAACGCTAAGAAGAGGAGCCGTTTCATGAGGATGGCCCGCAAATTGCGGAACAAGGGGTTCGAGGTGACCTGTCCCGCGGAGTTCTGACGGGGACGCTCTGGTGGCACCCAAGACCTGGTGTTTTGGGTACGTATCCGACTAGGGGGACGCGAATACCTGGGGGTATTGGACACTGGCGCCACCATATCTATAGTGCCCAAGAAAACTTTACCTTGTGGGAGCCTGAAGAACACCATGACCACCGCTGCTATACGCATGGGGGATGGACATGTGGTGCACAGCTGCGGGGACTGTGAAGTGGAGGTACCTATGGGCTCCCGGACTATCGCCCATCGGTTCTATGTGATGGACACTGAGGCCTTCGACTTTGCACTGGGGACTGACTTCTTCATACAGCACTCCCAGATACAATCCCTGACGCTGCAAGCGCCCTACCTCCTCTACGTTGACCACGGCAGTGGCAGAGAGTCTGTGCCACTGGAGCAGTCGGAACATACCTCGAGTTACCTGAGGCTATCGAAGGAGGAGCCCTCGAACATGATGGCGGCCTCCAAAACTGAGGACTATCAACTATTGGGGGAAGTCCTAGACCAAGGTCTGAAGGAGTTGGGTTACTCTCGAGAAGACCTGAGTGTGGAGTTGTTCGCCAGCGACAAGCAGCATGTACTGGACCTTTACTGCAGCAAGGGGAAGAACTGCAGCTACAAATTTTACTGGCCCTCTTTCGGGATGGCCTACGGGAACCCCAGGTTCAGTGAACTGGGGAAGGTGCTGACCAAGGTGGCGTTGGAACGTTCCCGTATGGTCCTGTGTTCCCCCGATTGGGGAGCCCATGGGGGCAACGAATACTGGCGAAACCTCCTGGACAGGCTGACTATCAGCTCTGTTCATTTGCCTGATGAGGCCATCTACGTGCCTCTGGGACGCAAGACGCCTATTGGGAAGCCCGGACGGGGGAGTATGCTCAGCGTGGTGGACGGAGGTCTTACCTCCATTCCCTGGGAGGATCTGGACCCGACTCTGGTCCAGGCTATACAACGAGAAAGCGATGGACTCGCCTTGGGTGACTTGAAGGATCGCATACGACCTCAAGATGCTATTGACACTACACCCGGAGGAGATGAGTACGTCGTGACTGACACCAACGCCCCCATCTCTTCCTGCCATGTACCTGTTCCTGATGGAGTCTCTGAGTATGGACTATCTGAGCTACCTAGCTCTATCCACTCAGACGACGAAACTGAGCACGACGCCTTCTTCGTGCAGACCCGTGTGGAGGAAGTGGAGAACGCCGAGTACGTCGCCCCACTGAAACCCCTACTCTCCATGAGGGTGGAAGACCCCGTGGACGAGGAGCTGGACCCTCGATCCAGGCTAAGGGAGTATGTTGATTCCAAGAGGAAGTTGGTGGCGAAAAAGCTATGCTACGCGAAGCCTACCTGCAGCTCATGGCCACTGAAGCAAGGACGTATGGGAGACCTATCCCAATTGAAGGAGGACCTCGAACAGAAGATCACCACCTGGCAAAGGGAGGTAGATCTTAAGCTCATGAAGAGCGTGTGGGGCGCCCATGTGAGGACCCCAGAGGAGGACGACCTCTCGGAGGAATGTGTATGTGAACCCCCTCGAGCGTGCCTATGTTGCCATCGTCCACCGGAGATGGTTGAACAAGACCTTCTATATGCCTACCAAGGGCTGAAGGACACTACCACGGGCGAAGAGTCGGTGGAGGACCACCTCCGGACGTCTATTACTCCGGGGGCAAGCAACTTACACTCCGACGAGGACATGGAGGACAAGATCAAGGTATTGGACCCGCGGGTACAGAAGCTTATAAGGACCTATCTGGAGGTGTTCGGAGAACTACCCCCTCCAGCCTCATGTGACAAGCTGGTACAGATGGACCTCAAGCTGAAACCCGAGTTCGTGGGTCACAAGATCCGGAGGAGTCCCTATCCAGCTCCTAAAGAGCAGGCCAACGAGATTGAGCGACAGATACAAGAGTGTATCGACGCTGGCCTAGTCCTGGAGTACAAGGACGGGGACTACCCCCTACACTGCAGCCCCTGTTTCCTGGTGGCTAAACCTGGGTCTACAGCCAAACGGCTGGTAGTGGACTACGGAGAGCTGAACAAGAAGACGCTGAACCACTCAGGGTCCATTCCCAATATGGAGTCTACCCTGGAGAAGATAGCCTCCTGCCGCTACAAGACCAAGATGGACAAGAGGAGCGGATTCTGGCAAGTGGACCTGACGCCGAACGCACAGGAACTACTGGCCCTCATCACCCCTCAGGGGGGGTGTTCAAATGGAAGGTCATGCCGTTTGGCGGGGCTAACGCACCCGCTCTATTCCAAGAGCTGATGAACAAGATCTTGTCCATCCTACGAAGGAGACCTAAGGTGCAGGAGCTCATATCCCGTGGTGCCCAGATGGAGGCTCACATCGACGATGTATGCCTCGGGACCAATACCCAGGAGGATCACCTAATCCTCTTGGGTGAGTTCTTTGCGGTCTGCGAGGAGAACCACACACGACTCAAGCTGGAGAAGTGTGAGTTCATGCAGGAGACCATGCAGTACCTGGGGTTTGACGTTGGCTATGGGTGGTGGACCCCAGCGGCCTCTAAGGCCAAACCCCTGATGGATGCCAAGGTACGACAGGAAGACCCCAAGAAAGGACTTCATGATGTACGCAGTTTCATTGGGGCGTGCAACTTCTATCGCCGCAACATCAAAAACTTCACCTATACCAGCGCCGTTCTGACGGACTTGATCAAGAAGAGTACTACTTGGCGCTGGGGCCCACAAGAGCAACAAGCGTTTGACGAGCTCAAAGACAAGGTAGCCAACGCTAAGTGCTTGGGCGTGCCTGGGGCACAAGGGGAGATTATCCTGGTGACCGACGCCAGCAATGTCGGCGGTGGTGGAAAGTTGTTCCAATGGCAAGCACTCGAGAAGGAGGAGTTCGACTCGGCCATTTCCCAATGGGGGGCAGAAGGTCTCAACCGAGATGGACCCCTCAAGCACAGCTACCCTGACGACAAGTGGGTCCTAGTACCTCTGGGCCACTGGAACTGGAAGTGGAACCAGGCCAGGGAAAACTACTCCACCTATGAGCAGGAACTGCTCGCGGGTATGCTGGTGCTATCCTCACAAGCACGACTGTTGGGGAGTAACCCTGTGGTCTGGCTGTGCGACCAAGAACCGGTCCGCAGTTCCCAGAAGGGTCCCCCACCTGAGAAGGCCAAGCTACGGCGCTGGTGGACCTACCTCAGTCAACTACGGCTGACGGTACACCATATCCAGGGAGTGAAGAACGAGTGTGCCGACTACATCAGCCGAAACAACTTCTCAACTCTCTCTTCCACCATTTTTTTGCCACTGTGCCCCCCCCCCCCCCCCCCCGGGCAAATGCCCGCACTAGCCACCACGCCTACATCGACGACATCCTGATCAGAAGTGAGGACGTCATCTACGTCCAAAACAGTCTCAACTACTTCGATGGGCCAGCCAGGGACTGGGGTCTGGACATGAATGTGTCTAAGACCGAAGTCCACGCCAATGGCACAGCCCCCCAAAAAGAGTTTCTGACACCCAGGGGCTCGGAGTTCCACACGTACAACAAAAAAACGGGTCGCCCGCACACATGTTATAAATACCTGGGGGTTTATCTTTTTACTTGCCACCAGGCAAAGGGCCTGTTTCACATGCTCAAGGCGGAGATCCAGAGTTATTTTGCCCGGCTCTCTCCCTTGCCTCTTACACTTAGTGAGAAGGTCCGCCTGACGAACTCTCAGCTGGTCCCAGCACTCGCCTACCGCTTAATCACCCACTCTCTTTCCCCCAACCAGCTCGAAAAGCTTCAGGCACTCATCTGGGCGGGAGTTGCGTCTCGCAGCGTCACACGTCTAGTCTCCCCCAAAGACCGTTTCGCGGCTCGCCCAAAGGGAGGGTTGCAAATGAAGTTCCTACCGCACAGCGTCCACGTTGCCACCGTGAACTATGGGCTACGGGCCCTTTGCGGCCTTGCCCCAAAGTCAGTCGGCCGTCTGTACGTCCAGTCTTTACTTAGCTCGAACCAGAGGGCCTCGGACCCAGTGCAAAACTCTTTTATGGACTCCATCCATGCCCTTGGCATATCTTTCCACAGCATAGGCCCGTGGAGACCCACTGCTATTCGGGATCTAACGCCTGGTACCCAGGTAACCGTTAGGTTCAAGTCAGGACAGGCCACAGGAAGAGTGACCGAGGCCACCTCCAAATGGGCCAACTTCTCGTTCCACGACGGGGTCTACTCGGTGGATACCCACACGTCCTACACCATGCACATGCCATGCCACGCCGTCATGGATTACTCCCGCCCCTCTCACTTCCAGCTAGTCCCTGAATTTTTGCGCCCTCAAGAGACCATCCCCGAACCCCCAGCGCCACCGCACAACGCACACGCACTGGGGATCAGCCAACACGGCCACCTCTTCACTCTGCAGGCACAACACTACCTAGAGAAGAAGTCTCTCGACGAGTGGGGGTGCCACGATGCCGCGGAGGCACTAACCAGGCCGCCGACCCCCGGCCTACAGCGGGTATGGCTATATTCAGATGGCTCCTCCGGTGAGTCCAGCCATGCAGCCGCCGTCACGGCCTTTCTACCCGACGGTACAACCAGAGTCCTGTGCCTATCCTCACCGCATCCCTCTTCTCTGGGTTCGGAGTTCTGGGGGGCGGTAGCAGCCATTCCCTGGATCCACAGGGAACTTTCCCAATACGAAGTATGTTTGTTGATTGACAACGAACAGGTGGTGTCCACCCTCCAGAAATGCCAAGTCTATGGGCCCAGCCCGTTCCAAGACGACACATGGACCGTCGCCGTACACAGCGCCCTACTTCTCATCACCAACCCCCTCCACATCATGTGGATTAAAGGTCACGCCAATTTCATTGGCAACGAAATCTGCGACCATTTCTCTAAATGGGCAGCTCACAGCCTGATTTTTACCCCAGACCTCCTCCCCCCCCCCCCCCACTGGATTCAGTGGCGGTACACCACCTGCCTGTCCTCCACAAGTTTAAGGTGCAGCAATTCCGCCACCTATTGCCGCAGCATTCCCATAGCAACATAGCGGTCGGCCCCAGCTTCAGCCTGTACAATAAAGCTTCCTGGTTTTCGTCCCTGTTTTTCAAACTGGCGTCCGGGTGCTACAATGTGCACGGGTACCAGTGGAGCAATATGCTCCACGACTACCACTGTTCCAGGTGCGGACAGCACCATCCTTTCGACCCTTTATAATGCCTGGCCTTCTGCAAAGCGTTGGACCAGCACGTCCAGGCATACGTCTCTTCCTGGGGACCCCTTTTCAGCCCCATTGTCCTGCACTGGTGGCTCTCTGGACCCTCAAAGGCTGACCGCAGGAACCTCATGAGAACTCTGGTACCTAAGTCCCTATGGTCCTGCCTCTCCAAGCCGATCCCGGGCTCCACTCGCGCCGAGCACAGAGCCATGAGTGGCCTAGCCCTGGAGGAACGCGTAGAGCACCTGGACAAGGCTGTCCACCAAGCACATGATTGGCTGTGTTCGAATCCTCTCCCTTGGGACCCAATACTTTGGGCGCACCCCTCCGACCCTCTCAACCCCTTCTCGGTTTCGCACGGTGCGTTCAGTACCTCCGTCCACATGCCCCCTCGGACCCGCCCCGTATACCAGCACCCCCCACCTCTCCCCAAACACGCCTTAAAAAAACTGTCCAAGCCAGCGTCAGCCAAAGCACAACCAACCACTCGCCGCGCGCCAAAAAACTCCAAACGCCCGTCCAGCCACGCATCAGCACCACGCCCCCCCCCCCCTCGGCCATTCCCCGCCCTCCTCAGCACTCACGCCCACGGCCACCACAAAAACGCCAACGATCACCACAAACCCATCAGGCCACAATCGTTTGGGCGCCCCCAAAGCGCTCCAAGACCGCTCTCCCCCTCCCACCCCCACGCACCAAGACACGCTACCGTCAAACACGCCTACCTCTCCCCTCTAGGCCCACCGCTACTAGGTCCCCAGGTCCGTCTGCCCCTGCCCCCCCCCACTCCAACGCTTCCCGGGACATCCGAAATTTTTTCCGCCCATCCAACGATCTTCTGTCTCCTCCTCTCGACTCCTTCAGCCCTCCGCCCCTTCCTGGACCCCCCCCCTCCCCCACAGGGTAAATCAGCGTTCATCTAACCAAACCATCAGAGCAGCCGTGTACATATCTTTATATGTTGTTGTAAATACTTTCTTTGGGGGACGTCAGCCCGAGAACAAGTTGATGCGGTTAAGAAGATTCAAAAAACCCATGTGGTCTGGCTGTGCGACCAAGAACCGGTCCGCAGTTTCCAGAAGGGTCCCCCACCTGAGAAGGCCAAGCTACGGCGCTGGTGGACCTACCTCAGTGAACTACGGCTGACGGTACACCATATCCAGAGGGTGAAGAACGAGTGTGCCGACTACATCAGCCGCAACAACTTCGACGCCCTGATTGGTGCCCGGTCTGAAGCGCTGGCTAAGGAGGCGTTTAGCCTATGGACGTTCACTTGGACCTCAACATGACGATGATACGCCCCCTGGATGGACTCCAACAATCGGAGTACCTGAAGGAGTTTGGGGATATCTACAAGCGCCTGGAGAAACGCCTTGAACCCCTCCTGGTCAACCAAGACCAGTGGAAGAGGGACAAGAGCTACCTCTGGCACGAAGACCGTATTGTGGTGCCTAGTGACAGAGTCCCAGCGCTGCTGAAGCGGACCCATGAGTCCAGCGGTCATGTGGGTGCTGACCGTACCCTGAGGCTGTTCAAGCAGTGGTTCCACACTACGTGGACTGACGACCAACTGCGGAAAACCCTCCAGCCTATCGTGGACAAGTGCCCGTGCAGGTCCTGTAAACCAGGGGATATCAGGGACAGAGGTCTCTACTCGACCCTGCCCATCCCTCACTGTGCTAACAGTGTTCTATACGTGGACTACACGGAGATGCCGAAGTTCGGGGGCTATGACTTCGCCCTCGTGCATGCTCGCGCATTCACACACGCATTAAAGGGTAGGCCACGCGAAGTGCGCACGGTAAACCTTGTTTAGGCTACCCAGGGGCTCCTCGGTACGTTCTTTAAGAGTGAAGCGGTAGCGGCAGGGTCTCCCTACCGCTACCCGCTGTGGCTCGCACGTGCCCTGTACAGCGCAAATTATGACGTAAAATGGGATTACGAAGGCAACAGAGCAATAGCTAAAATTGCCGATTTTTATGTTAAAATAGCAGTTTTTTATTATAAATCTATGCTGTTGTGCCCCATTTTGTAATTATACGTGAGATTTCGCTGTTTTTCCGTGTTTTCACAGGCATCTATGTAGATTCGAAGGCCTGTGGCTAACACCTTAGAACAGTTTAAGCAACTTAAACCGACTCACGAAATGTTCGATTCTTGCAGAAATTGGGGTGCTTTGCAGGAGGGTCACGAAAACGCTTCAAAACTGTTCCAACAACCCTGAACAGGGACAGCCGCAAGCCGCAGCGCATCGCAGCGCCGAGGAAAGGCGCTAACACGCGCTGGAACCAGAAGGCGCTGGGCGCAGCGCCAGTCAGCACCGCAACGTGGCCGTCAGCCGCAGCACGCCGCCAGAGGAGGGGCAGCAAGTGCCTCCGCAGCGCAACGTGGCCGTCAGCCGCAGCACGCCGCCAGAAGAGAGGCAGCAAGTGCCTCCGCAGCGTCCCGGATGACTAGCAGCGACAGCAGCGGCATCCGGACGTGGGGACCGCAAAATGGCGGCTACAACCTGAACAGCATGAGCGACGCGTCAGACTGCAGTCCCAGTCCAAGGCCAAGTTCGAGCCGCAGTCCCGTGTTCGAGCAACCGAGGTATGGCCCTTCCAGCCGTCAACCCTATGGCCGTGGGAACCAGCACGCCGGCAGCGTCGACCGTCCCAAGAGCGGCAGTACCAGCCGCAATCCGGATTACCGTGACGGCCAACCAGCCGTCGAAAGAGAGCTCTTCCGCAAGCCGGACCATCGTCAAGCAGCGTGGGATCGCCAACCAGCGTCCTGGACAACGCCGGAGCGCCGATCAGCGCTCCACCGAGGACAAGGTCCAAGCCGTGGTCACGCAGACCGTGGTCAAGCGTCAAGGGAGCGCCAAACAGCGCCCCAGAAAGCGCCGGAGTACCGACCAGTACCCCAACGTGGAGGAGCGTTCGCCGGAAATCCACGCAACCCCAGTCCCAGCCGGTTAAGTTCAGAGATCGCCATCCTACCAACCGAGACGGTGGAGTTGGAGGCCTGGGCCGTGGAGATGGCAGCGTGGGCAAGGAGTGCAGCAGCGGAGATCCGGACCCTGAAGTCGGAGCAGGAGAGTCTGCAAGAGCGAGTCCGTCGCCTGGAGAAGACGTCCAAGACGAAGTCCGCTACGGGCGAAGCGAAGAAGAAGGTGGAAGTCGCCTTCCAGACGCCGAAGAAGACCGCCACGACCAGCGGAGCGACCAACCAAGACAGCGGGACGCAGACGCCTGGCAGTGGCAGCCGCCGTTGGAGACGGTGATAATTTAAAATTCCGTTTGTTGGAACACCTGTGGGCAAGTCCAGTCTTGTCAGACTTGCCGTGGTTTTCGAAACAAACGGGGCAGGCCACCCAAGGCCTTTTTCTTTTTATTTTCCTAGAGTGGCAAAGCAGGTTTTTGCCTGAGGGTAGTATTGGTGCTCCCCACCGGACACCTAGGAAAAGGCTACCTCTGGGGTTAGTTTTTCCTCTTGGAGGATAAACAAACCTTTAAGAAGGGGGGTGAAGCGGTAGCGGCAGGGTCTCCCTACAGCTACCCGCTGTGGCTCGCACGTGCGCTGAACAGCGCAATTTTTGACGTAAAATGGGATTACGAAAGCGACAGAGCAATAGCTAGAATTGCCGATTTTTATATTAAAATAGCAGTTTTTATAATAAATTTATGCTGTTGTGCCCCATTTTGTAAATATACGTGAGATTTCACTGTTTTCCCGTGTTTTCACAGGCATCTATGTAGATTCGAAGGCCTGTGGCTAACGCCTTAGAACAGTTTAAGCAACTTAAACCGACTCACGAAATGTTCGATTCTTGCAGAAATTGGGGTGCTTTGCAGGAGGGTCACGAAAACGCTTCAAGAGAACCTGAGGAGTCCCTTAACGCTTGCTTGCTTGACAGGGGTAGCTGAATCTTCAGCGTGTTTGCGGACAGTGTATTATAGGTCACACTGAGAACTGTATAATACGGGGAGTGTGGCTTGGTTCCTCCGCCGCAAACGCCCCTTCATTTGCCTTTGCCTTACAGGTGGGCAGGTAGGGTGATTGGTGCAGCAGCATACCAATTTTTTTCATGCCCTGCTAAACAAGGGCGCAGATCACACAAACAAGTAACTCCGCTCTGCCTGTGGCAGTGCAGGGAGTCCGACTTCATCGACATCTGCGCCGTGCACGCAAAAGAGCACCTCTTCCCTCCAAGCCCTAGCAGGGGAAACGCGTTGTGGCGACCCCTGTTAGGCCACAGTTGCTTAGCAGCGCTGTGTTCTCTTGTCTTCTTCACAGGAGGGTCGCCAGGACCCACGACATGTTCTTCAACAACACCCAGTAGAGTGTGCGTGTAGGAGTGGTAGTCCTGAGTGGGGGCTTGAGCCGGTTGCAGCAGTGCTTGCCCACCAGGATGGTGCCACTGTAGGGTGTGTAGGACCTGTAGTGCGTGTGTCACTGTCCCACCCGTTTCCTGCAATTTTAGCAGGGTTGGTGGGCTGTGGCAGTGGTTAGGTCAGTGTTTTGGCCATTTAGCAAAACGGCAATTTCATGCCTTCATAGCTTTTGGCCACCCCTCCCTGTAGTAGACCGATAGGTAGGGAAAACAATACCTGGATTAGTACGCTGGGTATTCCCCAAAGGTTTTGCGCCAGCACAGAAATTGGGCGCTTAGGGGAGGGGAGACCCGGGGCGTACCCCGTGGCATCAATAAGCCAACCCTCCAGGTTTAGCAAGCGTGCAGACTTGGGTATAATTAGGACACAACTTCTGCGGCTTGCTCTCAGGACCTTAGGAATAGCACATTCACACATACGCTTTGGCAGGTAAGGGTAAGGTTCAGTCCCTAGCTTTAGTCTTGGAGGCAAGCGTCTCAGCGAGCCTCAGCAACTCGCCAAGGTTGTTCTGGGACGAGTAGTCAACCAGAACTGAGTTTAGGCGTCCCTCAGGTAGCACAAATGCAGAGAAGGGCTCCCGGGTGGCCTCTTCGACTCCAAACCCTTCCCAGAGGGTGAGGAAGCGCCAACCCTGGCGATAGCGGTGGCGTAGGACAGACTTCACCAGGTAGAAGCCCTCCTTAGCCATCTCCTCGGCGTTCATGTTGGGGAGTTTACCTTCAGCTTCCATAGGGCTGGCAGCCCCTTGTAGGTCCAGAGCGGCGATTTTCTCGTCGTTCAGCTCCCACTCCTCCCCACAGAGGTCTTCAGGATCATAGTAGCGCTTCAGGTGTTGAGCAGCGCATACCAGGGTCCCCCCTAGACGGGGAGAACACCGCACGGTGATACGGTGTCCATCCACTGATAGAATCTTGTACGGCCCGAAGTATGGGTCATCGCTGGTAGAGCGTGGCCAGGCGGTTAGTCGACTGTGGTGCACCAGCACCCAGTCCCCCTTTTGGTAGGTGGCCGGTACTCGGTGCTTGTTCTTCTTGTTCCACTGACGCTCCCTCACTCTCTGGAGCATAGCCTTGGCCTTGTCCACCTTCGCTTGTTGCTCTTGGACCCATTCACCCACAGAAGAATGGGTGTCCTCTGGATAGGGGGCATGTAGGAACCATGCCGGGCGCCCTAGGAATAGCTCATGGGGCGAGTAGCCAGTAGCTGAACTCTCTCGGGAGTTCATCATCAAGGATATGACGGGGAGTAGTCTCACCCAGTCTCTGGTGCGTTCAGTTTTGCACCATATCCGTACATTCTCCTTCAGGACACGGATCTGTCGCTCACATAGGGGGTTGCTCGTGTGAGAGTAGGGAATCCCCGTAGACACCTGGACATTGAGGGATCTCAGGACCCTCTTGTACCAGCCAGTATCTGAGCGTACTCGTACGTCCTCATCGGAGTTGATCTCCTTGGGCGCCCCATAGACACAAAACCACTCCTCCAGGAGTATCTTGATAGTCTCCTCCCCGGTAATGTGCTTGGTACATGGGAACACCCTGGTAAACCTGGTCAACCCACAGGTTACCACGAGGGCGAAGTCATAGCCCCCGAACTTCGGCATCTCCGTGTAGTCCACATATAGAACACTGTTAGCACAGTGAGGGATGGGCAGGGTCGAGTAGAGACCTCTGTCCCTGATATCCCCTGGTTTACAGGACCTGCACGGGCACTTGTCCACGATAGGCTGGAGGGTTTTCCGCAGTTGGTTGTCAGTCCACGTAGTGTGGAACCACTGCTTGAACAGCCTGGGGGTACGGTCAGCACCCACATGACCGCTGGACTCATGGGTCCACTTCAGCAGCGCTGGGACTCTGTCACTAGGCACCACAATGCGGTCCGCGTGCCAGAGGTAGCTCTTGTCCCTCTTCCACTGGTCTTGGTTGACCAGGAGGGGTTCAAGGCGTTTCTCCAGGCGCTTGTAGATATCCCCAAACTCCTTCAGGTACTCCGATTGTTGGAGTCCATCCAGGGGGCGTATCATCGTCATGTTGAGGTCCAAGTGGACGTCCATACGGCTGAACGCCTCCTTAGCCAGCGCTTCAGACCGGGCACCAATCAGGGCGTCGAAGTTGTTGCGGCTGATGTAGTCGGCACACTCGTTCTTCACTCCCTGGATATGGTGTACCGTCAGCCGTAGCTGACTGAGGTAGGTCCACCAGCGCCGTAGCTTGGCCTTCTCAGGTGGGGGGCCCTTCTGGAAACTGCGGACCGGTTCTTGGTCGCACAGCCAGACCACAGGGTTGATCCCTAACAGTCGTGCTTGTGAGGATAGCACCAGCATACCCGCGAGCAATTCCTGCTCATAGGTGGAGTAGTTCCCCCTGGCCTGGTTCCACTTCCAGTTCCAGTGGCCCAGGGGTACTAGGACCCACTTGTCGTCAGGGTAGCTGTGCTTGAGGGTTCCATCTCGGTTGAGACCTTCCGTCCCCCATCCGGAAATGGCCGAGTCGAACTCCTCCTTCTCTAGTGCTTGCCATTGGAACAACGTTCCACCACCGCCCACATTGCTGGCGTCGGTCACCAGGATAATCTCCCCTTGTGCCCCAGGCACGCCCAAGCACTTAGCGCGGGCTACCTTGTCTTTGAGCTCGTCAAACGCTTGTTGCTCTTGTGGGCCCCAGCGCCAAGTAGTACTCTTCTTCATCAAGTCCGTCAGAACGGCGCTGGTATAGGTGAAGTTTTTGATGTGGCGGCGATAGAAGTTGCACGCCCCAATGAAACTGCGTACATCATGAAGTCCTTTCTTGGGGTCTTCGTGTCGTACCTTGGCATCCATCAGGGGTTTGGCCTTAGAGGCCGCTGGGGTCCACCACCCATAGCCAACGTCAAACCCCAGGTACTGCATGGTCTCCTGCATGAACTCACACTTCTCCAGCTTGAGTCGTGTGTGGTTCTCCTGGCAGACCGCAAAGAACTCACCCAAGAGGATTAGGTGATCCTCCTGGGTATTGGTCCCGAGGCATACATCGTCGATGTGAGCCTCCATCTGGGCACCACGGGATATGAGCTCCTGCACCTTAGGTCTCCTTCGTAGGATGGACAAGATCTTGTTCATCAGCTCTTGGAATAGAGCGGGTGCGTTAGCCACACCAAACGGCATGACCTTCCACTTGAACACCCTCCCCTCAGGGGTGATGAAGGCCAGTAGTTCCTGTGCGTTGGGCGTCAGGTCCACTTGCCAGAATCCGCTCCTCTTGTCCATCTTGGTCTTGTAGCGGCAGGAGGCTATCTTCTCCAGGGTAGACTCCATATTGGGAATGGACCCTGAGTGGTTCAGCGTCTTCTTGTTCAGCTCTCCGTAGTCCACTACCAGCCGTTTGGCTGTAGACCCAGGTTTAGCCACCAGGAAACAGGGGCTGCAGTGTAGGGGGTAGTCCCCGTCCTTGTACTCCAGGACTAGGCCAGCGTCGATACACTCTTGTATCTGTCGCTCGATCTCGTCGGCCTGCTCTTTAGGAGCTGGATAGGGTCTCCTCCGGATCTTGTGCTCCACGAACTCGGGTTTCAGCTTGAGGTCCATCTCTACCAGCTTGTCACATGAGGCTGGAGGGGGTAGTTCTCCGAACACCTCCAGATAGGTCCTTATAAGCTTCTGTACCCGCGGGTCCAATACCTTGATCTTGTCCTCCATGTCCTCGTCAGAGTGTAAGTTGCTTGCCCCCTGAATAGACGTCGAGAGGTGGTCCTCCACCGACTCTTCGCCCGTGGTAGTGTACTTCAGCCCTTGGTAGGCATAAAGAAGGTCTTGTTCAACCATCTCCGGTGGACGATGGCAACATAGGCACGCTCGAGGGGGTTCACATACACATTCCTCTGAGAGTTCGTCCTCCTCTGGGGTCCTCACATGGGCGCCCCAAACGCTCTTCATGAGCTTAAGATCTACCTCCCTTTGCCAGGTGGTGATCTTCTGTTCGAGGTCCTCCTTCAATTGGGAGAGGTCTCAGAAAAGTTTATAGTGTTTTCAGCACTGTGTTTTTGCTTCTCCTGCTGCTTGTTGTTGCTGTAGGGTGTCCTGCTGCTGGTTTTGGATGATGAAAAGCTTTTGTTTGTTGAAATACAGTAAAGCCAACTCAATTCAGGATAGCCCAAGCCAATAGTATGCAAGGAGAAGGTAATTCAGGATCAAAGCATGAAGGGCTGCAGTGTAAACAGTGAAAGATGATTAGATATTCACAGAAACTGCAACTCAGGATACAAATGAATGCATATTCACAGAGATAGCTGAAATGTTTTGGGAAAAGAGTTAGAAAACTGCCTCAGGATCACTCTCTCTCCATAGTGCCATCTTAGGAGATGTGCACTCTTTGTTTTGGCTCCCATATGTGCTGAGGTGGCATGGTATGTGGCGATGAGGTCACTGGCATGTCACATGGGATCTTCCTACTCAGTTGGGATCTTCCTACTTAGTTAGGCTGACCAGGAATTGAACCCAGGACCTCTCAAAAAGAGGTGCCTAACCCCCTATGGTGCATACCACTAGGGCAGATAAGTATTCATGGAAAAACATAGATAAATTCATAGGCTCTACCTTAGGTATGTCAGTGCTCAGTCAACTCAGGAAAAGATGTTTTACTTCTGATTGAAAGGGGGTTTAAGGGGTCCACTCCATATCCTGATTGGGTGTTGGGTTCCATAGGTCAAAATGTGTTCTCACCACTTTTGGCTGGACCAATACTAAGATAAAAATGCATGGATGCTCAGTGCATCTCTAATACAACTAGAGTATGTCCCAAAGCAATGGAAAAGCACTTTTTCTTACTCCCCCCTTGTGCTGTGGTGGCCACCACTGTCGCATTTTAGGAAAAAGGGAATTTTTCTTGGCCTTTCCTTGGTTTCCACATCTACTTTAAAATACCTACAGTCTCCCTCACACTGAAAAATGGGCGCTCACCATGGCTGGCGTCCTTTTGCTGCTCTGATTGTACAGTTTCCTACAGAAGACTCAGCGCTCTTGGCGCTGCCGGGGCTCCTGTGGCTTGGTTGGGTTAGATTGGGAGCATGCCAAACATGTGCATATGCATCCCTTCCTCCAAGACGCAGCGTCGACACAACCCAAACGCAAGACACATTATACACACTCGCATGGGTTCTCGTAAACCTGCTGGCGACCTGTGACCTGTCTTAGGGCGTAGGGAGTCGAAAAGAAATTAATTTGCCCCTTGGTGGGGTCTTGGTTCTGCTCAGTCTCTCCAGGCACCTGCGTTTCGGCCCGAACACGGCCTACTCAGCGAGGCTGCGCGTGGGTATCTGCAGAGGCAGGAATGGGAGAATTATGGACGAATCCACGCAAAAACGAAGCGACGACACCAAAATCCGTCAAATGACGGCGCAGAATTTTTCTGAAACGACACACCTGAGCAGAATCCAATTGTGCATCAAAGGCACGTTTTTATAGAAATTATAGTCATCTCTGGATTTTTTAAGTCCAGAAATTCATACGCATAAAATGGCGGCGCGCAGGAGCGGCTCCTAGCGAAGCGCCGGAAAATGGAAAAATAATGGAATTATAAACGTATGTATCACGTAGTCTTGAAAATGACGAGACACATATTAATAAACAAACATACAAATTCCACCCACACTAATAGAAGCTTCAAAAATTCAAGAATTCGAAAATCAATTGAAAAGACTTCAATGAATCAGGTATAAACTACAGGTATGCTCGTCTTGCATGCCGCATACACATTGCTCGTCTCGAGTCTCCGTGACCGAGTCGTGTAGCAGCGTTAACAACGATAACCACGATAGGAAGCGGTAGAGGGATTGATTAGCAAGATTGCAGATGATTAGCGGTCAGATCAGGGTGATTAGTCATACACACAAGTGCATAGCAACGTTCTTCGCGTGCGCCCCTTTTGTTGTATCTCCTTGCTTCACTTCCCAGCGGTAGGTAAGGTAGGTACGCCCAGGCGGGGCCACCCCCTGGTGGAGTCAAGATTGTTGTGGAGATGGGCAGGTTTGCCCACGTGATTGTGCATAGTCGTGCATGCACACACGCATTAAAGGGTAGGCCACGCGAAGTGCGCACGGTAAACCTTGTTTAGGCTACCCAGGGGCTCCTCGGTACGTTCTTTAAGAGAACCTGAGGAGTCCCTTAACGCTTGCTTGCTTGATAAGGGTAGCTGCTCCATGCAGCGTGTTTGCGGACAGCGTATTATAGGGCACACTGAGAAGGGTATAATACCTGGAGTGTGCCTTGGTTCCTCCGCCGCAAAGGGCCCTTTCATTTGCCTTTGTTTTACAGGTGGGCAGGTAGGGTGAGTGGTGCAGCAGCATTTTTTTATGCCCTGCTAAACAGGGGCGCAGATCACACAAACAAGTAACTCCGCTCCGCCTGTGGCAGAGCAGGGAGTCCGACTTCATCGACATCTGCGCCTTGCACATGAGAGCACTCCTTCCCTCCAAGCCCTTGCAGGGGAAACGCGTTGTGGCGTCCCCTGTGAGGCCACAGTTGCTTAGCAGCGCTGTGTTCTCTTGTCATTTCACAGGTGGGTCGCTAGGACCCTCGAGAACTTTCTCTTCGCAACGCCAAGTAGAGCGTGCGTGTAGGAGTGGTAGTCCTGCGTGGGGGCTAGAGCCAGTTGCCCAGCGCTCGCCCACCAGGATGGTGCCACTGTAGGGTGTGTAGGACCTGTAGGGGGCGTGTCACTGTCCCACCCTTTTCCTGCAATTTTAGCTGGGTTGGTGGGCTGTGACAGTGGGTTAGGTTAGTGTTTTTGGCCACATAGCAAACAGGCGTTTTGCATGCCTTCATAGCTTTTGGCCACCCCTCCCTGTAGTAGACAGGTAGGTAGGGAAAAACAATACCTGGATTAACACTCTGGGTATTCCCCCAAGGTTTTGCGCCAGCACAGAAATTGGGCGCATAGGGGAGGGGAGACCCGGGGCGTACCCCGTGGCATCAATAAGCCAACCCTCCAGGTTCAGCAAGGGCGCAGACTTGGGTATAATTAGGACACCACTTCTGCGGCTTGCTCTCAGGACCTTAGGACTAGCACACTCACACATACGCTTTGGCAGGTAAGGGTAAGGTTCAGTCCCTAGCTTTATTCTTGGAGGCAAGCATCTCAGCGAGCCTCAACAACTCACCAAGGTTGTTCTGGGACAAGTAGTCAACCAGAACTGAGTTTAGGCGTCCCTCAGGTAGAACAAATGCAGAGAAGGGCTCCCAGGTGGCCTCTTCGACTCCAAACCCTTCCCAGAGGGTGAGGAAGCGCCAACCCTGACGATAGCGGTGGCGTAGGACAGACTTCACCAGGTAGAAGCCCTCCTTAGCCATCTCCTCGGCGTTCATGTCGGGGAGTTCACCTTCAACTTCCATAGGGCTGGCAGCCCCTTGTAGGTCCAGAGCGGCGATTTCCTCGTCGTTCAGCTCCCACTCCTCCCCACAGAGGTCTTCAGGATCATGGTAGCGCTTCAGGTGTTGAGCGGCGCACACCAGGGTCCCCCCTAGACGGGGAGAACACCGCACGGTGATACGGTGTCCATCCACAGATAGGATCTTGTACGGCCCGAAGTATGGGTCATCGCTGGTAGAGCGTGGCCAGGCGGGTAGTCGACTGTGGTGCACCAGCACCCAGTCCCCTTCTTGGTAGGTGGCCGGTACACGGTGCTTGTTCTTCTTGTTCCACTGACGCTCCCTCACTCTCTGGAGCATAGCCTTGGCCTTGTCCACCTTCGCTTGTTGCTCTTGGACCCATTCACCCACAGAAGAATGGGTGTCCTCTGGGTAGGGGGCATGTAGGAACCATGCCGGGCGCCCCATGAACAGCTCATGTGGCGAGTAGCCAGTAGCTGAACTCTCTTGGGAGTTCATCATCAAGGATATGACGGGGAGTAGTCTCACCCAGTCTCTGGTGCGTTCAGTTTTGCACCATATCCTGACGTTCTCCTTCAGGACACGAATCTGTCGCTCACATAGGGGGTTGCTCGTGTGAGAGTAGGGAATCCCCGTAGACACCTGGACATTGAGGGACCTCAGGACCCTCTTGTACCAGCCAGTATCTGAGCGTACTCGTACGTCCTCATCGGAGTTGATCTCCTTGGGCGCCCCATAGACACAAAACCACTCCTCCAGGAGTATCTTGATAGTCTCCTCTCCGGTAATGTGCTTGGTACATGGGAACACCCTGGTAAACCTGGTCAACCCACAGGTTAACACGAGGGCGAAGTCATAGCCCCCGAACTTCGGCATCTCCGTGTAGTCCACGTATAGAACACTGTTAGCACAGTGAGGGATGGGCAGGGTCGAGTAGAGACCTCTGTCCCTGATATCCCCTGGTTTACAGGACCTGCACGGGCACTTGTCCACGATAGGCAGGAGCGTCTTCCGCAGCTGGTCGTCAGTCCACGTAGTGTGGAACCACTGCTTGAACAGCCTCAGGGTACGGTCAGCACCCACATGACCACTGGACTCATGGGTCCACTTCAGCAGCGCTGGGACTCGGTCACTAGGCACCACGATGCGGTCCTCGTGCCAGAGGTAGCTCTTGTCCCGCTTCCACTGGTCTTGGTTGACCAGGAGGGGTTCAAGGCGTTTCTCCAGGCGCCGGTAGATATCCCCAAACTCCTGTAGGTACTCCGATTGTTGGAGTCCATCCAGGGGGCGTATCATGGTCGTGTTCAGGTCCAGGTGTACGTCCATACGGCTGAACGCTTCCTTAGCCAGCGCTTCAGACCGGGCACCAATCAGGGCGTCGAAGTTGTTGCGGCTGATGTAGTCTGCACACTCGTTCTTCACTCCCTGGATATGGTGTACCGTCAGCCGTAGTTGACTGAGGTAGGTCCACCAGCGACGTAGCTTGGCCTTCTCAGGTGGGGGGCCCTTCTGGAAACTGCGGACCGGTTCTTGGTCGCATAGCCAGACCACAGGGTTACTCCCCAACAGTCGTGCTTGTGAGGATAGCACCAGCATACCCGCGAGCAGTTCCTGCTCATAGGTGGAGTAGTTCCCTCTGGCCTGGTTCCACTTCCAGTTCCAGTGGCCCAGAGGTACTAGGACCCACTTGTCGTCAGGGTAGCTGTGCTTGAGGGTTCCATCTCGGTTGAGACCTTCCGTCCCCCATTGGGAAATGGCCGAGTCGAACTCCTCCTTCTCTAGTGCTTGCCATTGGAACAACGTTCCACCACCGCCCACGTTGCTGGCGTCGGTCACCAGGATAATCTCCCCTTGTGCCTTAGGCACGCCCAAGCACTTAGCGTTGGCTACCTTGTCTTTGAGCTCGTCAAACGCTTGTTGCTCTTGTGGGCCCCAGCGCCAAGTAGTACTCTTCTTGATCAAGTCAGTCAGTACCGCGCTGGTGTAGGTGAAGTTTTTGATGTGGCGGCGATAGAAGTTGCACGCCCCAATGAAACTGCGTACATCATGAAGTCCTTTCTTGGGGTCTTCGTGTCGTACCTTGGCATCCATCAGGGGTTTGGCCTTAGAGGCCGCTGGGGTCCACCACCCATAGCCAACGTCAAACCCCAGGTACTGCATGGTCTCCTGCATGAACTCACACTTCTCCAGCTTGAGTCGTGTGTGGTTCTCCTGGCAGACCGCAAAGAACTCACCCAAGAGGATTAGGTGATCCTCCTGGGTATTGGTCCCGAGGCATACATCGTCGATGTGAGCCTCCATCTGGGCCCCACGGGATATGAGCTCCTGCACCTTAGGTCTCCTTCGTAGGATGGACAAGATCTTGTTCATCAGCTCATGGAACAGAGCGGGGGCGTTAGCCACGCCGAATGGCATGACCTTCCACTTGAATACCCTCCCCTGAGGGGTGATGAAGGCCAGTAGTTCCTGCGCGTTGGGCGTCAGGTCCACTTGCCAGAATCCACTTCGCTTGTCCATCTTGGTCTTGTAGCGACAGGAGGCTATCTTCTCCAGGGTAGACTCCATATTGGGAATGGACCCTGAGTGGTTCAGCGTCTTCTTGTTCAGCTCTCCATAGTCCACTACCAGCCGTTTGGCTGTAGACCCAGGTTTAGCCACCAGGAAACAGGGGCTGCAGTGTAGGGGGTAGTCCCCATCCTTGTACTCCAGGACTAGGCCAGCGTCGATACATTCTTGTATCTGTCGCTCAATCTCGTCGGCCTGCTCTTTAGGAGCTGGATAGGGTCTCCTCCGGATCTTGTGACCCACGAACTCGGGTTTCAGCTTGAGGTCCATCTGTACCAGCTTGTCGCATGAGGCTGGAGGGGGTAGTTCTCCGAACACCTCCAGATAGGTCCTTATCAGCTTTTGTACCCGCGGGTCCAGTACCTTGATCTTGTCCTCCATGTCCTCGTCGGAGTGTAAGTTGCTTGCCCCTTGAATAGACGTCGGGAGGTGGTCCTCCACCGACTCTTCGCCCGCGGTAGCATCCTTCAGCCCTTGGTAGGCATACAGAAGGTCTTGCTCAACCATCTCCGGTGGACGATGGCAACATAGGCACGCTTTAGGGGGTTCACATACACATTCCTCCGAGAGGTCGTCCTCATCTGGGGTCCTCACATGGGCACCCCATACGCTCTTCATGAGCTTGAGATCTACCTCCCTTTGCCAGGTGGTGATCTTCTGTTCGAGGTCCTCCTTCAGTTGGGATAGGTCTCCCATACGTCCTTGCTTCAGTGGCCACGAGCTGCGGGTAGGCTTCGCGTAGCATAGCTTTTTCGCCACCAACTTCCTCTTGGAATCCACATACTCCCTGAGCCTGGATCTAGGGTCCAGCTCTTCATCCACGGGGTCTTCCACCCTCATGGAGAGTAGGGGTTTTAGTGGGGCGACGTACTCGGCGTTCTCCACTTCTTCCACCGCAGTCTGCACGAAGAAGGCGTCGTGCTCAGTTTCGTCGTCTGAGTGGATAGAGCTAGGTAGCTCAGATAGTCCACACTCAGAGACTCCATCAGGAACAGGTACATGACAGGGAGAGTTGGGGGCGTTAGTGTCAGTCACGACGTACTCATCTCCTCCGGGTGTAGTTTCAACAGCATCTTGAGGTCGTAGGCGATCCTTCAAGTCACCCAAGGCGAGTCCATCGCTTTCTCGTTGTATAGCCTGGACCAGAGTAGGGTCCAGGTCTTCCCAGGGGATGGTGGTAAGACTTCCGTCCACCACGCTGAGCATACTCCCCCATCCGGGCTTCCCAATGGGCGTCTTGCGTCCCAGAGGCACGTAGATGGCCTCATCAGGTAACCGCACAGAGCTGATAGTCAGCTTATCAAGGAGGGTTCGCCAGTACTCGTTGCCCCCGTGGGCTCCCCAATCGGGGGAACACAGGACCATACGGGAACGTTCCAAGGCCACCTTGGTCAGCACCTTCCCCAGTTCACTGAATCTGGGGTTCCCGTAGGCCATCCCGAAAGAGGGCCAGTAAAATTTGTAGCTGCAGTTCTTCCCCTTGCTGCAGTATAGGTCCAGTACATGCTGCTTGTCGCTGGCGAACAGTTCCACACTTAGGTCTTCTCGAGAGTAACCCAACTCCCTCAGACCTTGGTCTAGGACTTCCCCCAATAGTTGATAGTCTTCGGTTTTGGAGGCTGCCATCATGTTCGAGGGCTCCTCCTTCGATAGTCTCAGGTAACTCGAGGTATGTTCCGACTGCTCCAGTGGCACAGACTCTCTGCCACTGCCGTGGTCCACGTACAGGAGGTAGGGCGCTTGCAGCGTCAGGGATTGTATCTGGGAGTGCTGCACGAAGAAGTCAGTACCCAGTACAAAGTCGAAGGCATCAGTGTCCATCACATAGAACCGATGGGCGATAGTCTTGGAGCCCATAGGTACCTCCACTTCGCAGTCCCCGCAGCTGTGCACCACATGTCCATCCCCCATCCGTATAGCGGCGGTGGTCATGGTGTTCTTCAGGCTCCCACAAGGTAAAATTTTCTTGGCCACTATCGATATTGTGGCTCCAGTATCCAGTACCCCCAGGTATTCACGTCCCCCTAGTCGGATACGTACCCAAAACACCAGGTCTTGGGTGCCACCAGAGCGTCCCCGTCAGAACTCCGCGGGACAGGTCACCTCGAACCCCTTGTTCCGCAATTTGCGGGCCATCCTCATGAAACGGCTTCTCTTCTTGGCGTTGCCGTCGTCACCACCTTCATGCTCACGCTTGGCTCCTTGTTCTTGCTGGGCCTGCGTCTGTGAGCGTGTGGTAGGTCCAGACTGCCCTCCAGAGGGCTCGGAGTTCCCCCCTGGATTAGGGTTGGGGTTACCTCCGTTCTTGTCCTTGTTCTTGTTGTCGTTCTGGCGATTAGCGCCTCCTCCTCGTCCGCCTTGACCCTTGTCTTGACCACCTTGACCACGTCCTTTCGACTTGCCCTTGCCGGAGTCGTTGCCTTTGGCCTTGCCTCCACCTTTGCCTGAGCTTTTGCCAGGATCTTCCCCCTTAAGCTTCGCCGATAGGCGTTGCTTATGGTAGCACTCGTCCTCATAGTGCTTCCGCTTACCGCAGAATGCACACGTGATGGTGCAGCGGTAATGATCCGGCATCTTCACCTTGGCGCCGGTGATCTTTTCCTGCTGCTTCCCCTGGACAACAAAGCAGTCTCGCTGCTCGCAGTCGGAGGCATGCTGCAGGTGGCCCTGTTCATCTCTGGCATCACACCAGAATAGCTCTTTCACGTTCTCCATTAGGCGGGCGTGGGCGTGTTTGGGGGTAGTCCCCTGCCCAGGTCGGGACCCTTGGTACCCTTTGCCTCCAGAACCTCCACCACCAGGACGGTAGTGGTTCAGGTGTTGGTCGCTCTCCTTCTCCAGCGCCATCTCCAGGAGCAGCACGCATAGATCCTCGTAGCGGAGGGATCTAGCCTTGCGCTCAGCCGTCAGACGGCACTCGTCCCATAGCTCACGGGGGAGCTTGGAGCACAACCAAAACAGCAGGTCGTCGCTGCTGTAGGAACCGGGCGTCAGTCGCCCAGCCCAGTGGTCCAGGTCCGCCAACAGCTCGGAGACCCTGCCGGGTTTGGGGTTGTTCGGCAGCACGGGCAGGTTCTGGATCTCGGCCCTGATGGAGAGGTCGGTCTCGTAGGTTGGGTACTGCCTCTCCAGGGCTACCAACACGTCGGCAAAGGTGGCGGAGTTGGTGACGATCTGCCTGACCTGCTTCTCCAGGTACTTCGTCTTGCAGCACTGCAGGAGCAGGTCGCACTTCACTCGCCCACTCGCGTGGGTTTGGCCGGTCAGTCGTAGGAACCGGCCAAAGTTCTCAGCGAACTCGCTGAGGTCCTTGCCTGTGAATTAAGGCAGGTTCACCACTATCTTGGAGGTGGCAATAGCCTTCGCCTCCTGAGCTCGGCGTCCTTCAGGGCGTCGGGTCTTCTTCTTCTTCTTCTTCTTCTTCTTACCCTTGGAGTCCTCGGGGTCCTCAGGGTCTTCGTCATCCGATGGCGAAGAAGAAGTCATCGAAGGCGGCCCATCATCGGAGGGGTCTCCGCCTAGATCACTGGAGCCATAAGGCTCCACGTCCACCATAGCCCTTAGGGCCGTCAGCCCCAGCTGGTCCAGCTCGGCCCTCGTCGAGTTCGTCACATGACTGTAGGGCGGCTGGGCTGTCCTCGGGACGAATGGGCTTCTTGGTACTGCTGCAGGAGTCGGCATCGGTCGGCTCCTCAGGCTCCCCAGGGTATTCGTCAACCCTGCCGCCAGGTGGTTAGCCTGTACTCGGTGGGGTGACATCCCCACTGTCGTAGGTGACGCGTGGGACGGGATCATCAGGGGCTGCAGCTTCTCCCTGATCTCTTGCGTGAGGTCGCTCACGATTTTCGAAGTGGCTCCTTGGAGCACTTCGTTGATCTCCGACCGCGTCAGGGACCTGTTGGAGGATCTTCCCGATCCTCTACTCCTGCCTCCCAGCGACTCTGGTCCTCTCCTCAACCCACTCAGGGGTGCATACCCAGGTGTACACCCAGGAGCATACCCAGGAACTTCCATGTAGGTTCCCGTGGCGTGGAGTGGATGGGGATGGTCAGCCGCATACCAACACGGCGCAGAGCTGGAAGCCACCGACTCACTGGCAGTAGTTGCCTCAAGGAGCGCAGTGGTAGGTGGGCCCATGCCATAGGCGGGGTAGTGAGGCATGCCAGTAAAGCCTGTGCCCTCTGCCATAGGCTGGTTGGTTGTGGAAGTGGATGTAGCGGCGGCTGGGTGTGTGGTGGTTATGGGAGAGGGTGATGCTTGGAGGCCAGAAGCGCTTGGTGCGCCTTCGAAGGTAGGGACATTTGTCGGGTCTTGCCCTTGCTCCTCTCCTTCGTCTGCTCCTTCTCCAGCATCCTTCTCGCTCTCGTTTCCTCTCTTCCTCTTCACAGGCTGAGGCTGAGAGACCATTTCCTTCACCGACAGGGCCCCAAAGGCCGTCTGGAGGCCATCCAAGGAGTCCTCCGCCGTATCCATTGGCCCATGTAAGGGCTCCACCGAAGGTACAGCGTCAGGCGCCGGCCTTGCCGGTGTCTCTGGCGCTGGCGCTGTGTTCACCTCGGCGTCCACTCTTCCTGGATCCATCTTAATCCACCCTTCTGCTTTTGTTTGCCTGCTCGGAGCACTGGTTGTACGGCGCGGGGTCGCTGCCGGTGCACAGAGACAGGCTGCCTCTTGCTACCAGAAAAGTTTATAGTGTTTTCAGCACTGTGTTTTTGCTTCTCCTGCTGCTTGTTGTTGCTGTAGGGTGTCCTGCTGCTGGTTTTGGATGATGAAAAGCTTTTGTTTGTTGAAATACAGTAAAGCCAACTCAATTCAGGATAGCCCAAGCCAATAGTATGCAAGGAGAAGGTAATTCAGGATCAAAGCATGAAGGGCTGCAGTGTAAACAGTGAAAGATGATTAGATGTTCACAGAAACTGCAACTCAGGATACAAATGAATGCATATTCACAGAGATAGCTGAAATGTTTTGGGAAAAGAGTTAGAAAACTGCCTCAGGATCACTCTCTCTCCATAGTGCCATCTTAGGAGATGTGCACTCTTTGTTTTGGCTCCCATATGTGCTGAGGTGGCATGGTATGTGGCGATGAGGTCACTGCCATGTCACATGGGATCTTCCTACTCAGTTGGGATCTTCCTACTTAGTTAGGCTGACCAGGAATTGAACCCAGGACCTCTCAAAAAGAGGTGCCTAACCCCCTATGGTGCATACCACTAGGGCAGATAAGTATTCATGGAAAAACATAGATAAATTCATAGGCTCTACCTTAGGTATGTCAGTGCTCAGTCAACTCAGGAAAAGATGTTTTACTTCTGATTGAAAGGGGGTTTAAGGGGTCCACTCCATATCCTGATTGGGTGTTGGGTTCCATAGGTCAAAATGCATTCTCACCACTTTTGGCTGGACCAATACTAAGATAAAAATGCATGGATGCTCAGTGCATCTCTAATACAACTAGAGTATGTCCCAAAGCAATGGAAAAGCACTTTTTCTTACTGTCTCCCATGCGTCCTTGCTTCAGTGGCCATGAGCTGCGGGTAGGCTTCGCGTAGCATAGCTTTTGCGCCACCAACTTCCTCTTGGAATCCACATACTCCCTGAGCCTGGCTCGAGGGTCCAGCTCCTCGTCCATGGGGTCTTCCACCCTCATGGAGAGTAGGGGTTTCAGTGGGGCGACGTACTCGGCGTTCTCCACTTTCTCCACACAGGTGTGCACGAAGAAGGCGTCGTGCTCAGTTTCGTCTTCTGAGTGGATAGAGCTAGGTAATTCAGATAGTGCACACTCAGAGACTCCATCAGGCACAGGTACATGGCAGGGAGAGTTGGGGGCGTCGGTGTCAGTCACGACGTACTCATCTCCTCCGGGTGTAGTCTCAACAGCATCTTGAGGTCGTAGGCGATCCTTCAAGTCACCCAAGGCGAGTCTGTCGCTTTCTCGGTGTATAGCCTGGACCAGAGTCGGGTCCAGATCCTCCCAGGGGATGGAGGTAAGACCTCCGTCCACCACGCTCAGCATACTCCCCCATCCGGATTTCCCAATAGGCGTCTTACGCCCCAGAGGCACGTAGATGGCCTCATCAGGTAACCGAACAGAGCTGATAGTCAGCCTGTCCAGGAGGTTTCGCCAGTATTCGTTGCCCCCATGGGCTCCCCGATCGGGGGAACACAGAACAATACGGGAACGTTCCAAGGCCACCTTGGTCAGCACCTTCCCCAGTTCACTGAACCTGGGGTTTCCGTAGGCCATCCCGAAAGAGGGCCAGTAAAATTTGTAGCTGCAGTTCTTCCCCTTGCTGCAGTAAAGGTCCAGTACATGCTGCTTGTCGTTGGCGAACAACTCCACACTCAGGTCTTCTCGATAGTAACCCAACTCCTTCAGACCTTGGTCTAGGACTTCCCCCAATAGTTGATAGTCCTCAGTTTTGGAGGCCGCCATCATGTTCGAGGGCTCCTCCTTCGATAGCCTCAGGTAACTCGAGGTATGTTCCGACTGTTCCAGTGGCACAGACTCTCTGCCACTGCCGTGGTCCACGTAGAGGAGGTAGGGCGCTTGCAGCGTCAGGGATTGTATCCGCGAGTGCTGCACGAAGAAGTCAGTCCCCAGTACAAAGTCGAAGGCCGCAGTGTCCATCACATAGAACCGATGGGCGATAGTCCGGGAGCCGATAGGTACCTCCACTTCACAGTCCCCGCAGCTGTGCACCACATGTCCATCCCCCATGCGTATAGCGGCGGTGGTCATGGTGTTCTTCAGGCTCCCACAAGGTAAAATTTTCTTGGCCACTATAGATATGCCAGTGTCCAATACCCCCAGGTATTCGCGTCCTCCTAGTCGGATACGTACCCAAAACACCAGGTCTTCGGTGCCACCAGAGCGTCCCCGTCAGAACTCCGCGGGACAGGTCACCTCGAACCCCTTGTTCCGCAATTTGCGGGCCATCCTCATGAAACGGCTCCTCTTCTTAGCGTTGCCGTCATCACCACCTTCATGCTCACGCTTGGCTCCTTGTTCTTGCTGGGCCTGCGTTTGTGAGCGTGTGGTAGGACCAGACTGCCCTCCAGAGGGCTCGGAGTTCCCCCCTGGATTAGGGTTGGGGTTGCCTCCGTTCTTGTCCTTGTTCTTGTTGTCGGGCTGGCGGTTAGCGCCTCCTCCTCGTCCACCTTGACCCTTGTCTTGCCCTTGACCACGTCCTTTCGACTTGCCCTTGCCGGAGTCGTTGCCTTTGCCTTTGCCTCCACCTTTGCTTGTGCCTTTGCCAAGATCTTCACCCCTAAGCTTCGCCGATAGGCGTTGCTTATGGTAGCACTCATCCTCGTAGTGCTTCCGCTTCCCGCAGAATGCACACGTGATGGTGCACCTGTAATGATCCGGCAGCTTCGCTTTGGCGCCGGTGTTCTTCTCCTGCTGCTTCCCCTGGACGACGAAGCAGTCTCGCTGCTCGCAGTCAGGGGCGTGCTGCAGGTGGCCCTGCTCGTTTCTGGCAACACACCAGAATAGCTCCTTCACGTTCTCCATGATACGGGTGTGGGCGTGTTTGGGGGTAGTCCCCTGCCCAGGTCGGGACCCTTGGTACCCTTTGCCATGGCCTCCGGAACCTCCACCACCAGGACGGTAGTTGTTCAAGTGCTGGTCGCTCTCCTTCTCCAGCGCCAGCTCCAGGAGTAGCACGCATAGATCCTCGTCGCGGAGGGATCTAGCCTTGCGCTCCGCCGTCGAACGGCACTCGTCCCATAGCTCTCGAGGGAGCTTGGCCACCAACCAGAACAGCAGGTCGTCGCTGCTGTAGGAACCGGGCGTCAGTCGTCCAGCCCAGTGATCCAGGTCAGCCAACAGCTCAGAGACCCTGCCAGGTTTGGGGTTGTTGGGCACCACGGGCAGGTTCTGGATCTCGGCCCTGATGGAGAGGTCGGTTTCGTAGGTCGGGTACTGCCTCTCCAGGGCAACCAACACATCGGCAAAGGTGGCGGAGTTAGTCACGATCTGACTGACCTGCTTCTCCAGGTACTTGGTCTTGCAGCACTGCAGGAGCAGATCGCACTTGACTCGCCCACTAGCGTGGGTTTGGCCGGTCAATCGGAGAAACCGGCCAAAATTCTCAGCGAACTCGCTGAGGTCCTTGCCTGTGAACTCAGGCAGGCTCACCACGATCTTGGAGGTGGCAATAGCCTTCGCCTCCTGAGACCTGCGTCCCTCAGGGCGTCGGGTCTTCTTCTTCTTCTTCTTCTTCTTCTTCCCCTTTGGGTCCTCGGGGTCCTCAGGGTCGTCGTCCT
Organism: Eutreptiella sp. 'Long Island Sound 2002'; assembly: GCA_964036045.1. Lineage (NCBI taxonomy): Eukaryota > Euglenozoa > Euglenophyceae > Eutreptiales > Eutreptiaceae > Eutreptiella > Eutreptiella sp. 'Long Island Sound 2002'. The sequence goes on from OZ038388.1 coordinate 9,330,325, forward strand.
CCAAGGGCGAAGTAGAGGTCATCGACGGCGGCTCGTCATCGGAGGGGTCTCCGCCTAGATCACTAGAGCCATAAGGCTCCACGTCCACCATTGCCCTTAAGGCTGTCAGCCCCAGCCGGTCCAGCTCGGCCCTCGTAGAGTTCGTCACGTGGCTGTAGGGCGGCTGGGCCGTTCTCGGTACGAAGGGACTTCTCGGTATAGCTGCAGGAGTCGGCATCGGTCGGCTCCTCAGGTGTTTGTCAGCCCTGCCGCCAGGTGGTTGGCCTGTACTCGGTGGGGCGACATTCCCACCGTAGTGGGTGACGCTTGGGGCGGTATCATCAGGGGGTCCAGTTTCTCTCGGATCTCTTGAGTGAGGTCGCCCACGATTTTTGAAGTGGCTCCTCGGAGCACCTCGTTGATCTCCGACCGCGTCAGGGACCTGTTGGAGGATCTCCCCGATCCTCTACTCCTGCCACCAAGAGACTCAGGTCCTCTCCTCAACCCACTCAAGGTTGCATACCCAGGTGCATACCCAGGAACATCCACATAGGTTCCAGTAGCGGGTAGTGGATGGGGATATTCAGCCGCATACCATCGCGGCGCAGAGCTGGAAGCCACAGGCTCACTGGCAGTAGTTGCCTCAGGGAGCGCAGTGGTAGGTGGGCCCATACCATAGGCGGGGTAGGGAGGCATGCCAGTAAGGCCTGTGCCCTCTGCCATAGGCGGGTTGGTTGTGGGAGTGGATGTTGCAGCGGCTGGGAGTGTGGTGGTTCAAGGAGAGGGTGATGCGTGGAGGGCAGAAGCGCTTGGTGCGCCTTCGAAGGTAGGGTCATTCGTCAGGTCTTGCCCTTGTTCCTCTCCTTCGTCTGCTTCTTCTCCAGCATCCTTCTCGCTCTCTCTCTTCCTCTTCACAGGCTGAGTGACCACCACCTCTTCGACTGTGAGGGCCTGAAGGCCGTCTGGAGTCCATCCAAGGAGTCCTCAGCCACTTCCACTGGCCCATGTAAGGGCTCCGAAGGTACAGCGCCGCTAGGTCCAGGTTCAGGTTCCCCAGGTGCTGGCCTTGCCGGTGCCTCAGGCGCCGGCGCTGTCTTCACGTCGGCGTCCTCCTTCCTTGTGTCCATCTTCTCGCCCTTCTGCTTATATGTGCCTGTACTCGGCGCACTGGATGTACGGCGCGGGGTTGCTGCCGGTGCGCAGAGACAGACTGCCTCTTGCTACCAGAAACATTTATAGTGGTTTCAACACTGTGTTTTTGTCTCTCCTGCTGCTTGCTGCTGGTGTAGGGCTTCCTGCTGCTTGTTTTTGGAGATGAAAACCTTTTGTTTGCTGAAATATAGTCAATCCAGTAAGCATGAAGGGCTGCAGTGTAAACAGTGAAAGATGAAAGGATATTCACAGAAACTGCAACTCAGGTCAAATCGGAATGCATATTCACAAAGATAGCTGAAATGTTTTGGAAAAGAGTTGGAAAACTCCCCCATGGTCACTCTATCTCCATAGTGCCATCTCAGGAGATGTGCACTCTTTGTTTTGGGTCCCATATGTGCTGAGGTGGCAGGGCATGTGGCGATGGGGTCACTGCCATGTCACATGGGATCTTCCTACTTAGCTAGGCTGACCAGGAATTGAACCCAGGACCTCTCAAAAAGAGGTGCCCAGCCCCCTAGGGTGCATACCACTAGGACAGCTAAGAATTCATGGAAAAACATAGATAAATTCATAGGCTCTGCCTTGGATATGTCAGTTCTCAGTCAACTCAGGAAAAGATGATTTGCCTCACATTGAAAGGGTATTAAGGGGTCCACTCCATATCCTGATTGGGTGTTTGGTTCCATAGGTCAAAATGTGTTATCACCAGTTTTGGTGGGACCAATACTAAGATAGAAATGTCTGGATGCTCAGTGCATCTCTCATACAACTATAGTATGCCTCAAAGCATTGGAAAAGCACTTTTTCTTACTAGCAGGAGACCAACACCGGCGGCAAGGCGAAGCTGCCAGACCACTACAGGTGTACCATCACCTGTGCGTTCAGCGGGAAGAGGAAGCACTACGAGGATGAGTGCTACCATAAGCAATGCCTATCAGCGAAGCTTAAGACGGAGAACGCTAGTGGCAAGGCCGGTGGCAAAGGCACCGCCAACAAGGACAATGGCCAAGGCAAGTCCGAGGGGAATGGCAAGGGCCAAGGTGGCAAAGGTAAAGGCGGACGAGGAGGCGGCAACCGCAAGCCTGACAAGGACAAGAACGCGAACTCGTCCGGAGGGAACCCGAATTCTACGCCAGGGGGGAACCCTGAGCCCTCTGGCGGGCAACCCAACACTGGACCTACGACCCGTTCCCAGACGCAAGACCAACAAGAACAAGGGACCAAGCGTGCTAACGAAGATGGGGACCAGTCCAATGCCCGCAAGCGCTCCCGCTTCATGCGCATGGCGCGTAAACTCCAGAAGAAGGCATTCGAAGTGACCTGCGCCGCGGAGTTCTGACAGAGGCGCTCCGGGGGGCCTACAGACCTGGTATTCTGGGTACGCATCCATTTTGGAGGACGTGAATACCTGGGGGTATTGGATACTGGGGCCACCATATCTATCGTGGCCAAGAACATTTTACCTTGTGGGGACCTGAAGAACATCTTGCCTACCGCAGCCATCCGCATGGGAGATGGGCATGTGGTGCACAGTTGTGGGGACTGTGAGGTCGAAGTGCCTATGGGTTCTAGCAGTATTGCCCATCGGTTCTACGTGATGGACACCGAGGCCTTCGACTTTGTACTGGGTACTGACTTCTTCGTCGAGCACTCCCAGATTCTATCCCTCACCCTGCAAGCACCCTACGTCCTCCAGGTGGACCACATGGACGGCTGGGAATCTGTACCTCTGGAGCAGGCCGAGCATACGTCTAGCTACCTGAGTGTATGCAAGAGGGAGCCCTCAACCATGATGGTCGCCTCGAAAACAGAGGATTATCAGGTCCTGGGTGATGTTCTAGACCAAGGTCTGAGGGAGTTGGGATACTCTCGGGAAGACCTGAACGTGGAGCTATTTGCCAGCGACAAGCAACATGTCCTGGACCTCTACTGCAGCAAGGGGAAAAATTGCTGTATAAATTTTACTGGCCCTCTTTCGGGATGGCCGACGGGAATCCAAGATTCAGTCGGCTGGGGAAGGTCCTGACCAAGGTGGCCCTGGAACATTCCGGTACAGTCCTGTGCTCACGGGGGAAATGAGTAGTGGCGTACTCTATTGGACAAGCTGACGCTCACCTCCTTCCAGCTGCCGGATGACGCCATCTATGTGCCTCTGGGCTGCAAGACGCCCATCAGGAAACCTGGATGGGGTAGTATGCTAAGCGTGGTTGATGGGAGTCTAGCCCCAGTGCCCTGGGAGGATCTGGACTCTGCTATGGTCCAGGAAATTCAACGTGAGAGCAGTGGCTTCACCCTGGACATCCTGAAAAATCACCTACGACCTCGAGATGCCGTGGAAACTATTCCTGGGGGAGACGAGTACGTCGTCGCTGACGCTGTTGCCCCCAACTCCCCCTGCCGTGTACCTAACTCTGACGTGGTCTCAGAGTGTGGGCTATTCAAGCTACCCAGCTCTATGCACACTGGTGACGAGACTGAGCATGACGCCTTCTTCGTGCAGACGTGCCTGGAGGAAGTGGAGAATGCCGAGTACGCTGCCCCACTGAAATCCCTACTCTCCATGAGGGGAGAGGAGCCCCTGGATGAGGAGTTGGACCCCTTGTCCAGGTTAAGAGAGTACGTGGACTCCAAGAGGAGATTGGTGGCAAAAAAAGGAATGCTACGCTAGGCCTACACGCCGCTCATGGCCGTTGAAGCAAGGTACTATGCCGGATATCTCCCAAGTGAAGGAGGACCTGGAACAGAAGATTACCACCTGGCAACGAGAGGTGGACCTGAAGCTCATGAAGAGCGTATGGGGTGCCCATGTGAGGACCCCAGAGGAGGATGAACTCTCAGAGTAATGCGTATGCGAACCCCCTCGAGTGTGCCTATGTTGTCATCGACCACCTGAGATTGTAGAACGAGACCTTCTCTACGGGTATCAAGGACTGACGGATGCGACTAAGGACGCTGAGCCGGTTGAGGATCACCTCCCTACTTCTATACACCAAGGGGCAAGCAATCTACACTCTGACGAGGAAATGGAGGACAGGATCAAACTCTTGGACCCTAGAGTACAGAAGCTGATCAGGACCTACCTGGAGGTATTCGGAGAACTACCCCCTCCAGCATCCTGTGACAAGCTGGTACAGATGGACCTCAAGCTGAAGCCCAAGTTCGTGGGTCACAAGATAAGAAAGAGACCCTATCCGGCTCCTAAAGAGCAGGCCGATGAGATAGAGCGACAGATACAAAAGTGTATCGACGCTGGCCTGGTCCTGGAGTACAAGGACGGGGACTACCCCAACACTGCCGCCCCTCTTTCTTGGTGACTAAGCCTGCGTCAACAGCCAAACGGCTGGTAGTGGACTACGGAGAGCTGAAGAAGAAGACGTTGAACCACTCAGGGTCCATTCCTAACATGGAGTCAACCCTCGAGAAGATAGCCTCCTGCCGCTACAAGACTAAGATGGACAAGCGAAGTGGATTCTGGCAAGTGGACCTGACGGCCAACGCCCAGGAACTCCTTGCTTTCATCACCCCTCAGGGGAGGGTGTTCAAGTGGAAGGTCATGCCCTTTGGCGTGGCCAACGCACCCGCTCTTTTCGAAGAGCTGATGAACAAGATCCTATCCATCCTACGTCGAAGACCCGTGTTGCAAGAACTCATATCCCGGGGTGCCCAGAGGGAAGCACACATCGACGATGTATGCCTGGGAACGAATACCCAAGAGCACCACCTAATCCTCCTGCGCAAGTTCTTTGCGGTCTGCCAGGAGAATCACACTAGACTCAAGCTGGAGAAGTGTAAGTTCATGAAGGAGACCATGCAGTACCTGGGGTTCGACATTGGCTATGGGTGGTTGACCCCAGCGGCTTCTAAGGCCAAACCCCTGATGGATGCTAAGGTACGACGTGAAGACCCCAAGAAAGGACTCCATGATGTACGCAGTTTCATTTGGGCTTGCAACTTCTACCGCCGCCACATCAAGAATTTCACCAACACCAGCGCCATCCTGACGGACCGCATCAAGGAGACTACTACCTGGCGCTGGGGCCCTCAAGGGCAACAGGCGTTTGAGGAGCTCAAGAACAAAGTGGCCAACGCTAAGTGCCTGGGTGTGCCTAGAGCACAAGGGGAGATTAACCTGGTGACTGACGCCAGCAATGTGGGCGGGGGTGGAACGTTGTTCCAGTGGCAGGCACTAGAGAAGGAGGAGTTCGACTCGGCCATTTCCCAATGGGGTACTGATGGACTCAACCGAGACGGTACTCTCAAGCACAGCTACCCTGACAACAAATGGGTCCTGGTTCCCCTGGGTCATTGGAACTGGAAATGGAACCAGGCCCGGGGTAACTACTCTACCTATGAGCAGGAACTGCTCGCGGGTATGCTGGTGCTATCCTCCCAGTCCCGACTGTTGGGGAGTAACCCTGTGGTTTGGCTGTGCAACCAAGAACCGGTCCACACTTTCCAGAAGGGACCCCCACCTGAGAAGGCTAAGCTCCGACGCTGGTGGACCTACGTGAGCAAGCTACGGCACTCAGTACATCATTTCCAGGGCGTCAAGAACGAGTGTGCGGACTAAGTCAGCCGCAACAACTTCGACGACATGATTGGTGCCAGGTGTGAGGAGCTAGCCAAGGAGGCGTTCAGCCGTATGGATGTACACCTGGACTTGAACATGACCATGATCAGACATCTAGATGGAATCCCACAAGTGGAGTACCTGAAAGAGTTTGGGGATATCTACAAACGCCTGGAGACGCGTCTGGAACCCGTCCTAGTCAACCAGGAACAGTGGAAACGGGACAGGACCTACCTCTCGCATGAGGACCGGATGGTCGTGCCTAGCAACAGAATCCGGGCGCTTCTCAAGTGGACCCATGACTCCAGTGGTCATGTGGGGGCCAGCCGTACCCTCGGGCTATTCAAGCAGTGGTTCCACTCTACGTGGACTGATGACCAACTGCGGAAAACCCTCCAACCTATCGTGGACAAGTGCCCGTGTCGGTCCTGTAAACCGGGGGATATCAGGGAGAGAGGTCTCTATTCGACTCTCCCTATCCCCGGCTGTGCTGTGGGGCCGGTGCTGGGTCCCCACGCCCCCATGGACCGCACCCGGGACACACGGGTCGCGGAACCCTGGCTGCCCGCTCCAGAGGACGGGCGGCCGGAGGAGGGACAGCGCCTGACACCAGGCGCCCGTCACAACGGTTGCAGGCCAACCCCCCTGGGGACGGCCCCCCACCAGCCCCGCGGCATGCAGCCCCCACAGGGCATGCAGGCCAAGGGGACAGTGTTGGGCCAGCACACCGACACACCCGCGCCCACAGCACGTGGGTGGCCGACCTCAACAGCCCAACCAGTGGGCGGGCAGTTGGGGGAGGGACAGCGCCTGACCTCAGACGCCCCTCACAATGGTGGAAGGCACCCCCCCCGGGGACGCCCTTCCGCCACCCCCACAGCGAGCAAAGCCGGCCCGCAAGGGCGCAAGCTGTGGGGCCGGTGCTGGGTCCTCACGCCCGCACCGACCGCACCCGGAAACACGGGTCGCGGAGCCCTGGCTGCCCGCTCCAGAGGACGGGCGGCAAGGGGAGGGTCAGCGCCTGACACCAGACGCCCCTCAGAGCGGTGGCAGGCCACCCCCCCCGGGGACGGCCCCCCACCACCCCCGCGGCACACAGCCCCCAAAGAGCATGCAGGCCAAGGGGACAGTGTTGGGCCCCCACACGCCCACACCCGCGCCCACAGCACGTTGGTGGCGGACCCCAACGGCCCGCCCAGCGGGCGGGCAGTCGGGAGAGGGACGGCGCCTGACCTCAGCCGCCCCTCACAATGGTGGAAGGCACCCCCCCCAGGGACGCCCTTCCGCCGCCCCCACAGCGAGCAACGCCGGCCCGCAAGGGCGCATGCTGTGGGGCTGGTGCTGGGCCCCCACGCCCGCACCGACCGCACCCGAGGCACACGGGTCGCGGAACCCTGGCCGCCCGCTCCAGAGGACGGACGGCCGGGGGAGGGACAGCGCCTGACACCAGACGCCCCTCAGAGCGGTGGCAGGCCACCCCCCCCCCGGGGACAGCCCCCCGCCACCCCCGCGGCACGCAGCCCCCACAGGGCATGCAGGCCAAGGGGACAATGTTGGGCCCCCACACCCGAACACCCGCGCCCACAGCACGTGGGTGGCGGACCCCAACAGCCCGCCCAGTGGGCGGGCGGTCGGGGGAGGGACAGCGCCTGACCTCAGACGCCCCTCACAATGGTGGAAGGCACCCCCCCCGGGGGACGCCCTTTCCGCCACCCCCACAGCGAGCAACGCCGGCCCGCAAGGGCGCACGCTTTGGGCCCGGTGCTGGGTCCCCACGCCCGCACCGACGGCACCCGGGACACACGGGTCGCGGAACCCCGGCCGCCCGCTCCAGAGGACGGGCGGCCGGGGGAGGGACAGCGCCTGACACCAGACGCCCCTCACGACGCTGGCAGGCCACCCCCTTAGGGGACAGCCCCCCACCACCCCCGTGGCACGCAGCCCCCGCAGGGCATGCAGGCCAGAGGGACAGTATTAGGCGCCAACACCCACACACCCGCGCCCACAGCACGTGGGTAGGGGACCCCAACGGCCCGCCCAATGGGCGGGCAGTCGGGGGAGGGACAGTGCCTGACCGCAGACGCCCCTCACACAATGGTGAAAGGCACCCCCCACGGGGACACCCTTCCGCCACTCCCACAGCGAGCAACGCCGGCCCGCAAGGGTGCACGCTGTTGGACCGGTGCTGGGTCCCCGAGCCCGCACCGACCGCACCCGGGACACACGGGTCGCGGAACCCCGGCTACCCGCTCCAGAGGACGGGCGGCCGGGGGAGGGACAGCGCCTGACACCAGACGCCCCTCGCAATGGTGGAAGGCACCCCCCCCCGGGGACGCCCTTCCGCCACCCCCACAACGAGCACCGCGCCAACGCACCAGCGCACCAGCCACGGGACATCCGCACCCGGCCCCCTGCTCTTAGGCACGGCGACACAACAATGGCGGAGCCCGCGGCCCCACGCAAGACACACGCCCCCGATCTCCGACGCTGGACGCAGCACACGAGGTCATCAGGGCGCTGGGACTCAGAGACGGCAAAGGAGACCCCCAACAAGGAGACGCGGGCACGGACTCCGACCTGGAGGCAATAGGCGAGCCCTCCACGGGAAGCGCGCCCGCGGAACCTGCGCCGCCGGCGGGCAGCGTGCCCACGCTCTGCCCCCCGTGGAAACGGGGCCACTGCACCGGCGAAGGCTGGTGCCCCAAACAGCACCCTCAGCCCGGCTCCGATGACGGAGCGCGGCCCGAGGTGGGACCCCTACGCTACGGCGTGGCGCAGGGCTGGATCCTGGATGAGACTGCACGCGGCAGCGTGAACATCCAGGAGTCGATCGACCGAGTCACGCACGCGGGACAGGCGGCAGTGGCCTTGCACACCCGGGGCCGCCACGGCGGACCCGCAGAGGGGATCATTGTGGAGCACTCGGAAATGGTGCTGGTCCTGGCGGCAGACATGGTCCGAGGGGTGCTCCACGCATCCCGTGTGCGGCGGGCGCGCCCACAGTGGACCATCCAGGTGTACACCCCCCCACGGGCGTGCCCCTTCTCCACGTGGGCGGTGCTCGCCGTCATGTGGCACCTGGCACCGGAGGACGCCCCCACAGGGACCGCGGAGGAAATCGCCCGGGTCCTCCACACCTGGCCGGCCGACCAGGATTACCCCTGGTGCAGGCCCTGGGGCGGCCTCCCACTGGCACCCACGGCAGAGGGGCTCAGCCTCGCGGCAACCCTCCAACGGCACCAGACAAGAGGGCACGCCACTTCCTGCAGACGGGCACGGTCCCGGCCGCCCCGCCAGACTCCGAGTGGTGATGGGACGCAGGGGAGGCGCAACCGCTGCCGGGCCCCTGGGTCCTCCCGTTGTGCTATTTGCCCATGGGCACCTTGGCCCACGCCACTCAAGCCGTCAAGGGGGCTTTCCCGCAGCCGCTCCTCCCCGGCGTGGCCCTGCTCCGTAGCCTGCAGGCAGGGGCGGCCTGGGTACGTCGGAAGGAAGGAGGCGGGCGCTCAGACCCCTATTTCCCTCTTGTCAAGGGCCAGGCCAGGGACCGTGGAATGAGGGGCGATCGTGCCCGGCACGGTGTGCAGGTGGATCACCGCGGCCGCCCCACAGCCCATGCGATCGCCGCCGGCGTGTCACCGCCTCCTACGAATGGTCCGCTCTTTGGCCCCCGAACACGCCTTTACGAGGGACGTATGGAGGGCCATACTGAGCCACACCAGGGAGTGGCTAACAAACCCGGGTGCACGGTACCCGCCAGGGGCGGTGCTCAAACAGCTCACGGCCCCCACATCCGGCGTCCGCCACGCCCTGCACAGGGCGTCGGCTCTCACGGAGCATCTCAACGACGAGGTGCTAGACCTGGCGCTGGAGCCGCTGCGGGTGCTTTACCCGCAGGCCGACATCCCACCCGCGGGCACGTCCAACCGCCTAGGCCGCCTGGGTTTGCAGCGCCGCGTCGAGGCCGCGCACCCGGGAGGCATGGTGGAACAGTGGCTAACGCTCCGCAACCCGTCCGCCGCGCAAGGCCACTGGTACCTACACCAACTCCTCTTCCTACCACTGGCGGCCCCGGAACACCGCAAGCAAAACCCATACCACATGCAGGCGGAGCGCCGAGGCGCGCCTTGCTTCCCGCAGCCAGTCCCGCCCGCCCTCTCGCCGGGGCAGGGCCCGGAGGCGCTGCAGCAGGGCCCCCCGCTCAACACCGCCACCACAGTACAACAAAGGGGACCCGACGGCGCGGACGGTGCCGAACCGGACGTCACGAACTGCGGAGCGCTGGCCTGGATGGCAGCCTGCAGGCACCTCGCCCGGGATACCACGGGGCTCCGGCAGTACAGACCAGCGGACCGCCCGGCTCTGGCGTCCGCGGTCGCGGCCGTCACCATGGGTCCCGTGGCGGCGTGGCCGGCGCAACTGTTGCCCCACGTCCCCTGCTGCGACACGCAGCCCTGCCAGCCGGCCGCCACGCACGCGCCGACGGCACCCCTCACGGCGGAGCAGCTATACGTCGTCGCGACGGCGCTGCTGGCGGACGGCGGGGAGAGCTTCGTCCACCACCACGGCCCGGCGCAGATTGCGGGAAGCATACAAGGGCCGCAGCGCGATGCACCCCACCCGTGGCATGCCACACTCCGCGGGCGCACCCACGTCTGGGATGCGGGCGACGGCACACCTCCTCCCTGACCTCAGCAGCGGGAGGCACTGGTGCTGCAGACGGCAGGCTACCAGGCCTTCCTGCACGGCCACGCCGGAGGGTACGGGACGTACGTCCCGGCCGGGGGCCGCTGGACTGTCTGGCACAGCACCGCCAGGCAAGGGGCATTCCCGCCCCTGCCCCACGGTGACTGGCAGCAGGGGCCCACCCAGGCCTACTATATGTCGGCGGACCCCTGGCTGCTGGCAGTCCTGCTACACACCGTCAGCGCCCCCAACAAGAGGCAGGAACCGGGATGGGGCAACCCTCCCGCACTGGTGTGGAGCCCCGACCAGGAGGAGCATCTACGGGCCGCGTGGCAGGAAGACGCCATCAGGGCAACTGACGTCCCGGACCTCCACGCGGGGCCAATCACACACGCCTGCCCGGCGGCTACCCTGGCGGTGGCCCAGCGGGGACAGCAGAACCCACAGTGGGTGGTCTGCATGTTCAGCCCGGCGGACGCGCACATCGTCGTCTGCGACCCCGAGCGCCTGCCGGGGCCCGAAGCCGTGGTCCGCGTGGCAGACTGTACCCCCATGATCGTCAAGGGGCTACGGGAGGGCGAACACCACGCCCTCCTGCTCCAGGTCAGGCTGAAGGACAACGCCCGGGCGGCGAGGCCGGGGGTGTGGCCGGCAGCGGCGCATCCCGCCGACCTAGAGCTCCAGCTGGCGGTCCCGACCACAGTGTACCACTGGCTACAAGCCTTGCACGACCTGCGATGGAGGGGCAAACCCGACCGCCAAATCGGCTCCACGCACTGGCAAATGTGGCTGCAAGCAGACGCGCAGCGCGATGCCATCCGGAGTCTCGGGCCCGCGCCCGCGACACGAGCCCTCGATGCGGCGGCCCCGGGCAGCGCGCTGGCGCCACACACGGTTCCACTGGCCAACCTGCCCTTCGAACCAGCGACAGAGGGCGCCATCCGGAAGTCCGTGCCGCTGCCCCCGGCGCTAGGGGCCACGGAACCAACGAATGGCCCCCTGTGTGCAGACAAGTACTACACAAGCGGGGCAATGCTGGAACACCTGGCGTGGCACGCGGTGCACGCTGCGGCCCCGATGGACGACAAGGAGGCGGCCTCCAACATCCTGCAAGGGAGGGCACAGAGGTCCCCATGGCACGCCCCGTACGCCCGGCGCCCCCCGCCCCAGGCGGCCGACCACGCAGACGGCGATGAGGAGGCACCTGGGGCGGCCCCGGGGACCGGCGGTGCGGCCCAACCAGGGTCCATCCCCGCGGGGCTGGCCCCCCTGGCCCCCCTGGCTCCCCCGGCCCAGCTAGCCCCCCTGTGGGCCCCGCTGGGAACGGGCTTGCACCCCATGGCCCCGGCGCACCCGGATGCCCTGGCTGCGCCGGCGGACCCAGCGGCGGTGCCGATGCGGGATAGCTGACTCCAGGAGGACACCGCGGGCGACGCCTTATGGCTCCTCTTGTGGAACCTGCGTAGCGGCCTCGTACCGCCAGACCGGTCCCTCTGGGACACGCCCTGGCGGCGCCGGGGGCCGGCGGCCTGTACCGACAAGGAGCACCTCATCACCGGCATGCTACCCCAGGAGGGGGGCTTTGCCATCATGCTCCATGAAACAGGGATCGCCACCCGGGCGCAGGAGATGCACGTGGCCGCGGCGCTCCGGGACAAGGGGTACACCCCCTTCTTCAGCAGCTGGCTGGCAAAGACGGGAGCCACTTCCACCTCGAGAGGGGGGGGCCTCCTCATTGTGGTCAGCAGCAAGTACGTGGCGGAGCACGAGGTGCTCAGTTTCACGGAAATTGTCCCCGGGAAGGCCGCGGCCCTGGAGATCCGCACAGACGGGGGAGGCCTCACCCTCATCAACGTCCACGGGCCGCAAGCAGGCTGCTCCCCCTGGTTGGGACGGGCGGCGTTCTGGGTCGACATACAAATATATGCCACGGCACGCAGCCTCGGTGGGAGACACCCGGTGGTCATCGCCCGCGACACCAACATCTACATGGATGCCACCACCAACCCGGCCACAGGGCACTTCCGCGCGGGCTGAGAGGCCTGCGGTTTCCAGAGGGCGACGGCAGCCGGCGAGGAGGACATGACCCCCACGCTCCACCCGTCCCGGCACGGGGTGGACACCTTCCTGGTCCGCGAGCCCCTCCTGCCGTGGTCCCTGCGGGAAAGTGTCTGGGCTCGCGGCACGGCACACCCCAAGGTGATCGGCTAGGACCACCTGCCGGTCCGCCTGGCCCTGCCCGGCCTGCCCAGCGCAGTGGCCTGCGCGGCGGTGCCCACCCCCTACAGCCACACGGAGGGCCGCCTCCTCCCGTACGACGCCGAGGCCGCGCCCGTCCAACACTGCCTGTGGGCAGCGGTCACCGCCGTGCAGGATGAACCCTCCCTGGCGCCCTGGCTGGGTCCCGCAGAGCAGCACGCCTACGGGTCCTTGCCCGCGGCCGCGGTGGACAAGGTGTTCAAACACCTCCACGCGGCGCATGACACCCTGGCGCGTGTGTTGGGACGCCGGCAGCCGTCCCCGGCGGGGACGGACCCGGCAGAGGGGGGCCCCCCGGAGAGCGGAAAGCGGCTCCAGGCGGCAGTCCTCCGCTATGACACCCTGGCAGCGTGCGCGCCGGCGGCGTACCAGGCAGACGCGGCACGGCATGGCATCCGGTCCGAGGCGGCGCTGCGGCTCGCGGAGGAGCTGCGGGGTGCGTCGCCCGGGTTCCGCCCGACCACACAGGGCCAGTTACAGGAGGAGCTGGAGAGGCAAGCAGCCACCCTCGAGGAGGACATTCGCCAACTCCGCGCACTCCTGGCGGCAGACGGCAAGCGCGCCATCAAGGACTTCTGGCGCCGCCACGACCCCGACATCGCCCAGCGATGGAAAACCGTGCGGGGAGCCATAGAGGTAGAGGCCCCGGGCCCGTCAGTCCTCTGGAACGTGCGGGTCCCCAACACCCAAACGCTCCTCACGGAGGCCCACGACGTGATGTTCGCAGTTCGCGCCTTCTGGCGGGAACTGTATGACAAATCCCCGGTGGACCTCCCAGGCTTCCAGGCAGTCCTCGGCCGCCATGTCCCCCGGGTCCCTGACGGGGCCTGGACACAGGTCCAGCAGTACTCCATACAGGACCTGCAGTCCGCCCTGGACAAGGCCGATGGCAAGGCCCCGGGTCCCAACCTCGTGGAGGCCCGTTTGATCAAGGCCCTCCCGGCACCTGTCCAGTGGCTCCCGGTCCACTCCTACCGAGCCATCCTCCTCGGCGCCCCGCCGCCGATGCACTGGAGGGACGTGCAGATCTGGCTGAGCCCCAAGGTACCGGGCTCCGCCAGACTGGACGAACACAGGCCCATAGCCCTGGGCCAGCTGGACATGAAGCTGCTCACGGGCCCCCTTACCCAGGGCATCACGGAAGTGCTCACACGGCACGGAGTGGTCAGTGACTGGCAGCAAGGGGCCCTCCCTGGCTCCAACACAGGCCCCCCACTGTTCATGGCGCAGCGGGGAAGGCCCAACTACAGTTTCTCCTTCGACGCCCGCAAGGCCTTCGACACCGCCCCGCACGGCGCCCTCCACCTCATCCTGTGCCACCTCTCCGTGCTGCCAGAGGTCATCGACCTCCTGCTCTTCCTCCACACGTGCGCCAGGCTGCGCATCGTCACCGCACACGGGCTAACGCAGCCCGTCCACATGCTGCGCGGCGTCAGGCAGGGCAACCCCGACATCCCCTTGCTGTACGCGCTCCTCCTGGAGCCCCTGCTCAGGGCGCAGGGGCACCGCCTGCGCCCGCCGGGAGGGGCCGAGCAAGGCCTCATCCAGGCCTACATCGACGACCTGCTGGTGGTGGCCCACACGCTGCAGCACTTCGTCGAGGGCGTGGAGGCGGTGGCCGCGTACCGCGGGATGATGGGCATGGAGCTCAACCCCCGCAAGTGCGCCATGGCCACCACTGAGGGGGTCCCGGGCCTGCAGCTGCGCCTCTGTCCCCACCTGGAAAACCCATGGCACTGGGTACCAGCGGCGGACTCTGTCCCCTACCTGGGACTCCAGCTGCAGCCGGACGGGGAGCTCTCCCTGCAGCGCAAGCACCGGCTACGCCTGGCGGCGGTGCACCACTGGTGCCTCAACACCCTCGCGCCACCGAAAGTGGTACAGGACGTCATCCTGGCGATCCTAGGGGGGGTGATACAGTACGTCGCGCCTTTCATCGCCGACGACTCCGACACTGCACGCCACCTGGAGCACATCACGGTCCACGTCGCAAAGGACAGGGCGTGGTACGCCTTTGACGCCTCGCGGAACAGCCTGCAGGATGACCCAACCCTGGGGCTCACACGGGTGCCAACGCGGTGCCAGCAGGCAGCGGTGGCCCTCGTCGGTACACTCGTCCACCACCGCTCAACCTCTATGCGCGCCGAGGTCACCAAGATGTTCTGGGAAATAGCCGGCGCGCACAGCATATGTTTCGAGGTGCACTACCCCGTCCCGGAGTTCGCAACTCTAGCGGGGGGTGTCTGGATCCACCGCATACCCCGGGCCCCGGCCGCCCTGGGAGTGGGGCTGTACAACCCCATCGCGTGCCCCAGGGCGGCCCATGTCCAACTACAGTCCCCGCCGGGCAACATCGTCACGCTGCGCGCCGCCAAGCTGCGACACCGCGACACGTGCCGCCTGACGGTGCCGCACACAACGCCGTGGCATGGGCACCACGGGCCACGCCACCCCTTCCCCGACAACGACGACCCGTGGCCGACGGCGGTGCGGGAACGCCTCAACCAATGCGCCGATGAACACCTCCACTATTGCCGCCGCGAGCAGGAGCCCACCAACCACCCCGGGTGGCGCGACGCCTTGGTCCACCTCTTCCACACCACCGGCACGCAGGACCCCCACCTGACACTCGTCCACCCCACGAGGGCTAAGCAGGACGCCCACACCGGCCCACGGGTGACCCCGGACGGCCTGCACCTCCACGTCGGGGGCTACCGCCGCCGGGGCGGTCTATCCCCCGCCACGCGGGGGGCGGCGTACCACCCGCCGGCAGCCCTCATGTACATCCTCCACGACGTACTCGCGGAAAGCGAACACCAAGAGCCTAACGCGGATGTGGCATGGCCCGAGCCCCTGCGCCCCCGGCCCCACGCGCCGACGCCGCTGTGGTTGGTGACCACGGACGACCAATGCACCCGAGCGGCGGGGCAAGCGCAGCTCCAGGCCGATTGGGTAATAGTGCAGGTGGGGGCAGGCCAGCCCAAACCCCGTGGACTCCCCCGTAGCACCGCCCTGCTGGTAGCTACGGGGATGCCGCACGACCCACACATGGCAGTGCACGCGCTGGAGGACCAGCTGGAGGACACAGGACACCTGGTGGTGCACCAGCGCGGAGGCCCGGCGTGGCTCAAGGAACATGTGACGGCACTTCAGTCCTGGGCGAGCACGGTCGCCGGAGCGGAAATCCGGCTGCACGACCAGCCGGCGATCAGCCCCGGCGACACCAGGGCGCTGAGCATGGACCAACTGACCCCCAGCCACCCCGACGTCCGGTGGCACTCCGCCGACCTCAACGCAGGGCGGCTCAGCCCCACCGGGTACTATTGGATCCTGGAGGCCTGGGGCCACACCTCTCCCGACGCGTCCGGGGGCGGACCCTGCAAACACGCCACCAGCGTCGCTCTCGCCGCCGACCTCACCCGCACGTGGGCGGTGGCCATCTCGGGCACGGTGCCCGACAGGGAGGGGGTGGCCGCCTCCCTCCCCCTACAATACGGTGCCCACCGACCATGGGTCCACACGGTTGACGCCGAAGTCATCCTCCACCTCCTGCGGCACGCGGATCGCGAGCGGACCACGGGGGTCCCCGCGGGCACGGCGAAGGTGGTTAACCAGATGCCCCTACGGTGGCTCCGGGACAGCCTGTGCGCGCGAGGGCAACACGCCGGGCACCCGTTGTGGTACGTCCGAGCCACCTCACACCACAGTGACGCCCTACTGCACAAGGCAGACTGGGCGGCGTCCCAGGACACCGTCCTGCAGAACACGCCCCCGGACCCTGGCCACGTGCAACTCATTGTCGCCGGCCGTGACGGCCACCTCGATCTACGGCCCCCAACGATGCGGGCGCTCGGAGAGGTCGCGCAGCGGGCGCACGCGGACGATGCGCTGACGCACCGAGGACACACACCTTTGGGTGCGGCCCACGCCACGGCCTATGTCCACGCCCAAGACCTCACCGCGACGGCCACCAACCGCCAGGCGCTGCGGGCCAGAGACGACCACACGCCGGTGCAGCGCAGGCTCCGCGTCCATAAGGAGCAGCTCTCCGGCGTCGCCGACCTCCCACAACCGTGCCTCCTATGCGGCGGCCCGGAGGAGACCCCGGTGCACATGCACGTGGGGTGCGCCCACTCACGGCTCCTCTGGCCCCAGTGCCGCCAGGCGGTATACGAGGCGGCCCGCCACCTCCCACCCGGGGACAAAGCCCTGTGGGTGGCCTCGTGGCGCTCCGCAGGCGCCACATGGACGGAAGTCTTCTGCTCCGGACTGGTGCCCGAGGACGCAGAGGCGCAGCTCCGCACCGATGGCTCACCGCGGCGGAGGGCGACAATCCCCCCCCTCCCCCGCGCCCTGACAAGGACTTCGTAGCCTCCCTCCGTGTCGTGAATGGCACTCTGGAGTGCCCGCCACAAGAGGGCCCCCAGCCGTACCAGGACCTGCTGGGGGGGTTCTCGAAGCACATACAAGACGGCCTCTTCCGACCGTGGATCATCGGGCGCGGCTCCATGACCGCGTGGGAGGCACGCATAGTTGGTGAGGAGTGGGCGCGCGAGTGGAGCCGGTGGTCCGCCGCCACGCGCGCCCCGGAGACCCCTGCGCAACGATACACCGCCATCCCGCTCGAGGGATGGGGGCCGGACACCCGGCTGAGACCCACCGTGATCCGCGGGGCGGGACCTGACCACCCGTGGGACGCGGCGACGGGGGAATGGCTGCAGGCGGCCCCGGGGACGCAGACAGGCTGGACTGGGGACGTGTCCTCACTTGTCAGGACACACGTCCCCCCCCGCATCGTCCTTCACGCCGCCAACGTACTCCGGGCTGCGGAGATACGCAAATGGGGACACACCGCGGCCACCGTCCGATGGCACCCCCCAGAGGACGGGGGCGCCCAGCTCGCCGTGGCGCACTTCAAAGCTGGGGGGCCGGTATACGACGGCGCCCTGGCCCGGCTGGGCGACACCCAGGGGCCCTTGCTCCTCATGCTCCCCACCGACATTGCAGCCGCGCTGCGCCAGGAGCTGGACGGCTGCGAAGGGCTGCGAGTGGAATGGGAGGCAGTCGCGGACGGCACCCTACTGGCCCTCCTCCACCGGGACGCCGCGAACGGGTGCCAATGGGATGCGCTGACACCCCACCTCACCAGGCGCCACGTGTACATGGCAACCCCCCCCCAGGGGCACCCCCGCCCGGCTCGGGACGACCTCATCGCCGCCTTCCACGACCACGGGATTCTCCGCGACGACACGTGGCGGGAGGTCCAGCGGAAGACGCTCCGCAGGGACTACCGGCGCCGCGTCCGCGCCCGCCTGCTGGAGATCCGGGACCCCCTCCGACAGAGGTGGGACGACCTCCTCAACGAGACCGCCCTCCCGGCCGTCCGCGCCCTGAACGGAGCACGGGCCCCTACGCTGCTCCCGGCGATGCACCGGATCGTAAACGCCATCCAGCCGGGGCTCATCAGCCCGGAGGCGGCCCTCTACGGGCACTGGATGGAGTGGCCTGAGTCCAACCGGTCGGGCCGGCCCCTGTCCATGGGGGATACCCATGCGGCTGACGGGAGCGGAGTCCGCCATGTCCCTCCGCAGCAGCGCCCCAGCCCTGCTACCCGCCCTCAGGACGCGCTACCCCGGGGACGCGGCCCCGTACCTGAACCAGGCGCGGGCCACATACCCGGGGGGAGTGTCCGAGCTGGATGTGGCGCTCCACCTTCTACACCCACCGGACGAGGACCTGGAGGTGGGCGAAATCACGGTGTTCGTGGAAGGCGCGGACGAGGCGCCCGCCCGCCCCCGGCCGACCAACCCGGTGTACGACGGCACCAGGCCGACCCCCCCGTACGCCATCGTAAGTGAGGCGTTCCCCAGGGAGCCCACCTGGTGCCCCGCCCTCCCGCTGGCGAGGCACGCGCCCCGCGGCTGGGCCAACCCAGACCTGTCCCCCCCCCTCTCCAGAAGCAGGGGTGCCCACCACAGGGGGCAGGTCCTCTGGCAAGAGTGCCCTGGCACCCCCCTGCTCCTCCTCGTCGTCGCGACCCGCGGGGACCCGGAACGGGTCCTGGGGATCACCCCCACCCACCTCTATGGGGCAGCACCCGTACCCCGCCCCCCCCTCCCGGCGCCCGCGGCGCGGGACGGGGTACACACCTTCCTGCGAACACAGGAGGTAACCGCTGTTACGGGGATCCACCTAGTGCGGCTCCCCCCGGCACCACCCGACGACCCCCGGGGGCCCAGGGCCCTGAGCCCCGCCCCAGACTGGGAGCTGTGGCACAACGCGTGGGCCGTGTGGCTCCCCCGCCTCCCCCCCCAATGCCGATGGATGGCCGCCGGCCCCCGCCCGTGCGGGGCTGACGCCACAGCCGGTTCCCCATCCCCTCCCCCCCTCCCCCCGCAGAGCACCGCACAGCACTGCCCACGGCACGGCACCGATGCATCAGGAGGTCGTGGGAAGGGCGCACCTGCCACCACGCATGCCTACCAGGATAACAGTGATGGCAGACTCCGATGGCTCCCCCCAGCGGGACGACCGCCACCACCGGCGGTCCCGCTCCCGCTCCCCCGTCTCCCCGGAGTGGACGGGGAGACCCCCGCGGAGCGTCAGGAGCGGAGGCTGGCGGAGGCGGCGGTGCTGGTCGGGCCGCCGCGGCCGGCCCAGGAGCCTGAGCCAGCCGAGGTGACCGCCCCCGCCGCCCAAGCAACAAGCCCTGTCGCCCCGCCCCGGGAGGGGGCCCCAGACGCGCGAGAAGCGGAGACCGCAGCCCCGGCGAGCCACGCCGCGGCCCCGACCGCGGCCCCCGGCGCAGGAACCGGGCGCATCGCCGAGGGCTGCCGCAGCCACAGAGGGGAGCGGGGAGGGCGCGCGAGGGGTTGCGACCGCGGCCCCGGCGAGCCGCGCCACCGCCTCAGCCGGCCACGCCGCGGCCCCCAGCACACCGCAAAAGCGAGGGAAGGACCCCGCACGGGCCACGGGCGCCTCGCCGGCGGCCGCCGCAGCAGCAGCAGTGTGCAGGGAGGGCGCAAAGTACCGCGCCCAGGCCAGCCCCACCCACACCACCACCAGCCCCCCCAAGCCGTTCCCCCCCAAGCCCTTCCCCCCGGGGCGGACGCGGCACGTCCGCCCCCGGGCGCCCGAGCGCTCGCCGCCGGGCGTCACGCTGCCGCAGCTGCAAAGACAGCGGGACGCCCGGCGCGTTATCCAGGACTGAGGGGACGGCGCGCAGGCAGAGCTGCGTTCCAGCCACGGGGGCGCGGAGCGGGGGACAGGAAGCGACAGGGGAAGTGCCCAGGAGCGCACGCAAGGAGAAGGCCAGGGCACGCGCGGTAGGGAGCAAGGGCGCAGCAGCCGAGGTAGACAGAGTGTGGGCAGCGGACGGCGCGACTCAGGGCAGGGGGCCGGGAAGGGGCCAGGGCACGGGAAGGGCGCGCAGGGGCGCGGGCAGGGCGCCCAGGTGCAGGGAGCGGGGCGAGGGACGGTGGGCGAGCGGGCAGGCCAGGACCTGGGTGACAGGGGGCGGTACCCACGGCACGGGCAGGGGGCCGGAAGGGGGCCCAAGGGCAAGGGCAAGGGCGCCACGGGCCCCAAGGGACAGGCGGGACGGGGCATGGGAGCCCGGGGGGGAAGGCGGGCCAAAGGGAGGGGTGTAGGTGTAGCTGCACCTAGGATTTTATGGGGTCCAAAAATCCCAAAACCAGCTACAGTCAGAAATACTACTTTTTTTGTCAAATTATACCATAAAGAGGATATTTTCCGGAGTTAGTCCCCCCCCCCCACCCTCCAAATTGGATATTTTCCAGCCCCTAGATCGACAATGCAGGCTTGATTCCATCTAAAATCGGCCATATCCCAGAAATATGACATTCACCACCTAGTTGCGAATAGCAGCTTTTGTATAGCTCAAACCATACATGTTTGTTTTTGGCAAGAAATACGGTTTTTTGGTGATGGCGGCTACAAACACTCGATGACTTGCTCCAAAACCTTGCAAAACAAGTTTTTACTGAGTCCACCAAACTCAAAAATAGGGTATGGGGCCCTACAACTGACCACTCACGCCCCCTTGGCACCCTCCGGATTATTATCTTTGGTAAAGGGCAGGCACGGGCACAAATTATTGCTTGCCTAGCCTCACCGGGCACTAGGGACAAACTTGATCAATTTGAAATCTCGTGACACCACAAGGACATCATCGAAATGACGGTTTGTGGCCCGAAAGTGGCAAAAATGGGCAAAAATGGTCGTATTTTGGTTTTATCTGGACATCCGGTAATGCAATTGCCGTGATTTCAATACAGCAACTAGATAACGTCATATTTTACCGATTGCGCTATCCAAATCGTGGCGGATGCGCACAGATTTGGCACAAATCACCAAAACCTCGGCATAATTGGGTTGCGGCGGGCCGTAAATCGCGATCGCGGCAGTTTTTGGACGGTTCCGTTACGGGATTCCGGTACCTCATAAAATCCTGGGTGGTAGCGTGACCTGACGATATAGGCTTTTCTTGGAAGCCGCACGCCCCGACGGTTGGCGGGAGGTCTCCGTCTAGCACTAGAGAGGCCCCTCACCCAAGAGCCCCTCCACGCGCTGTGTTTCTTGCCGGCTGTTTCGCTGTTTGTCGCGCCGCTCGCTGCACCCCGCGCACTACATGCTCGTGCCTCGCAACTTAGTGCCACCACTTAGTGGGCTTTGTACCACCACTTGGTGGGCTTTGTGCCACCACGCGGTGGACTTTGTGCCACCACTTGGTGGGCTTTGTGCCACCACGCGGTGGGCTTCGTGCCAGCACGCGGTGGACTTTGTTCCACCACTTGGCAGGCTTTGTGCCACCACGCGGTGGACTTTGTGCCACCACGCGGTGGGCCTTGTGCTTCCTTGCGGTGGGCCGCGTGCCACCACATTGGGGACTCGGTGCTTCCACGCGCTGGGCTTTGTGCCACCGCGTGGTGGGCTCGCTCGGTGCTGCAGGCAACCCCCGCCCGGTTACCAAACTAGGGGTGTCGAGGGTGCAGCACCAGCAGCACGTCAGGTGCTGCCGTTGTGCGGCAGCAGCTGCTTCCCCTTTCATGCTGCTGCACATGTTGTGTAGCTCACTGCAGCCAACCCCCGCCCCGTTACCAATCTAGGGGCTATGGGGGTGCTGCGTCAGCAGCACGTCAAGGGCAGCCCTCATGCTGCAGCACCTGCAGCCCTTCATGCTGCAGTACGCGTGCTGCAGCTGTCTGCAGCCAAACCCAGCTCGGTTATCTTTGCAAGGGCTGCGGGGTTGCTGCACCTGCAACACTTCCGGTGTGTTGGGGCTGCTGCAGCCACTTTCTTGCTGTAGTTAGTTGGCCGCAGCTCAGTGCAGCTGACCCCTGCCCTGTTACCAGAGCAGGAGCTTTGTGGGAAGCTGCATCGGCAGCACTTCAGCTGCCGCCCGAGTGTTGCAGCAGCTGTTGCTCGTTGGGTGCTGCAGCGTGTGTTGCAGCTCACTGCAGCCAACCCCCGCCCCGTTACCAATCTAGGGGCTATGAGGTGCTGGATCAGCAACGCACCAGGTGCAGCCCTCATGTTGCAGCAGCTGCAGCTCTTCGTGCTGCAGTCCATGTGCTGTCCAAGTGCTGCAGCTGACCGCAGCCAACCCCCCCGGTAGCAATCCTGCGGCTGTGGGGCTGCTGCTGCAGCACCACGTCAGGTGTGCTGCAGCTGCTGCAGCCACTGTTGTGCTGCAGTTCGTGGGCTGCAGCTGACCGCAGCCAACCCCCGCCCCGTTGCCAATGCAGGAGCTATGGGGGTGCTGTGTCAGCGGCACTTCAGCTGCCACCCTCGTGTGGCACCCGTACCTGTCATGGGCTCTGGCTGCGTCGTTGTTCACGTGCACGGCGCGGGGCTTGCTCGTAGCATGCACTGCTCGGCGTGTGGGCCCTGGCGCGCTGCTCTGTTGGTGTGTACCCACCCCAGGTGCCGGTCGCTCCGCGTGTTTGAGGAGGACCGTGCGTGGAGGACGTCCTCCAGTCCTGGGGTGAGCTGGCTCGGCGGCGGACGTCCAGCCGATGGTTACGGCGCTAGCTCCCAACCATGTTGGCATGGTGCCCGAGGCCACGGGGTATGGGGCCGCCTGCCTCAGGGGGGCCACTTGGGGCTCCCTCTGCGCGTTGCCTCTTGCTGCCGGTGTGTGTTTGTGTGGCCTCCCTAGCCTGTTTGATGTAGGCTGTCGCGGGTCTTGGCGCAACGTCGGTGAGACGCGCTCAGAGTCCTCGCACAGGGAGGGCGGCCAAATTAGGCCTCATCCACAGGGCTGAGCCCGCCCGTGGGGTGGGTGGACCTTGTTCGCCGCGACAAGGGTGTGGCTCTGGGAGCCGAAGGGAGGGGGCGGGGGGCAGGGCGCCCCCGCAGCCGGACGTGCAGCCGGTGGGGTGCATCCCCCCCGGCATCCAACAGATGCCGGCGCACCACATCCACCACAACCACCACCACCACCACCACCTCTACAACATCGACCCCGGCGCCGGTGAGCTCATCCCCCCCAAACCCCCACGACCCCGGCACCAGCCAGCCCCCCCCGCGCCGAGAGCGGAGCCGGCGCGGATGGCCTCGGCGGGAAGGGGGGCGGGATGCGGCATCGGCGCCGCAGGCACAGGGGCAGCAGGGGGAGCCGGCGCGAGGGGCAGAGGGGGCCTGGCCCTGGGACCGGGACTGGGGCACGGTCCCGGACCCTCTGGGGGATGAGGCCCTTTCCCTGGTGGGGGAGGTGTACGGGTGGTTGTGCTGGGCCAACCAGGGGACCACCAGGGGGCTGAGGAACCTGCCCTTCGATGCCGTGCTCCTCCGGAGGCACACAGGAAACCGTGAGGTACCCATCGGGGGGCTGGGCAGCCCCAGAGGACCACGAGAGGGTCCTCAGGTCAGTGATCCGGGCAGCGTGGCCCGACAGGAGGCCGACGTGGCCGGCCTTCCTGGAAGGGGGAGCGGTACTCCGCATCACGGATGCGGACGCCAACAACTGGCTCCCTCGGGCTTTGCGCAGCGCCCTCGCCGGCTGGCGCTACCGCCAGCGCAACCCGCCACCGCCACAGCCGCAGCCCCCACACAAGCGACGGCGCAGGTGATGGCCCAGACGGCAGACGCGAGAAAGTGGGGGGGGGAGCTGGGCCCCCCGACCCACGCCCCCCCCACGGTACGGCGTGACGAAGGAGCGCGCGCCACCTCCGGCGGGGGGGAGAGCAGAGACAACGAGCGCGGGGGGAAACCTACTGCCCCGCAGCCCGCTAACCGCTGACCGCTAACCCTCACGGCCGCCCCCGGCCGTCCAGCGCCGCGCGACGACGGCAGGGGGGACGAGGGGCCCCAGCGAGGGCCTGCACGAGGGTCCGACTCTAGGTAGAGGGGGGTGGGGGAAGGGTGCGACCTGCCAGCCGATGGCTGGCCCCCGGAGCCGGAACCGCCATGCCGCCCCGATTCGGCCGTCAGGGGGCGGCGCCAGGGGACCCCACTCCCCCCCGTCCCCCCCCCTCAGGCTCAAGAGCGGACGGAGGCAGACCGAAGAAACTGCGGCCCCGCATCCCCCCCGAAGAGACCGCTGCACCACGGCCGAGGCAGGCGCCCGCAGGCCCTGCCCGCTGCCGGCAGACTGCGGACCGGCGGCGCCCAGGACGGCGCAAACGGAGGGGCCCCTTCAGAGGCCGGCACGAAGAAGACGAGGGCGCGAACCAGGGCAGGGCGGTTCCCCCCCCCTCCCCCCCCCCCCCGCACTGACCCATTGGCGGCCGACCGGACCGCGCCCCACGCCCGCAGCCGCCCGGCAACCCCCACGGCGCGAGTATACCCCGGGGGGGCACGCCGGAGACAACAGATTGCAGGCCAACGCCTGACGGGGCGGGGGGGCGGGGGGGCGCCCCCCCCCACCCCCCCCCCCGCTCCCCCCCCCCAGCTTGGGAGCCACAGGAGCGACCCTCCGCCCTTCCTGAGCCGAGGGAGCGCCCCCCCTCCCCCAGAAGGGACCGCGACGCGGGGGGGGGGGGGATGCGACCGGACCTGCACACCGCGCGCCCCAGCGCCCCCAGCCGCCTGCTCCCGCGGGGGTCGCGGCCAACAGGCGAGCCCACACCAGCGCGCCGGAGCAACGTGCGGACCAAGCTTGGGGGCGGCGCACGGCGGCGCACCAGAACAGTATGGAGGCCGCGCCCCCCATGACCCTCCCATGACCACAGCCCACTCAGGGAGGGCAGAGGGGGGTTTCAGGTCTGCAGGGGCCCCCGGGGGAGCGGTCCACGGGCCGCCCCTCATCCCCCCCCACCCCGGGGCGGCCCCGCGACCCCGACCGCACGCGCACGCCGGAGGGGAGTGCGCCGGCGACACGAGGGGGGCCAGGATGGGGAACCGCGGGCCGCCACCCAGAGGGGGAGCAGGGAGGCCGCGGCGCGACCCCCCCCCCCAACCCCTCCCTCCGGCCCGGAAGCCGCGGGGGCCCCGGCCCCCACCCCCCGACGCTGGGGGGATGGTCCCCCCTCCCCCCGCCAGAGAGAGGAGCCGGAGCGCGGCACGCCCCCCCGCCCCAGCCGCCGGCTCCCACAGGAACCGCGGAGAACAAGCGAGCCCGCGCCAATGCGCCAGGACACCGCACAGATCGCGCCCAGTGAAGGCGGGCGAGCACGAACCGGAGTGGTATGGGGGGCCACGCCCCCCATGGACAGAACGACGCCAGTAACACCCGCTTTGTTGCCTGCCCAGGGAAGGCAGAGGGACAGAACGAGGCAGAGCGACCCCCCGCCCTACAGGCCCCCCCGGCTGCGCAAACCGTGGCTGTCGCTCACGCCCCCCCCCCCCCCCAGCCCGCCCCCTGGCACACGAACGCCACGGACCCGCCCCGCGGCACGCAGCCCCCACAGGGTGTGCAGGCCAAGGCAGCAGAGTACGGCCCCCACACCCACACGCCCGCGCCCACAGCACGTGGATAGCGGACCCCAACAGCCCGCCAAGTGGGCGGGCAGTCGGGAGAGGGGGAGCGCCTGACCCAAGACTCCCCTCGCAACAGTGGAAGGCATCCCCCCCGGGGACGCCCTTCCGCCACCCCCACAACCCCAAGCCAAGTAGGGGGGAACCGGGACCGGACCGTCCCCCCCCAAGCACGCCAGACGGAGCAAGGGACCGGGGCAGGACACACAGAGGGGCACGGACCACGTGGAACGGCCCTACCAGCGCCCAGTGCCGGGACCGCGCGAGGTGCGCACGCCGCACCACCCAGGGGGGGGGGAGGCGAACGCCGCGGGAGCGCGAGCGCACACACACGCAAAGGGCACGCGGGGACTACCAGAAGGGCAACCGGACTGAGCACGCGGAACGCACAGACCGCGTGGAATGGCGTACCAGCGAGCGAGGGTAAGGGACACCCGGACAGGACGGCCCGCCACACGCAACGCGGGACACACGGGGCGGGAAGGTGGAAACGGGAGAGACACGACACCAGGTACCGGCCCGAACCCCCCGAACCGGCCGCGAGCGCCGCGCACACACGGACGGGGCACTGCACGCGCCAAGGCAGTAGTGGCGCACTGTGCCACGCCCCAAACCCTAGGCTAGGCAGCCTCCGCGCCAGCCCAAGGGGGTCCCACTGGCGACAAGCGGGTAGCACGGGCCTGGCGGCGCCGGCGCCCTGGGCGACCACGCATTAGGGGGGCGACGCGGTGGGTAAGCGCCCGCAGCCACGGCTGCGAATTGATGCACTGACCGGCGAAACGGGTAAGCCGGGGAAGGACGGGGCTCCGAGCCCTGTGAACCCGGGGGACTCCGCCACCAGGCAGGAGGTGCGTCTTGGAGGGCCCCCCACTGGGACCCGGTGGGGAGGATATCACCTGGCCCGACCAGGTTGCCCACCGGGGCCGAAAGGCGTCTAGTACCCGCAAAATCAAACCTCAAACCTCAAACCTCAAATCCCACTGTGCCAACAGTGTTCTCTGCGTGGACTACACCGAGATGCCTAAGTTCGGGGGCTATGGGGTTGCCCTAGTGGTAATCTGTGGGCTGACCAGGTTTACATGGGTGTTCCCATGCACTAAACACATCGCCGGTGAGGAGACCATCAAGATACTCCAGGAAGAGTGGTTCTGTTTCTATGGGGCACCCAAAGCAATTAACTCAGACGAAGATGTCCGAGTACGCTGCGACACTGGCTGGTACAAGAGACTCCTGAGATCCCTCAATGTCCAGGTGTCAACGGGGATTCCCTATACTCATACGAGTAACCCCTTACGTGAGCGACAGATTTGTGTTCTGAAGGAGAACGCAAGGATATGTTGCAAGACTGAACGCACCCAAGACTGGGTCAGACTACTCCACGTCATATCCTTGATGATGAACTCCCAAGGGAGTTCGGCAACTGGCTATACGCCCCATGAGCTGTTCATGGGCTGCCCAGCGTGGTTCCTGCACGCTCCCTATCCTGAGGATTCCTACTCCATTGTGGGTAAGTGGATGGAGGAGCAAGAAGACAAGGTGGACAAGGCCAAGGCTATGCTCCAGAGAGTGAGGGAGCGCCAGTGGAACAAGAAGAACAAGCATAGGGTGCCCGCCTCCTACCAAGAGGGAGACTCGGTGCTGGTGCACCACAGCCGGCTACCAGCCCCGCCACGCTCCACCAGCGATGACCCCTAGTTTGGGCCCTACAAGATCCCATTTGTGGATGGTCACCGTATCACCGTGCGGTGTTCTCCCCGTCTAGGAGGGACCCTGGTGTGCGCTGCTCAACAGCTCAAGCGCTACTACGACCCAGAAGACCTCTGTTGGGATGAATGGGAACAAAACCCCGATCTGGACCTACAGGGCGCTTCCAGCCCCATGGAAGTAGAAGGAGAATTCCCCGACATGAATGCCGAGGAGATGGCTAAGGAAGTTTTCTACCTGGTGAAGTTGGTCATCCGACACCGCTATCGCCAAGGGTGGCGTTTCCGCACCCTCTGGGAAGGGTTTGGAGTTGAATAAGCTGCCTGGGAAGCCTTCTCTGCCTTTGTTCTTCCTGAGGGATGCCTGAAGTCTGTTCTGGTAGACTACTTGTCCGAAAACAACCTAGGAGAGTTGCTGAGGCTCACTGAGACGCTTGCCTCTCAGAAGGAACCTAGGCACTGAACCCTTCCTATACCTTCCTAAGCGTGTGTGTGAGTGTGCTGATCCTGAGGACCTATGAGCAAGCTGCAGAAAGGGTGTCCTAATTATACCCAAGTCTGCGGCCTTGCTCAACCCGGCGGATGTCTTACTGGTGCTACGCGGTACGCCCCGGATCTCTCCGCCCCTAAGCGCCCAGCTTCTGTGATAGCGCAAAGCCTTTGAAGAATACCCAGCACATGAATCCAGGTATTGTTTTCCTACCTACCTGCCTACTACAGGCGAGGGGTGGCGAAAAGCTATGAGGCATGAAAACGCCTGTTTACTACAATGGCCAAAACCGGGACTATCCACTGCCACTGCCCACCAGAACCCTGATGAAACTTCAGGAAACAGGCGGGACAGTGACACACACACTACAGGTCCTACACTCACTATAGTGGCACCAGCCATCGAAGGATGAGCGGGCTCTGAGGTCCAAGCTCTCAGCCTGGCCTGCCACTCCTACACCCACACGCTACTTGGTGTTGTTGACGAGAATGTCAAAGACCCTAGAGGCCTACCCGTGAAAGGGACGAGAAAAAACAGCGCTACTAAGCGACTGTGGCCTAACAGGGACGCCACAACGCGTTTCCCTGATAGGGCTTGGAGGGAAGGGGTGCTCAGGTTGCGTGCACAGTGTGGATGTTGAAGAGGTCGGACTGCCCCCGCCACTCCTGGCTGAGGTGCAGTTTGTTGATTGTGTGATCAGCGCCCGTTTGAGCTTGGGCGAAAAATTCAAAGTCGCCGAAGGCAACTGCAGCTGCACCAATTCACCCTGACCTTCCCACCCGTAAAGCAAAGGCAAATGAACTGGGTTTAAGACGGAGGAACCAAGCGAGCCTCCACGTGTTACACGCTTCTTAGGCTGACCTATAATACGCTGTTCCTAAACCAAGTTACTATTAAGCAAGCAAGCTTAAGGAACTCCACCCGTTCTCTTATAGAACGTGGGGTGGAGCCCCTGGGTAACCTACACAAGGGTTCTACGTTGGGCACCACGCGTGGCCTACCCTTTAATGCGCCATGTGAATGCACAAGCATGCACGAAGGTTCCAACCGATCTCTCTTTCTTCCTCAAACCATACCAAGATCACGAACTCTAACAGGGGGTGACCCCTCCGGGGCTTACCTACCTTACCTACCGCTGTAGAGCAAAACAAGGGAGAGGGAAAATGGGTCACAAGCGAGGCAAGCGTTTATGCACGCGTGTGTATGCTCTAATCACCCAGTCTCACCTCTAATCATCTTGCAATCTTCTAATCTGTTCCTCTATTCTATGTTTGCGTTGCTACACTGCGCGATCACAATGACACGAGACAAGCAATGTGCATGCTACATACGGGGCAAACAAGACCTGTATGTTCCTACCTTGTTCTTTGAATTCATTTTGATTTTCTTGAATTCATTCTTCTTCAGTACTCCTAGAAGCAAACGTGGAATTCCTACGTTTATTATTTATTGTGCGTCTCGTCATTTTCTCATTATCACGTGACATACTGTTATAATCTTATTATTTCTGTATTTTCCGGCGCCCAATTAGGATGCTCTCCGTCGCGCCGCTTTTCTCTGCGTGTAAATCCAGGAATTTAAAAATTCGTGTGATGAAAATAAATTTCGCAAAAAAGTGCATTTGATGCACATGAAGATTCTGGACAGGTGTGTGGCGTCAGAAAAATTCTAGGCCGTCACTTGATGGATTTGGGTGTTTGCGTCGATCGTTGCATGCCTGTCAGTCCCTCAACCCTTCGTCTTTTCTCTGCAGATATCCTGGATCGCAATCAGTGGAGTAGGCCGTGTTCGGGCAGAAGACCTGACTCCTGGACCACTGTCCTGATTCTCAAACCCCCATGAGGGTAAATTAATTGACAACGCACTAAGGACAGATCAGGTCTTACAGCAGGTTCATTGAGACCCCAGACAGCGTGCCCTGATCATATTCTGCGTTGGGTTCTGCCTATTGCACTGCGTTTTGCCAATTGGAGGCAGAGGGTTGTGCACACATGAATGGGCATGCCCATTCTAACCGCCTACCAAACCACAGCTGCCCTAGTGAAGCCAATGAGCGCAGTGAAAGCTGTAGGTGTCTTTTATGACTCAGCAGAACCTAGCGACTGCCCTGATGCAGCGCCTTTGTTTGAATGTTAGGGATGTTATAGGAAATTTTAAATAAATGTTGAAGCCATGGGGAGGCCAAGAAAAATTCCCTCTTTCCTTTCAAATGCGACAGTGCTGGCCACCACAGCACAAGGGGGGAGTAAGAAAAAGTGTATTTCCCTGCCAAAAGGTTAGCCTTCGTTGTTATGAGGAGGCCTAAAGGCATAACACATTTTTATCTTAGTATTGGCCTATCCAAAAAGGGGTGACAAGACATTCTGACCTATAAAACAAAGCATTAAACATTCGAGGTTGTGTGGACCCCTGACCCCCCAACTGATAAATCTTTTACATTATTTCCTGGACTGACTGAGGCGCTGACATTGATCCAGAGCCTATACATTTTTCTATGTCTTCTAATGAATGCTTAGCTATCCTAGTGGTATGCACCCTAGGGGGCTGTGGCACCTCTTTTTGAGAGGTCCTGGGTTCAATTCCCAGTCAGCGTAGCTAAGTGGGATTATCCCATGTGACATGGCAGTGACCTCAGCACCACAAGCCATGCCACCTCAGCACCTATGGGACCCAAAACAAAGAGTGCACATCTCAGGATGGCACTATATGGAGTGTGTGCCCTTGGGGCAGTTTTCCAAATCAAATTAAGCCACAGAACATACCTTGTACTTCATTTTGAACTGTTTTGAGCCTTTCTTCAGCGCCTCAGATTGAGTGCTGAACCTCCGCTTGATTGCTGGTGTCCTTGTTGAGCCACTCCGCAACTTGAATCACAGCCATCAACTTCATGAATGCCTGTCTTCAGCGCCTTATAAAATGCGTCATCTCATATCCGCTCAACTCCGGGTTCGCCAGTTGGTCCTGCAGTGCAAAGGCAACATGCACAGAGCAGAGTCAGATCATCATCCATCACTCAATCGTTCATCATGCATCATGTGTCATGTTTCATGTGTCATGCATCATGCATCATGACATGCTGGTGCCCTAGCATGTGTTTTTCACATTCCAACCAAAAACCTCACTTTCACTCAAAAGTAAGTCAACCACAACCCCACTCTAATGGGTTCCTAAAAAGGTTATACTATTCGTTTTTCACAACTCTTTGAATTTGGTTGATCACATTTTTGGGATATATGATTGTCATGCATGTCATGCGGGATCGACCCCATGTGTGAGTGATACCACACATACTACCTCCGAAGGAGTCTATGACCCCTAACGGACCTTTTTTTCCACTACAACCCTTTCTCAAGGTTGTCCCCACTTCAAGATGTATATGAATCCCTTTTTGGTGGGTCCCAGGCATGTTTCATGTACTATGGGATCCTAAGAATATACCTAGGCCTGAGCCAAGCCCGAAACAAGAGAGGAGAGAAGAGAGATAGATAGAGGAGAAGTAAGAAAAAGTCACTGCCATGTCTTTCTTGGAGGGCTTGATCCAGGCTAAGCCCCCCTTAAAACCCTTTGTTGATGCTGAGACAAACTTAAGTGTTTTTATCTCTCTTTTGTTGCCTAAAGTACACTTTCTCAAGGTAACTAGGGTTGTGACCCTAGCCCCCCCCATGAAGTTCACCCCTACCACTCAACTGAGCGGAGGTACCTTCCTTCATGGGAGACATACCAAAATAAATCAGGCATTACATGCTTGTAGGCCTTGGAGGTTAAGCCTAAGTGGTCTCCCACCCCAAGACCCCTATACTCAATTGTTTCTACCACTTATTGTGGTCCTACTTTGTAACTGTTTCTGAATTCAGTTGCCTGGCCAAGTCATTTTCTGTGTGGTCCTGACATCTATGCCCCTCAGTCCTAACCAGCACCATTTAACCCAAAGAAGTGCACATGAAGTGCCTATTGCAACCTCTGAGGCTAGAGTCTGACCAATTTTCTTATAAAACCTTTTGCATTAT
This sequence comes from Eutreptiella sp. 'Long Island Sound 2002', assembly GCA_964036045.1. NCBI lineage: Eukaryota > Euglenozoa > Euglenophyceae > Eutreptiales > Eutreptiaceae > Eutreptiella > Eutreptiella sp. 'Long Island Sound 2002'. The sequence goes on from OZ038388.1 coordinate 9,362,113, forward strand.
CCATTTGTGATTGAATCTATGTTCATATACCTGCTTTGTCTATCTGCAGCCCTTCTGTGTTATACTGGATTCCAAAACCAATCATTGATTCGATCCACTTTCAGTCCTTGCTCTACTTGCTGCTTTGGTTTGGGGTTTTACAACTACAAAACCTGCAGGAATACATCAAAAGACCTAGGGCATAATTCAAGGACATCTTTCCGGTAGCAGAGACAGTCCCTTGTGACCTTTTGAACCGACCCTGAGAAGAAGTGCAGAACAAAGGCTCAACAACAAGTCCATAATGTCCACACCAAGTGTAAGGACCTGGCCTATCCGAACTGTCCAAGTACAAATGGGCAGTGTGGTCCACCCAATGAGTGAACCACCACACCGAGCTCCACATCAACTCAGTGGCGCATCTGGGTCCCAAGGAGATCCAGAACGCAGAAGGGCGAAGGAGAATAAAGGCCTTACCACCGAGGCCTTAGCTGCACACGGTGGAGACAGCTTCAGTCACCTCCACAGACGTGTGGCTGCTTCAGTATCACGATCCAATTGTCCAGCTTCATCCTCAACTGCCATTGAAGGACCTGAGGAATATGAGAAGCTGAAGATGAAGATGGATGAGTACATCATGCATGAGGAGTACTATAAATCCATCCGTGGGGAAGATGGAGAGGAGCCCTTGGCTGTACATGGATCAAGGCCACGTACAGATCTAGGTTCCTACGCACACTCTGGTCCTCCGTCCACAGCATCACTGCCAAGACGACTACGACCTGAGTACCCAACCCCAAGGGCTCCCGAAGTGGGCCCAACACGAGTCGAAGAACATCATCCAAGGCCGACCTACGGTGCCCTGGATCAAACGGCCGAGCTACTGGCCAAATTCCTGTCTGGATCAGAAGATCCAGATGTGACGGCCTTATCAGAGGGCATTAAGGCTAAACTGGGTATTGCAGAACCCTTACCCAAGCCTGAGTTCCTCTCTCTCTCTCCAGGGCTGAGTACCCTGGCCGAAGATCTCAAGAGATCGAGGGTCTCAAGGCTGTTGCCTAAGGTTACCTGCCCCAGCCCCTTTCACCCCCGTGCCAGGACTGTGCCTATGGCGGATCTACAGGACGTGCCTGTCACAGAGAGTGAGAGAAGAGGGCTGTCAGCCCTGGCCCCTCTTGCCGGCGTGTCGCCTTCAGGCCTAACTCCGGGGGGTGGTAAGACGGGCAGACCAATTGCCCAAGCGAACATCCAGCTGGAACTGCCGGAGTTCGACCCCAAAAATCTGCCTGAATGGGCAGAAGAATTTGCGGAGTTCCTTTTGTTGACTGGCCAATCCCATGTGGATGTGGCCACCAAATGTTCACTGCTAAAACGCTCATGCAAAAAGAAATTTTTGCAAAAACAGGTTAAACAGATTGTGAAAACCTGTTCTACTTGGGCGGAGGTACTCCTGAGGTTAGAGAAAACATTCCCAGTCTATGAGACTGACCTCAGCGTACGCACACAAATCGAGGAGCTACCTATGCTCCCGGAGTTTCCATCCGCTGCGCGAATTTCTGAGTATGTGTGCGACATGGAGTACTTATTTTCGAGGATGAATGTGGGCTCCTACGGAGCTACTGAGCCCCACCTGTGGCTCATGAGTAAGATCTTCCAGTGTACGTGGGATGATTGCCGCTCAACCTCTGAGAGGAAGAGCAGGACCCACTCGTATGATACACGGGTGGATCTCTTGATTGAGCTAGCTCTTGAGAGAGAGAACGACTCCCACATGGAGAAGTTCCTCAAGAAGCATTTGGGACGAGGTGGTACCCCTACCCCCGAAGGTGGCGAAGGGAAGGGGCATAAAAATCCCACAAACACTAACCAGGGAGGCGGTAAAGGGGGGGGCAACCTACGTGCCATGAACGAGGTTCCAACTGATGCAGGCACACCCCCCCTGTTTTACTGCCGACCTGTCAATGACAAGGGGGGACCTTGTCATGCCTCTGACTGCGATCTCCGCAGTGGCTGTATGCTGCAGATGAAACGTCAGCAGCATACTAAAGATGGGAAAACAGTGACCCATCAGGACCACTTTAGGTGTACCATCACCTGTGGTTACTGTGGCAACCGTTGTCACTATGAGGACGAATGCCACATCAAGAAACGCGAGAGTGACAAACTCAAGCGTCAGGAGGCGGAGCGCCAGAAGACCCCGACGCCCGCCAGAAATCCCCCGAATGGGGATAAAGGTAAAGGAGGTGGCAAGGGGGGTGGCAAAACTGGACCCCCTAACCCCCAGAGGCGCTCATCAGCGCCCGTTGCTACACCTACTCCTGCTGCTACACCCGCTCCTGCGGCAGGTGTCCCCCAGAAGCGCCCCCAAGGGGATAACGCTACCCCTGAGGGGAATAATTCTAAGAAGAGGCGCTTGGCCTGGATGGCCAAGTCCCTCATGGCTGCAGGAGTGGATGTGAAATTCCCTGATGAGGAATAGGGGGGCGGCTCCGAAGAGGAGGACTTGGTTTTCTGGATCCTCGTGAAAATCGGGGATCAGGTTTTTCGAGCAGTGCTTGATACCGGAGCAACACTTTCCATAGTGGCCCGGCGCCTGCTTAAAACTTTCAGGAAAACTAAGACCGTGGCCATAAGAGTAGGGGATGGGCGTACCATCCATTCCTTGGGGGGGGTCGATGTGACCATATGTCTGGGCGACGAAACCGTGACCCAACACTGCAGAGTGTTGGACACTGACGCCTTTGACATTGTCATTGGCACTGACTTTCTAAGAAGAAACCCCCAGGTTAAAATGCTGTCCCTACAGCGTCCTTACTCTTTGCACTGCGACTTTGGCAGTGGGCTATTCTCCGTTCCTTTGGAGCTGTCAGGACGAAAAGAGTCTGGGCTGCGCTACGCAGCCAAGACGAACTATCGTACTGAAAACTACCAACTGGCCCGACATGTTCTCGAAAATGGACTGGCGGCCCTTCAGGTAAACCTGGATGAGATCCAGGTGGAATTGTGTGCGAGCCAACAACAGCACATCATGCAGTTGTACTGCTCGAAACAAATGAACAATGCTTTCCGTTTCTTCTGGAAAGCAATGGGCCTAGCGTATGCTAACCCTCCCTTCTCCCTGCTCGCGAAGGTTCTAACCAAGATCGCTTATGAGGGAGGAAGGGTTGTTATGTGCACCCCTGACTGGGGTTGCTCTGGTGAACATGCTTACTGGCGCCGTATGCTTGACCGAATGACCGTGGGGAGAGTGCAACTTCCCGACATCCCCATCTATGTGCCTGAGGACTCAGACACAGCTATGCAGGCCCCTGAGTTGGCCAGTTTCCTGTCCATCATCGATGGATCTCTCAATCCTGTACCCCTGTGTGACCTGGACCAGGTGCTACTAAAAGAGGTCATGGCCGAAAATCGTGGCTTGACCCTTTATGATCTCAAAAATCGATCTCCTGAGCACCTATCTGCCACACTTACAGGGTGTGAGTCTCCTGATGACTATCTGGAACCTGCAGCTGTAAAAGAGGATGCTGACGACCAACTGTCTGTGATCGCCAGCACTATTTCCTCTGTTGATCCCAGCTGTGTTGACTTAAAACATAGTGCTTTCCTGGCCCAGCTGTTGCTAGAGGAGGTAGATCTAGAGTCAACCTCTGAACCCGCTTCCTCTGTTGGGAAACCAGTGCTACACATGCAGCCTGTGCACACAGGTGAACCCGTGGCCCGGAGTACTGATGCTCTGGCACGGCCTGCTGCTAATAACATGCCATTGTCTGAGCATGACACTCAAGAACTCCGACGGCTGTTGTACCTGAAGGACGAAGGTATTGAGCGCCAAGAGCGGCTGCAATACCTCAGACAGACCTGGAAATACTCCATCTGGTCTGAGGAGGACGATGAGTCCTATACGCTGCCTGATCCTGAGATACCTCTAGTGTATTCTCTACACTATGGGCAGCAATGTCCCCCTGAGTGGGACGATGGTACTGTACCGGCCGAAACTGCTGATCGGCATAAAAAGAAAGAACATGGAAAAAGCAACCTCCATGCTGAGGAGGATTTCCTTCAGAAAGTCGAGAGTCTTAACCTTGACCCCCGCCTGAAGAAACTGCTTATAACCTATGAGGAGGTGTTCGGCGCCTTGCCGCCTCCCCTATCTTGTAAAAAACTGGTCCAGATGGACCTGAAATTGAAACCCGAATTTGAAAAGACGCGAGTGAGGCGTCGTCCCTATCCCGCTCCACAGGAACAGGTTGAAGAAATCGAGCGCCAGATCCAAGAATGCATTGATGCTGGCCTCGTTGAAGAGTATAAACATGGGGACTATCCCCATCACTGCAGCCCCTGTTTCCTTGTTGCTAAACCAGGGTCGACTGCTCTACGTCTTGTTGTAGACTATGGTGAGGTCAACAAGAAAACCCAGAACCACTCAGGGAGTATTCCTAACATGGAAAACACCCTGGAGCGTATTGCCAAATGCAGGTATAAGACCAAAATGGACAAACGCTCTGGTTTCTGGCAGGTTGACCTAACCGCCGCAGCTCAGGAGCTGCTTGCCTTTATAACACCTAAGGGTCGTGTCTTCAAATGGAAGGTTATGCCTTTCGGGGTGGCTAACGCCCCAGCGCTCTTCCAGGAGCTTATGAACAAAATTTTGTACATACTGAGGCGCAGGCCTCTAGTACAAGAGTTGATTTCTCGGGGTGCAGAAATGGAGGCTCACATCGACGACGTGAGTTTGGGTACTAATACCAAAGAGGACCATGTCCTTCTCCTCCGTGAATTCTTCACTGTCTGTCAAGAAAACCATCTCCGAATCAAACTCGAAAAATGTGAGTTCATGAAAGAGGAGATGGAGTATTTGGGTTTCGACGTGGGGTATGGCTGGTGGAAACCAGCCGCGTCTAAGATGCAGCCCCTACAGGACATGCAGATTCGCGATGACCCTAAGAAGGGTCTACACGATGTGAGGAGTTTTGTGGGCGCCTGTAGATTCTATCGGCGTCACATCCACAATTTTACTTACTCCTCTGCACCCCTCACTGACCTGATCAAGAAAACTACTCCCTGGAGATGGACCTCCAGAGAGGAAGAGTGTTTCCACGAGTTGAAGAAGAAGATTGCCTCCTCCAACTGCCTGGGAGTGCCCCGCCCTGAGGGCGAGATAGTCCTGATCACTGATGCCAGTGATGTAGGCGGGGGAGGTACGATCTACCAATGGCAGGAGCTTAACCCCGCTGAACTAACCCACTGCCATTATCGTACTACTGGACTGAACCGTGATGGTTCGTTGAAACATGACTATCCTACCAGTGAGTGGCGACTGGTGCCACTCGGACACTGGAATTGGAAATGGAACCAAGCACGTTCCAACTACAGCACCTATGACCAGGAACTCCTGGCCGGTATGTTGGTGCTATCGTCACAATCCCGACTCCTGGGGTCTAACTCTATTGTCTGGCTGTGTGACCAGGAGCCTGTGAAGTCTTTTCAGAAGGGCCCACCACCAGAAAAAGCGAAGCTAAAACGGTGGTGGACTTACCTGAGCCAGTTCAGGCTGACAGTGCATCATATCTCCGGGATTAAGAATGAACCGTCTGACTATATATCGCGCAACAACATCGATGCGCTTATTGGTGAGAGCTCTGAGGCGCTCGCCAAAGAGGCTTTCCAGCGTATGGATGTCCAGCTTGACCTATCCATGCGCACTGCTGGAATCCTGGAGGGTTGGAGTCTAACCGACTATCAGTCAGAGTATGAAGAAATTCTCCAAACCCTCAGCACTGGTCTCGAACCCCGTGTCATTGACGGGCACCAGTGGTATAAAAACAATCAGTACCCCTTCTACGAGGACCGAATTGTTGTGCCTGAGGCACGACTGGATGGGTGCCTACCGTGGTCCCATCTCAGTTCTGGTCACACTGGCGCTAATCGCTCAGTGGACTTCTTCCGTGAGTGTTTCTACTCTAGTCTAACCCTGACCGAACTTAGGTCGCGTATGCAGACCATTGTGGATGCTTGTGGCTGTCATGCCAGCAAGCAGAGCGACAGTAGGGATAGGGGCCTGATCTCCAGCTTACCCATACCCTATTGTGCTAACTCTCTTCTCTACGTGGACTACATCCACGGCCTACCACGCTTTGGCGGCTATGATAGTTGCCTCGTGGTCACCTGTGGTCTATCTCGCTTCACCCGTGTGTTCCCTTGCAATAAGAAAATCACAGGTGAGCAGACTGTAAAAATGTTGGTCGAACAATGGTTCGAACCCTATGGAGCACCTAAACAGGTGCACTCTGATGAAGATGTACGCATCCGCAGTGACACTGGGTGGTACAAACGAGTGCTAAATGCCCTCAACGTGGAGGTAACCACAGGTGTGCCCTACACTCACACGTCTAACCCTCTCTGTGAGAGACAGAACCGTGTGGTGGAGCAAAACTTAAGAATCCTGATGAAACAGGAACGCACCAAGGACTGGGTACGCCTAGTGCCCTGGGCAGTTCTGTCCATGAACTCACAGCGGAGCTCTTCTACGGGTTTCACCCCCCACGAACTGTTTCATGGAGGACGACGTGCTTGGTTCTTCAAAACCCCCTTTCCTGAGGACTTCAAGAGTCCTGTGGGAGATTGGCTGGAACACAAGCAGTCTCTGGCTAACCAGGCTGGTACTAACATGAGGCACATTCGTGACAGTGAACAGAGCCGACGGAACCGCCTACGGCGACCTGCCAGCTTCAAAGTTGGTGACCTTGTTTTGGTACACCATTCACGCCTACCCTCCTGGCCACGTAACTGCCTACAGGACCCTTACTTTGGACCCTATCGTATCATCAGGATAGATGGATCCAGGATCCATGTCAGGTGCAGTCCACGTCTAGGTGGTGAACTGCTATGTGCTCCTAAGCAGTTGAGGCACTATCACTCCCCTGACGACTTGTCTTGGGATGAGTGGCGCCTCAGCGACAGTGAGATTGAACGTATAGACCTAGAGAACGCTGCCAGTCCAGAGGAGGCAGACGAACTCGAAGAGATGACTGCCGATGAGATGGCAGTCGATGGCTACTACGTGGTTGCAGGTATTGCTCGCCACGAGTATAAACAGGGCTGGAAATTCCTTACCCTGTGGGATGGCTATGGGTTGTCCGAGGCGACCTGGGAACCTATGTCAGCCTTCATACAACCAGATGGGAGTATCAACCCCATCTTCCGCACTTACCCCGTTGAGAACAACGAGGGGCAGCTCCTAACCCGTGCTGAGACTATGTCCCAGCTTAAGAAGCGAAACTAATTACCCTGTGTCAGTCTACTGACCCTGTCTGTGCCCTGCAGACCCACGCCTATGGTTTCCAGCGTGAGCCAGGTGGCCGCTTATCAAGATTGCAGCCACCCAGCGAGTGTTTGCCTTGTTGACCATGTGTTGCATGGGTACTGCCCTAATGTAATGACCTTGGTGAGCCAACGAAGAACGGTGGCTTTCTACACCAGGGGGGAATGACAAGCAAGGTGTTATGAGGCAAGGTGTGTCTTCCCTCCTTGGGGACAAGCGAGCCCACAGTTAGGACCCCTGACTGGTCCAGACCCATGGGGTTCTACCCTTCCTTACAGGGTTTACCATACCCCTAAGTGTGCTACGTATGTCTGTGTGAGTGTGCTAGCCCTAAGGTCCTGAGAGCAAGCCGCAGAAGTGGTGTCCTAATTATACCCAAGTCTGCGCCCTTGCTGAACCTGGAGGGTTGGCTTATTGATGCCACGGGGTACGCCCCGGGTCTCCCCTCCCCTATGCGCCCAATTTCTGTGCTGGCGCAAAACCTTGGGGGAATACCCAGCGTGCTAATCCAGGTATTGTTTTCCCTACCTATCTGACTACTACAGGGAGGGGTGGCCAAAAGCTATGAAGGCATGCAAAACGCCGTTTTGCTATGTGGCCAAAACACTGACCTAACCACTGCCACAGCCCACCAACCCCGCTAAAATTGCAGGAAAAGGGTGGGACAGTGACACACCCCCTACAGGTCCTACACACCCTACAGTGGCACCATGCTGGTGGGCGAGCACTGGGCAACTGGCTCTAGCCCCCACTCAGGACTACCACTCCTAAACGCACACTCTACTGGGCGTTGCGAAGGTGAAGGTCTCTTGGGTCCTAGCGACCCTCCTGTGAAATGTCAAGAGAACACAGCGCTCCTGAGCAGCTGTGGCCTAACAGGGGACGCCACAACGCGTTTCCCCTGCTAGGGCTTGGAGGGAAGGGGTGCTCTCGTTGCGTGCACAGCGCAGATGTCGTTGAGGTCGAACTGTCCTCGCCAGTACTGGCTGAGGCACAGTGATTTGATTTGTGATCAGCGCCCCTGTTTTGCTGGGGCAGAAAAATGGTAGCCGCCGAAGGCAGCTGCTGCATGCACCAATCACCCTTAACCTCTCCCACCTGTACAAAAGAGGCAGACGAAGGGGCGTTTGCGACTGAGGAACCAAGCCACACTCCAGGTATTATACCCTTCTCAGTGTGACCTATAATACACTGTTCGCAAACACGCTGCAGATGCAGCTACCCCTGTCAAGCAAGCAAGCTTTAAGAAACTCCTCGGGTTCTCTTAAAGAACGTACCGAGGAGCCTCTGGGTAACCTAAACAAGGTTTACCATGCGCAATTCGCGTGGCCTACCCTTTAATGCATCATGTGCTCGCAGGGAAGGGAGGCTTAACCACAGACTCAACCAGGAGGTGAGCTCCTCCTGGGCTAACCTACCTTACTCACCATGCATCGTGTGAATGCCGCATTGAAACGAACACAAAACAAACCTAAGCGTTTTAAGCAACTCAACTTGAACGCCACGGCCGCACACGAACAAACGCTAACCTGTGGAGAAACAAGGGTGAACTAGGGATACAGGTGAGACGATACAGCGTGTGGATGCCCAGATTAGGCACATGCATCCCGAGCACAGCGCATATTGTAACTCTACGTGCGCGCTGCGCGCTCCATTCGCATCACATACCTTTCATTTCTGCTTTCACCTGTGCAGAGCACGAGAGATGAACACCCGACCCCCCAACGAGCACAGCGTTGACAACCCTGGCGTTTTGACGGAACAACCAACACGAACGCAATGCGTGAGTGTGAAGTGACACAGACATACCTGAGAGACGGGTTGTTGAACTGCTCTGTGGTGTGGGCTGATTTTGAATGCTTTACTCTGAAGTTTATAAAAATTTTGATGCAACTGTGCAAAAATTTTCTTTAAAACCTTAAAAACTACGGCTCATACCTTCTTTTCCAAAAGCCGTTTTCGCTTGCGCAACCCTTTTCTTGGCGTCCGCTTCCTTTGCGCTTGTCTGCGACTTTAAGTTATGTGTAAAAATGACGATTACCCGCGTGGTTTCGTCGATTTTCAACGATTTCACTTGCTAAATCGCAACCCCTTCCGCAAAACCGCAGGAATCACTCCCTGCTGGTTCCATTGTCTATTTTTTCCAGCTCCTGGAGGTTTGTGTCCTCCATTGGGAGTATTGCTCCGCCCTGGCCCTTTGTCAGGACGTTTACTAAAACGCTGTTTATACGGCGATAGCCGTCCGCATTGGAGCGTTCGACTGTACCCTAGTGGACAGACACATGTGCTCTGGACAGGGAGTCCTGGGTTCAATTCCCACTGCCCCCACACTTTTTCCAAAAGTTTTCGCCGCACGCCGGCGACTTTTGAGGAATGCCCCTTCAAAGGGACATCATTCACGGTACACTACACTGTTTTTCAAGGGTCCCTACAGTGTGAGAGGCTTCTATGAAGTGATGAGAATGTTTTTGGTAAGTTTAATGCATTTTTTGAGGTAATTTTGGGAATATTTCAGCCTTTTTCCTTGGTCCTACTAGCTTGATCAACTAGTACTCCAGGGGGGAGTAAGAGAAAGTCACTGCCATGTCTTTCTTGGAGGGCTTGATCCAGGCTAAGCCCCCCTTAAAAGCCTTTGTTGATGCTGAGACAAACTTAAGTGTTTTTATCTCTCTTTTGTTGCCTAAAGTACACTTCCTCAAGGTAACTAGGGTTGTGACCCTAGCCCCCCCCATGAAGTTCACCCCTACCACTCAACTGAGCGGAGGTACCTTCCTCCATGGGAGACATACCAAAATAAATCAGGCATTACATGCTTGTAGGCCTTGGAGGTTAAGCCTAAGTGGTCTCCCACCCCAAGACCCCTATACTCAATTGTTTCTACCACTTATTGTGGTCCTACTTTGTAACTGTTTCTGAATTCAGTTGCCTGGCCAAGTCGTTTTCTGTGTGGTCCTGACATCTATGCCCCTCAGTCCTAACCAGCACCATTTCACCAGAAGAGTGCACATGAAGTGCCTATTGCAACCTCTGAGGCTAGAGTCTGACCTATTTTGTTAGAAAACCTTTTGCATTATCCATTTGTGATTGAATCTATGTTCATATACCTGCTTTGTCTATCTGCAGCCCTTCTGTGTTATACTGGATTCCAAAACCAATCATTGATTCGATCCACTTTCAGTCCTTGCTCTACTTGCTGCTTTGGTTTGGGGTTTTACAACTACAAAACCTGCAGGAATATATCAAAAGACCTAGGGCATAATTCAAGGACATCTTTCTGGAGAGGCACCTGGCGGCAACACTAGGGAGCATGTGGTGCTTCCTAGGTGAGTCCTGACATGGTGTACTTTTACTTCTGGAGGGATAGTTGTAGAGTGAGAGTGGAAGAGAGATAAGGAGTGAACATGAGTGCAAATATGATTGTGTTTCGTGGTCCCTTTTGGCTATGGACTGAGCTGGAAGACTACAATTCTATGAGCCCATTCCTTTGCTGTTGTTGAGGAGGGTGCACAATCTGACTGGTAGCAGAGAACCTGCTCTGCCTAAATGCAGTACCCTTTGGATTTAATTTTGATTTAATTCCCGCCTGGAAATTTAGTAAGGGACGAAGAAGAATTCCTCAACTCAGAAAATCGAGTCTGGAAAATTGAGATGGAATTTGTGAGAGCTTCAAGCAGCCGAGAGACTACGAGCGCTTCTGAAAACGATGTGCAACTCTTGATGCCTGTCTCCGATGAGGAACTAGTCGCGCCTACCATGGCCGGGTTTGGAACCCCAGAAGTAACTCTTGACGGATCTCGATTCGCAGCCTATCGTTCTCCTGCGCCTACATGTCAGATGCTGTGGCCCCACGTCCAGAGTCTTCAGTGAGTAACATGACGACAGCTGAACTAGCGAAAGCTATGGAAGTCCTATCGTTGCTCAAGCAGAGTGGTCGGTTGCAACGGATGGTGTAAGAAATCGAACACCATGAAGGTTCATTTACCAATGCCCCACAGACTCATGAGTCGGGGACCGCATCGTCTTCGATTAATTCTTTTTAATCCGTGCGATGGCGTTCTAATGTGACTTGGGCCACTGGGCCTCAACACCCTATCCATGGAGAACCTATTGTGCATGGAGTGCCTACCGGAATTCCTGAGCCTAAGTTTTCTCAGAGCCTCACGCTCCCAAGAGGCCTCATGTTTTCGAAGCCTCTCCTTCTTCGGAAGAGAGCACTATCCTTTTGTCGACCTTGCAGCAACTCAAGGGTCGTCTTGGAAACTTAGAAAATAGGACTAGTGCTAACTTAACCACTACCCCTTGTGTACCTTCCCACCCCTCTCCTCTACCCCGAGTGTGCACCGGGCTTGCCGGTGTGCCTCCCGGAGTCAAGTCGCCCTTTGTACCCCGTACTAAAGCACCCAAATCCGTTGCGTGCTTTACCACTACCTACAAACTTTACACCCTCGACCAAGCCCTCGCCCTAGGACTCGCTCCACTAGCGCCTATGGCGTTACTCCCCAACCCCACACAACCGGTGCCACATAGCGGTAGAGGAACCAAAGCTTTTTTCAAACCCCAAACCGAAACCAAACTACCAAATTTTTCGCGTAAGGACCTGGACGATTACACCGAAGATTTTTTGAGGTTCTTGAGGTCAACGGGGCAAGAAGACCTCAACGAAAGAGCCAAAGCGGACCTTGTTATCAACGGTTGTGATAACAAGGACGTGAAAGAAGTGGTCTCGGGGGGGCTCAAGAAAAGTGACTCTTGGGTAAGGTTCCTTATCACGCTCGAAAAGCTCTACCCCACCAACGTTACCGACCTGGAGCTTATTCAAGAGATAGTGCGTATCCCTCGGTTGAAGGAATACCCGACAACCGCGGACATAGCCCAATACATACAAAAGCTTACTACGCTTACGGACCAAATGGCTACGTCCTACTACGACGACTTCAAAGCCCTCCTACACCTCCTACCCCGTGTTCCTCCAAAAACCATCCCAGAAATACGGGCTACTGCTGAGAGGTTGTCTAGGATACACATCTTCAACTCTCTCGTTCACCTCCTCTATGAGTTGGCACTTCAGAGAAAGTCGGACGCTACGCTCAAGGACTTGCACTCTACGGCGCAACTCAAGTGGCTAGAAAGCAACGCCAACGCCAACGCCAACACCAACAATGATCAAGAGGAAGCCTTTGCCCACTCGCTCCGTGAGGAGTGCTTTGTGGCCCTTCAACATGCACAAGGACAAGGACAAGGCAGCGGCAATCATGGTGGTGGTGGTCGTGGCCGTGGAGATGGTGGTCGTGGCAAAGGTCAAGGCCAAGGACAATGGTATTGGCGAAGGCAAGTCGAAGAGGACTACTGTTAAACCCCCCAGTTTTTTGCCACCGTGTTTTGCCCCAATTGCGGGACAAAGCACAACGCGAGGGACAAGGCGTGGCAAGAGAGCCTTGACGCTCGACAAGAAGACCAAATGAACATCAAGAAAGGTCGAGGCAAAGGAGGAAAGGAGGAAGCAAAAGGCGGCTCGAAAGGAGAAGAAATAGAAAGTGGAGGAAAAGCGAACGGAGGAAAAGCAAACGAAGGAAAAGGAGGCAAAGGGAAAGGTGATGACAAGAAGCCTCCGGAAAAGAAACGCTTGGAAGAGTTGTTGGAAGGAGAGCGGGAGAAGAAGCGTAAGAGAGCTCTCAAGCTCCAAAGGCAAGCGAAGATACTCAGGGGGAAGCCTAGGTGGACACCGAGACGCACCGAGGTATTGCTTCCTATTGAGGGTCGCTATCAATGGTGTATGGGTGGACACATACCTTGATACTGGCGCTACAATCTCCCTAGTCTCCTCGAGGTTCGTACGCTTCGAGGACCTAGTTTTCATAAATATTTGTGGGGTAAGAACGGGAGAAGGGGGAGTCACTCTCACCGAAGGCGAGAGAGAAGAAGAAGTACAAGTGGGGGACCGAAAAGTACTTCAAAGGTTTCAAGCGTTCGACACCAACGCCTTTGAAGCCGTATTGGGGACGGACCTCTTTGCGCAAAACGAGTGGATAAAATATTTATCGCTCCAAGAGCCCACTCACTTGTTGGCTGTGAACGAAGAGCAAGAATGGGAAGCAATACCCCTCAAGGAGACAAAGTGTCGAAGACCTACGCTCAAGACTCTCAAGAGTTTTCCTTTGGCCCTCGATAGCGGGGTGAAGCAAGAGAGTCTACACCGAATGGAGAACTACACTCTCGACTCCGCCATCAAGCGTGACGCGTTTCGAGAACTTGGCTTTAACCCGAACAGGTGTAACAGCGACTTTGTCGAACTCTTTGCGTCCAAAGAGAACGCCGACGCGGAGTACTTTTGTACTCTCAAGACCAAGAACACGTGGTGGTATGATTGGGGAAAGTTGGGAGCTTGGAAGATGCTCTACGCAAACCTTCCTTTTTCAAAAATACTTTTCACGTATGGACCAAGCTACGGTCGCTTTGGTTATTCCCAAAGGGGAGAAGTGGGAACAATAAGAAATGAAATGGGGGCCTTTACTCGAAACGTTGACGGTGACAACGTTGCTTCTACCTGACGTTCCTCTTTACCGACTTAACCCAAAAGAAGAGGTTTTGCCAAAGCCCCGTTGGCCAACCGCTATGTACCTAGTCTCGGGGCAGAACGTGTCCTCTAACCCGATGGAAAACGTGTCTGAGGAGATAAAAAAGTTCGTGCTAGAGCACCACCGTGGGTACAGAAAGGAAGAGATGATGAAAAAGTTTCCGGACGTGGACGAGAGCAAGGAAGAGTACAAGTTCGAGACGCCTAAGTTTCAAGTCGAAGAAGTGATTAAAGAAAGTCCGAAAGAGGCAAGACAAACTCAAGAAGAGAGCGAAGAAACCTCGGACGAAAGCGGAAGTATATCGGAAGCTCCTTCCAAGTCGACTATACCCTTTTCGAGCGACTCCTACACCACTATGGACTACGACAGCTTGGTCGCCAACCTGTTCTTGGCAGAAGTAGAACCTCTAGAGGCTCCTTCGACCCCTTCCGAAACTCCTAACCCCGAAAAACTTCTTTCACACGTTTCCGTACCACTTGACTCGATGACGAGCGAAGGAGACGAACGAGAACTCCGTGTCCTACACGCACGCTACAGTAAAAATTTGTTCCCTTCTTCAAAAGAAGATTTGGAAGAAACTCGTCTCCTTCTACTAAGTCAAATTGACAGACTCCACAACTGGAGGTAAAAGAAAAATGGAAAAGCATGGTCTACCTAGACGAGTTCGACAGAGAAGATGGGACGTATTTCGATGTCAGCGAAGAATTGGTCATGCTTCACGAACTACACGAGACATTGGAACAAGAAGGAGAAGAAGAAAAGAAAGAAGAAAGAAAAGATCAATTACGCCGGAAAGACATCAAGAGGCTAAGAAAGAAAGCCAAACAAAGAAAACAAATTTAATCACCAGGAGAATCAGATGATTTTCGACCCCGAACAGGTCTTAGCCCTCAAGAAATTGACGGAGCAAGATGAAAAATCTAAGAAACAGGAATTAGGTGCGTCCAATCTACACGCATCTGATGACCTTAAAATTTCGCTCGACAAAATGGATGTTCACGAGAGGATCAAGAAAATCATCCTGCATATCTCTGTCATTTTTGGTCTGTTACTTCCACCTGGATCGGTGAGGAAATTCGTGACCCCGGACCTGGAACTAGGAGAAGAATTTCTCAAAGACCGAGTTCGATGTCGACCGTACCCAGCATCAAAAGATGACATGGCTGAGATTACTCGCCAAATCGAAGAATGCGTGGAGGCCGGTTTGGTCTACGAGGACAGACAGACGGGCTATCTTAAGCATTGCAGTCCATCCTCCCTGGTAGCTAAACCAGGGAGCACTGCAAAAAGATTTGTGGTCGACAACAAAAAGGTCAACCAGAAAATAAAACTGCACAGCGGTTCGCTGCCCCTGATGGAGAATACCGTGGAAACCGCTGCTGGATGCAGATACAAAACTAAAATGGACAAGCGGTCCGGCTTCTGGCAAATTGACCTAACGAAGCGTGCTGAAGATCTAACGGCACCCATTGCTCCGGATGGACGGGTCTACAAATGGCGGGTAATGCCATTTCGTATTGCTAACGCCCCGGCGGTGCTCCAGGAGCTGATGAATCAAGTCATCGCCCTGTGTAAACGATAACCGGCCGTCCAAGAGCTCCTACAGCGTGGTGCTGTCCTGGAGGCTCACATCGACGATGTCATCTTGGGGACGAACACCATCGATGACCATCTCCTAGTACTCCGAGAATTCTACACCGTCTGTCACAAAAATCAACTCCGCATCAAGCTTGAGAAATGCGAATATCGCAAGACGGAAACAGACTACCTCGGATTCCACATCAGAGATGTATGGTGGAAACCGCAGGATCAGAAGATGAAGCCCCTGATGGACTTCGACCGAACAGATTCTATATCCAGAGCTGAAGGAGTTCAGAAATTCCAACAATTCATCGGATCCTGTAATTTTTACAGGCGACATCTCCGAAATTTCACGGAAGCCAGCGCACCACTAACGGATCTCATCAAGAAGCAGACTCCGTGGCGCTGGGGACCTATTGAAAGGCAAGCAACGGAAGACGTCAAGAAGAAATTCCGAGAATGCCTAGTGCTTCGAGTACCCCAAGGCTACGGCGAGATGATTCTAATCACGGATGCCAGTAACGTTGGAGGAGGAGGGAGATTACTACAGTGGCAAAAGCTAACTACGGATCAATGTAAGGACATTGATTATCGCCCAAGAGTCCAAGGTGTCACAAGAGAAGGATTCATGAAAGCTGACCAGGACACCAAGAATGGCGCCTAGATCCACTTGGCCACTGGAATTGGAAGTGGAATACAGCCCGCTCACATTATCACACCTACGAGCAGGAGCTGGTAGCTGGAGTTCTAGTGTTGGCCAGTCAACACAGGATCCTGGGTACCAATCCCATCACGTGGCTATGTGATCAGGATTCCGTGAAGTACTTTATGGAAAGACCACCGCCAGATGAAAAAGGTCTACGATGATGGTGGGTCTACCTAAGCCAACTACGACTCGCTACATTCCACATCCGGGGAATTAAAAAACGAACTCTGTGATTATCTATCTCGGAATTCTTTCGATTCCCTGGTCGGGGCGGACACCGAGATGATGGCCCAAGAAGCTTTGGTGAAGATGGATCAACATCTCGATCTCTTTACGAGGAAAGAAAAACGCATGTCCTGGAGTATGAAAGACGTGACAGCCCATTACTCGGACATCTTGGACCAGTTGACGATTGGGAGCTCAAAGATCCTGGATGGAGTACAATGCTCCCGCACGTCAACTCACCTATACAGGGAAGACCTCATTTGTGTCCCCAAAGACTACGAAGAAAGTATGTTGGAATGGGCACACAAAACGGATGGTCACCCTGGGGTGGAGAGAACTCTTTGGTTCTTCCAGAAGTATTTCTTCGCTAAGAGTAGCGATGCATCTCTCAAGAAGATTTTATCTAAGATCATCGCTTATTGTCCCTGCACGAAGGCTAAAGCTAACACTGCAGCAGATCGTGGTGAGGTGAGGAATCTCCCAATTCCGAACCAAATGAACTCCATCCTCTACCTGGATTTTATGGAGTTACCTAAATTCGCTGGCCATGACTTTGCCCTCCTGGTGACGGATGGACTCAGTTGCTACAGCCAAGTGTTTCCCCTTACTAAGAAAATGGATGGGGAAGGAGTAGTGAAGGAGATTTTCGAAGGTTGGGTATAGATCTACGCATTACCAAAAATTATCCACAGCGATCAGGACATCCAGTTTACCAGCCCTACTGGTTGGTACCAAAGCGTAATGAGAGCCATGGGTACGGAAGTCCAATTTGGAATTCCTTACCTAAGGACAAAGAATCCTCTGTGCGAACACCAAATTGGCTGTTTCAAAACAGTGATGAGGATTCTGATGCTGAGCGACAAGAGCCAAAACTGGTTAAAACAAGTCCCGAGTCTCGGTTTCTGTGGGGCAAGCCAAACGGTACCAAATTTGGCAAACAAAGTTGATTTCCCGACGTTCTGGCATGAGCCGATCATTTTAAGGCGTAATAACACGGGGCAAATCCGCACATGCCATCTACCTGATGAATAATCAGGTAAGTAGCAGGACTGGTTTCACCCCTACGGAACTGTTCCTAGGGAGGCTAGGTTTCAACTTCAAATTCCCCTGTGCTAGCGAAGGAAATCCTAAATTTGACGAAGTGCCCACCGAACAGAAAAGGATCGCCGATCTATGCCGGTCACTCCTGGAAAAGTAAAGAAGTAAGGAGAATCGTACCAAGAACCGCAAAAGAAAAGAAGCTATCTATGAAATTGGTGATTGGGTTCTGGTACATCACTCAAGATTCAAGGCCTGGCCGCGTAACACGCTGGACAGCCCCTACTTCGGACGATTTCTGGTCACGGATGTGGCTGAAGGATCTGTGTGGATCAAAACTCATCCTAAGTACGGAGGTCTGGCTGAAGTGGGCTTAAGCACTACAACGTGCTAGACGACCTCTATGACTGGGAAGAAGATGTACAAGAAAGTCTGGAAGCTGCAGCCGAGGATCTGGTCGCAGATCCTATGGATAAAGATGAAGTACGTAGGTGGGTAGGTGCACTCGGTTGTGGAGAGGCGCCCCATGGTTCCTCCTGGCGTCGCCCCTGTGACAGACAGGAAGAGGCTCCGCACATGAAGAGGAGAGGCGGCTTACATCCCGCTAGACCTGACTGTTGGCCCCCAACAAAGCGGCCCCGGGCAACACCGGCCGGGCTGATCGCGGCCAGCGTGACGTGCTTGTCTTGCCGGGAGGGTGTGCCCCCGTGGTTGCGCACGTCTGCTCCTTTGGGCGGAACCCTAGTGGTTCACCGGACTTCCTGGCGTATCCCGTTCCCAAGGCATGCATGCATGTACTTGGCACTTGGGTTCGGAGGCGCTTGGGTGTCGCACGCTACGCCTCGAGTCCCAAAGCAGCGCAGGCCTTAGGATGCAGCCTTAGCCCCGGGCTCCGAATCTCGTTTGGCCGGGTCACCTGCATGGCAGGGGCTGCCTCAGTGCTTGTGTGCGCGCTCCCCTTGTACCCCGCCACTCCTGGCTGGGGTGTGCGGCGTGGGTGTTTGTGCTTGTGCTCGGGTTTCTGCAGCGCCCCGCCCCTCCTGGCTGGGGTGTTGGGGTGTGCCTGTTTGTGTGCGCGCTCCGCTTGTACCCCGCCACTCCTGGCTGGGCTGTGCGGTGTGGGTGTGTGTGTTCGGGCTCGGGTTGTGGCTGCACCCCGCCTTTTCTGGCTGAGGTGTTGGGCTGTGCGTGTTTTTTTAAGACGTCACAAACTTTATCAGAGTTCTCACAGTGATTGGATAAGAGCAGGCTATGTACACAGATGCTGTGCATACTATCAACATGGCCTTTTCATACATGTGAACTGCGCTGACCGGTGTTGGAGACCGTGTGTGGGTGTTGGTGTTGGTTTGGTGGAGGTGCATGAATGTTGGTGTGAGTGTAAGTTGCTGTTTTGGCTTTCATTAGGCCACTGGTTCACCAAGGTGGTCCGAGGAAGAATTTATCGAAGTGATAAGATAATAGACTGGTAAACTTGGAAGAGTTTTGATAAAAAAAGGATCGCAAGAAAAATTATTGTGACGTTTTTGAGGTCGGCAGGTTAGATAACATACAAAGGATAAGCTTTAGAAATGCCAAAAATCAGAACTGGCAACACCTGCATAAGGTATATCTGAAAATGTTGTGGCTGTGACCTCCCCGTTCACCGCATTTGGAAAACAACTCTGATTTCTCACCCTAGGGGAAAATCAGTGCCGGATCCATACAATGCAGGCAACAAACAAACAAGCAAGCAAAAGCAGGCAATGGTGACATTGCGGCTGTGCGTGTTTTTGTGCTCGCTCCGCTTGTACCCCGCCACTCCTGGTCGGGGTTTGCGGTGTGCGTGTGTGTGCTTGAGCTCGGGTTTTGGCTGCGCCCCGCCACTCCTGGCTGCAGTGTCGGGGTGTGTGTGTGCTTGTGTGCGCGCTCCGCTTGTACCCCGCCACTCCTGACTGGGATGTGCGGCGTTGGTGCTGGTGCTTGTGCTGTGGTTTCAGCTGCGCCGCGCCCCTCCTGGCCGGGGTTTTGGGAAGTGTGTGTGCTTGTGTGTGCGCTCCGCTTGTACCCCACCACTCCTGGCCGGGGTGTGCGGTGTCGGCGTTTGTGCTTCGGCTCGGGTTGTGGCTGTGCCCCACCTTTCCTGGCTGGGGTGTTCGGGTGTGCGTGTTTGTGTGCGCGCTCCGCTTGTACCCCGCCACTCCTGGCTGGGGTGTGCGGTGTGGGTGTGTGTGCTTGGACTCGGGTTTCGGCTGCGCCCCGCCACTCCTGGCTGGGGTGTTGGGGTGTGTGCGTGTTTGTGTGGGCGCTCCGCTTGTACCCCGCCACTCCTGGCTGGGGTGTGCGGCGTGGTTGTGTGTGTATGGGCTCGGGTTTTGGCTGCGCCCCGTCTTACCTGGCTGGGGTGTTGGGGTTTGCGTGTTTGTGTGCGCGCTCCGCTTGTACCCCGCCACTCCTTGCTCGGGTGTGCGGTGTGGGTGTGTGTGTTTGGGCTCGGGTTTCGGCTGCGCCCCGCTACTCCTGACTGGGGTGTCTGGGTGTGTGTGTGTGTGTCTGCTCGCTCCGCTTGTACCCCGCCACTCCTGGCTGGGGTGTGCGGTGTGGGTGTGTGTGCTTGGGCTCGGGTTTCGGCTGTGCCCCGCCTCTCCTCGCTGGGGTGTCGGGGTGTGTTTGTGCCTGTGTGCGCCTTCCGCTTGTACCCCGCCACTCCTGGCTGGGGTTTGTGGTGTGTGGGCTTGGTGTTGCCTGGCACCTGTTCCTGTGCCGTGGTTCGTTGCTTGTTGTATGCGCTGCCCGGGTTCGCGGCACCCGGTGGCCGTTGTTGCTTGGCACCTGTCCGTGTACCCCGCCACTCCTGGCTGGGGTGTGCGGTGTGGGTGTGTGTGCTTGGGCTCGGGTTTTGGCTGCTCCCCGCCAATCCTTGCTGGGGTGTTGGGGTGTGTGTGTGTTTGTGTGCGCGCTCCGCTTGTACCCCGCCACGCCTGGCTGGGGTGTGCGGCGTGGTTGTGTGTGCTCGGGCTCGGGTTTCGGCTGCGCCCCGCCACTCCCCGCTGGGGTGTTCGGTTGTGTGTGTGCTTCTGTGTGCGCTCCGCTTGTACCCCGCCACTCCTGGCTTGGGTGTGCGGTGTGGATATGTGTGTTTGGGCTTGGGTTCTGGCTGCGCCCGGCTTTTCCTGGCTGGGGTGTTGGGGTGTGCGTGTTTGTGTGCACGCTCCGCTTGTACCCCGCCACTCCTGGCTTGGGTGTGGGCTGTGGGTGTGTGTGTATGGGCTCGGGTTTTGGGTGCGCCCCGTCTTACCTGGCTGGGGTGTTGGGGTTCGCGTGTTTGTGTGCGCGCTCCGCTTGTACCCCGCCACTCCTGGCTCGGGTGTGCGGTGTGGGTGTGTGTGTTTGGGCTCGGGTTTCGGCTGCGCCCCGCTACTCCTGACTGGGGTGTCTGGGTGTGTGTGTGTGTGTCTGCTCGCTCCGCTTGTACCCCGCCACTCCTGGCTGGGGTGTGCGGTGTGGGTCTGTGTGCTTGGGCTCGGGTTTCGGCTGTGCCCCGCCTCTCCTCGCTGGGGTGTCGGTGTGTGTTTGTGTCTGTGTGCGCGCTCCGCTTGTACCCCGCCACTCCTGGCTGGGGTTTGTGGTGTGTGGACTTGGTGTTGCCTGGCACCTGTTCCTGTGCCGTGGTTCGTTGCTTGTTGTGTGCGCTGCCCGGGTTTGCGGCACCCGGTGGCCGTTGTTGCTTGGCACCTGTCCGTGTGCCTTGGTTGTGGCCGGCTGCGTGCCTCTCTGGCCCGCCTGGTGGCTCCGCGTGGTGCGCCGCGCCTCGTGCGGTCTGGTCGCTCTCGGTGCTCCGGTTGGCTTTCCCGACGCCGTGGTGCCTTTCCCCATCCCGGGGGCTTGCGCCTCCGGCTTTACTGGGTGGCTGCGCGGGGCACGCGGAGGCCGGGCGAGAACCGGGCTCATTGTGCCTGCCGCTGTCCCCCGCTGAGGCAGGGGCGCTGGGCTCGCTCTGCGTCGTACCCGTTCGGGGCCGCGCGATGGGGTTGTCCCTGGCGGGTTTCTCCGGCGTCGGTCTTGGGCTGCGTGTGCTGCGGTGGTTTTCGTGTGCCGACCCGGTCACTGACGCGTCCGGTTTCCCGTACCGTCGTTCGTCCGACAGGGGACTCGGTCGCTGCACCGGGGCTGTTTTGTGTGGACGCTGATACCGCCCCTTTTGGGTCGGGGGACGCCACACCCGGGTCCTGTGCGTGTGTGCGTGTGCGTGCCCCTCTTGGCTGGGTTGGGCGGGCTGGCCTCCCGGGCGCTTTCTGGTGCGCCTCACCCTCTCCTGTGGGCGGTCGTGGTGCGCTTATAAATTTTTTTGTTCGGCCCCTCCAGGCTTGGGTTGCCCTGTTTGTGGTTGTTGTTGGGTGTTTCTGTTTTTTTTCGCCGCCGTTGTCTCCGGCGTTCTTTGTTTTCCGGCCCGGGCTGCCTTCCGCCTTGGCGTCTTGTGGTCCTCCCGCCTGCCCCCCCCTTGTTTGCCCCCCCCCCCTTTTCTTGCCGCCCCCTTGTCTCTGGCGTTCCGCGGTTTCCGGCCCGGGGTGCCTTGGGCCTTAGCGCTCTTGGTCCCCTCCCCTGGCTTCCCTCTTCGTTTTTTTTTATCTTTTTTTGTCTCCGCCTCCCTGCCCCCCCCCCCCTTTAGTTTTTTTTTTTTTGCTGTGCTGCTGTTTTTTCTTGGTTTCCTCTTTTTTTTTTTGCCACTCCTGCCTTTTTTTTTCTGCCTTGGTGTGCCGGGTTCGTGGTGCTTGGGCCGGTTTGTGTGTCCTGGATTGTGGGCCTGTGCTGGTGTGTGTTGCTGTGCGCGTTGTGCCCCGGCGGGGGCCGGGGTGCGCTTGTGCTGTGTCGTTGGGTGCTCCCTGGTTGTGCCCGTTCTGTGTGTGTTGCTGCCTGTTGTGTTGCGGTGTTGTGGTGTGCTTCCGGTTTTCCCCGGTGGAGCGTGGTGTGCGTGTGTTGGCCCTGGTCCTTGCTCCGTGCTGCTGGCCCCTGTTGCCGTTGCCTGGTCTTCTGTTGTAGCCTGTGGTTTTGTTCTGTCCTGCAGTGCGGTGCCGCGTTGCCCTGGTGTACCGCCTGTTGTGTGGTGTGCTGCTGTCTGCGTCGTGTCTTGCTGGTGGTGCGATGTGGTTTCGTTCGCGCTGGCTGGCGCTGCGTGTTGCTGCCTGTGGTTACCGCCTGTTCTTTGCTGGGTCTGGTCGCCCGCCGTTGTTTTTCGCTGGTTTGTGTTGTCGCGGGTGCTCCTGCTTGGCCGGATGGCCTGCTGCCCTGCTGTGTGCTGTGGTTTGTTGTGGTGCCCTGCTCCCCTGTGCTGTGTCCTGTGTTCCGTGGTCCTGTGTTGCCGTGTGGCGCCGTGCTGTGGCGCCCTGCTGTCCGTTTTCCTTTGCTGGTGGTGTTGTGTCCTTTCCCTGTGTGTGCGGTGCTGTGTTGCGCTGCGCGTCGTGTTGTTCGGTGCCGGTTTGGTCCGCGCTGTTGTTCGTGCCTCGTGCTGTGGTGTGTCTCTTGGCGTCCTGTGGTGTGGTGGTGCTGTCCTTGTGTGTCGTGGTGTCTTGCTGTGCCGTGCTGTGTGTGGTATGGTGCTGCGTCGCCTTGTGGTGCCGTGGTGCTGGGCTGTGCTGTGTGTTTCCCTTTGCTGCGGGTGTTTCTTTTTTCTTTGAAAAATATTTTTCGGTTTTTGGAAATAAAAAAAAAATCAAAAAAAAAAACAAAATTATACGCTACCCCATGCACACATGCAGGCAGGCAGCAAGACCATTTCAGGCTCACTGTCTTACATGTACCCCGCGGCCCTGACGTTGACGGGTATGTGGATGTACTTGGGCTTGCGTTTGCGCTTGTCGTTGTGAAAGTTGTTGGTGTCCATTGCTAGGGGTTAACCGCGTTCCCCCGGGGCCGCCGCCTAAGCTGCAGGGCAAGGGGAGTGATGGGCACGAGGGTGGGGAGGGAGGTACATGGAGAGGAATAAGAAAAAGGCGGCAGGGGCGACGTGAAGGGCCGTGGCGAGTTACGGAAAATTTTTTCATGTTTTACGCGCTGCTCGCGACGCGTTTTTGTTTGTGCCTATGGCTAGTTAGACGACAACAAGAACGGCGTTAGGATCTGACGAGCATTACGGTGTTTACAGCGTTAACTATTCACCTATTTCACGTCAAAGAACTTTTCGTCGCGTTTTTACGCGTTTCGCAGCGCGCTTTTTCGCCTAAGCGTTTTTTATGCTAATTAGCTTTATTTTCAGCTATTCAGAAAATGTTTTTGTCGTGTTTCATCTCTTCTTTTATTTCGTTCTGGGACAGGACCCCAGCGCGCGCGACGCCAAGTACATGAGATTGCCCAGTATTACCCGAGGATGAAGATGAAGAGCTACCTCCTATGGACGAAGACAGTTCACTACGGATGCCCGAAATGGACATCGCTCCCTCTAGACCTACTGTACCTACACCTACGGCCATGGAGGCCGGACCTAAAAGAATAAGCGCTAGTGAACCCGTGACATTTACCGAATCAGAGATGAAAGAGCAAGACTATTACTTTGTTGAGAGAATCCTCTGCCACACCTACAAACTTGGATGGAGATTCTATACATAGTGGTCTGGCTATTCTATCTCTGACTGTACCTGGGGGCCGGTGTCGGCTTTCATACTCGATGACGGTAACGTCAACGAAGTTTTTGCTGAGTACTGCAAATCTCACGATTTGTGTGACATTCTGCAGTCAGTCCAAAATCAAGCCCGCAAGCGTGCTGGGAGGTGAGACTACTGCCTCCTGTTTTATAGCACCTGTGAAAACGGTGCAACTATGGTCCTGAGACCCTGTTTCAGTGTTCTTGTGAGTAGACATTCACTCGCCTGGGAGCTGTCGTGGATTTTCAAGGGAACTCCGAGGCCGGGGGACAGGTTTCACTAATCTAGGGAGGGAGAGAGATGAGAAGTGTGTAACTTGCGCTTGTGTGAGTGACAAGAGCCCAACTGAAGTGTGTTTCCTAGGAGAGAAAGTGAACCACTATGACTAAGCAAGCTGATTCCTACGGGTGGTGAACACCTGGTTCCATTTTGGAACAGTCAAGCATGCACCACCGGAGGGGTAGGGTTTATGTTCCCCAGGGATGGGACCTCCCCCAGGAACTGGGTGGGCTGCTGGACGAGCAGAGTTTGCACGGGCTGCCCAATTAACGACCAGGGCAACCCCCTTGGTTGCAAACCTCCCCGCCAATGCACCCACCGTCAAAATGCTTACACCTCATCGTACACTGCAAGACACACCGATCCTACAACTTCCCACGCACACGTCCACGCCAAGGCAAGGCAAGTTGTAGCTAACTCCCAAGCATCCCTGAACAACAGTGCAATGCGTTGGGTGCATCTTGCCTCCAGTCCGATGACACCCGTGCAAG
Organism: Eutreptiella sp. 'Long Island Sound 2002'; assembly: GCA_964036045.1. Classification (NCBI taxonomy): domain Eukaryota; phylum Euglenozoa; class Euglenophyceae; order Eutreptiales; family Eutreptiaceae; genus Eutreptiella; species Eutreptiella sp. 'Long Island Sound 2002'. Next base: position 9,386,925 of record OZ038388.1, read on the forward strand.
TGTGGACACGGAACCGAAGCTCAACGTGATCCGTGCAAAGTCAGTGGCGGGAGTGCAAAAGTGTGTTCCGAGTGTGTGTGTGCAGTGCTGTGCGGGGATGTGCGGTGCAGGGCAAGCATGTGTGTGAATCTACCTTAGGGGCTCTATCTTGGTGCTACCCAAAAAGAGAAGAGAGGGTCACACACGGGGAGATCAGGGAAAAACTGCCAGGGACCAAGATGGCGTGGGAACAAGGGCCAGCATACGCTGACCAACGCGAACGGCCTGGCCAGTCCCAGTCCCTTTTTATCCCCATTCTCCCACTCGCTGATCCTAACGCTCTGCAAAAGAGTAGTCTTTTGCCGGAGCGCCCCTGTGCTAAACGCCTCCAACCCTCATCCCACGCTCCACTGCACACTCCTCCCACACTCGTGCAACTCAAACCGAACAACTTGCAAGTTGGGAATCTGATTACAGAGTTTCATTGGACTTCTTGAGCTGCAACGGTCCTACACTCTCTAACACAACGCTGCATAAGTGTGCCACTGTGCCACATATGGGTGTTTTAAGTGTTTGTACGTGAGGCATGAGTATGATCCAGTCCAATCCACCGAAAGCGGCTAAAAGCAAGAGCGGACGCATATAGCGGCGCCTCTGCTATGCATGGACGCATATAGCGGCGCCTCCACTGTGCATCCTTGAGAGAGAGCAAGGAAGTTTCTCCCTACCTCCCAAACCTTCAATGTTTCCCTCGTGTCCATGTTACCCTTTATCCTACTTTGATCAACGATGGTCTCGAAGTCATTACGTGCGCACAGCTCGCATAGCAAACACCGTTTCCCTCCTGACCCTTGCCCGAATGCCTGCCTGAATCCAACCCATACCAAACCTTGCGAAGCACCAAGAGCGTGCAAGACACGAGCAAAGCAAGGCAAAAACACGCTACGTGTGTTGTGCAAGATCTAACCAACACGTATGTTCTTTGTTTGTTTGTTGTTCCTGAATGATGGTGAAACTCGCTTAAATAGCGCACAGTGGTGATTTAATGCGCGCAAAACGTGCTCAAAGCCTACGGCTGCACTATGCACCCTCCCTGCGCAAAACCTTTTTGCTGGTCCGCATGCCTACTTTTGAAAATCGCGTTTTGCTCATTGTTTTCAGAATTCTTTGTTTTACAAAACTGCACTTTTTGCAGCTTCAGAAGCGCTTTATACAAAAAGTTCAAAAGTTTTTCCGACTTTGGAGGCTTCGCCCCAAGTCCTACACGGCGGAGGCGCGCAGTTGCGGGAGTCGCTGGAACTCCCTGCGCTTCACTTTGCGCTTTTCAGCAGTCCAAGTACTTTTTCAGGTTTTGGTTCCTGGCGAGTTAGAACCTCAGAGACGGTTCTTTGAGAACGTTTGATAGTGATTTCAACACTGTGTGTTTGTTGTGCCTCTCCTGCTGCTTGCTGCTGGTGTAGGGTTCCTGCTGCTCCTTTGTGATGAGGAAAATATTTTATTGTGGAAATACAACCATTCCAGGATAACCCAAGCCAGAGATAAGCAAGTAGAAGAGGATCAGGATCAAAGCATGAGAGGCTGCAGTCACAAGGAGTGAGATAAAGACAACTATCAACAATAGACCACAGCAATTAGCATAGATTGCCACTCAGGATGAAATATTTTACATGTTTGAGAAAACCTGATTGGAAAACTGCCCCAAGGGCTCACTCTCATCCACAGTACTATCTTCAGATGTGCACGCTTTGTTCTTGGGTCCCATAGGTGCTGAGGTGGCATGGCTTGTGGCGCTGAGGTCACTGCCATGTCACATGGGATATTCCTACTTAGCTAGGCTGACCGGGTATTGAACCCAGGACCTCTCAAAAAGAGGTGCCCCAGCCCCCTAGGGTGCATACCACTAGGATAGCTAAGAATTCATGAGAAAACATAGATAAAATCATAGGCTCTGCCCTCAGTATATCAGTGCCTCAGCAACCCAGGAGAAGATGTTTTATAGCTTATAGCTTGGGGACTAAGGGGTCCACACAACATCCTGATTTAGTGTTTGGTTCCATAGGTCAAAATGTGTTATCACCCATTTTGGTTGGGCCAATACTAAGATAAAAATGCAAGAGTGCTTAGAGCACCTCTAATACAACTAAAGTATACCCTCTAGCATTGAAGAAGCACTTTTTCTTACTCCCCCCTTGTGCTGTGGTGGCCATCACTGTCACACTTTCAGGAAAACGGGATTTTTCTCTTGGCCTTTCCTTGGTTTCCACATCTACTTTAAAATACCTATAGCTTCCCTAACACTGGAAAGGAGCGCTTTACCATGGCCAGCGACTCTTGCTGCATTGTTGATGACAATGTCCAACAGAAGGCTCAGCGCTCTTGGCGCTGCCGGGGTTCCTGTGGCTTGGTGGGGTTAGAGTAGGGCATGCCAAGACCATATGCATGTGCATCCCTCCCTCCAAGCTGCAGCGTAACACAACCCAACGCCAGACTCTCATAGGACGCTCGACCCAAGTCTCAAGGAACCTGATGGAGACACCTGTCCTGGTACCTGGGCGAGGGTGCACTGATTTAATTAGAATTGCTTCTTGGAGGGGTCTTGATTCTGGTTCAGTCTCCTGCTGCTGCTTTTCGGCCGGAACAGCGGCCTACTCAACGAGGCTTTGCGAGGAGGTCTGTACAACAGAGGAATGGGAGGATGAGGGGCGAATCCGCGCAAACGCGAAGCAACAACACCTAAATCCGTCAAATGACGGCCTAGAGATTTTCTGAAGGCACACACCTGGGCAGAATCCAATTGTGCATAAGATGCACATTTTTATAAAATTTGTAGTCATCTCTTGATTTTTTAAATCAAGAAATTCTTATGCAGAAAAAGGCGGCGCGCAGATGCGGCTCGTAGCGAAGCGCCGGAAAATAGAGAATTAATAAGATTATAAACGTATGTTACGCAGAATGACAAAAATGACGAAACACACATAAATAGACTAACATAAAGACTCCACCCACATTGGCAGAAAGAATTCAATATTCAAGATTTCAAAAATAAACAGAAGGACTTCCATGAATCAGGTGTAAACCACAGGTGTGCTCGTCTCGTATGCAGCACGCACATTGCTCGTCTCGTGTCTTCGTGAACGTGCCTTGTAGCAGCGCTAACAAACGATAGAGGGATAGATTAGAAAGATCTCAGATGATTAGAGGTAAGTTCAGGGTGATTAGACATACACACATATGCATGGCGTCGTTTCTCGCTTGTGTCTCGTTTTTCCTTCACCTTGCTGCACTCTCCAGCGGTGAGTAAGGTAGGTAAGCCCAGGTTGGGCCACCCCCTGGTGGAGTTCGTGATTGTGCACAAGATTAGGAAGAAAAACAGAGGTTAACGGTAAACCCGTGCATGCTCGTGCATTCACACACGCATTGAGGGTTAGCCACGCGAAATGCGCAAGGTAACCCTTGTTTAGGTTACCCAGGGGCACCACCCCACGTTCTATAAGAGAACAGGTGGAGTTCCTTAAGCTTGCTTGCTTGATAGGGGCGTTTGTGGACAGCGTATTATAGGGGCATCTGAGAAGCGTATAATACGCGGAGATGGTCTTGGTTCCTCCTCTGCACCGCTCCCTCATCCGCCTTCCCTCTTCAGGTGGGAAGGTCAGGGTGAACTGGTGCAGTCCCTTGAGCCTTGCTAAAATATACGGCGCTGGTCACACAAACAACAAGCTACGACTCAGCCAGGAGTGGCAAGCGTAGCTCGACATCTTCAACATTGACGCTGTGCACGCAACAAGGGCACCCGTTCCCTCCAACCCCTAGTAGGGAAACGCGTTGTGGCGTCCCTGTTAGGCCTCAGAAGCTTAGTAGCTCTGTGTTTTCTTGCACTCTCACAGGTGAGCTGCTAGGTCTCTTGTCTTCTTCCTCAACGCAACCCAGTAGAGCGTATGTGTAGGAGTGGTAGTCCTGAGTGGGGGCTTGAGCCAGTTGCAGAAGTGCTCGCCGACCAGAATGGTGCCACTGTAAGTAGGGTGTGTAGAGTAGTGGTGCCTCCTGTCCCGCGTGCTTTTCCACGTGGGCACGGGAGTGCGTTAGCTTTTGGCCTTTAGCAAAAATGGGCGTTTTGTATGCCCTTAGCACACTTGGCCAGCCCCCCCCCTCTAGTAGGTAGGGCTTTTGCCGTCTTCCCCCAAGGATAGGCGCCAGCACAGAAATTGGGCGCCATAGGAGTGGTACTAGTAACTCACTAGGACCTTCGGTCCGACATCAGCGAAGCCCGTTGATTCGGGAGCCACGCCCGGAGAGAAGTGAGACACACACAGACATACGTAGCACACTTAGGGGTAAGGTTCAGTCCCTAGCTTTAGTCTTGGAAGCAAGCGTCTCAGCGAGCCTCAGCAACTTACCAAGGTTGTTCTGGGACAAGTAGTCTACCAGAACTGAGTTTAGGCGTCCCTCAGGTAGAACAAATGCAGACAAGGGCTCCGAGGTGACCTCTTTGACTCCAAACCCTTCCCAGAGGGTGAGGAAGCGCCAACCCTGGCGATAGCGGTGGCGTAGAACAGACTTCACCAGGTAGAAGCCCTCCTTAGTCATCTCCTCGGCGTTCATGTCGGGGAGTTCCCCTTCAACTTCCATAGGGCTGGCTGCCCCTTGTAGGTCTAGGGCGGCGATTTCCTCGTCGTTCAGCTCCCACTCCTCCCCACAGAGGTCTTCAGGATCATAGTAGCGCTTCAGGTGTTGAGCAGCGCACACCGGGGTCCCCCCTAGACGGGGAGAACACCGCATGGTTATACGGTGTCCATCCACAGATAGAGTCTTGTAGGGCCCGAAGTATGGGTCATCGCTTGTAGACCGTGGCCAGGCGGGTAGTCGGCTGTGGTGCACCAGCACCCCGTCCCCCTCTTGGTAGGTGGCCGATACTCGGTGCTTGTTCTTCTTGTTCCAATGACGCTCCCTCACTCTCTGGAGCATAGCCTTGGCCTTGTCCACCTTCGCTTGTTGCTCTTGGACCCACTCGCCCACGGAAGAATGGGTGTCCTCTGGATAGGGGGCATGTAGGAACCACGCTGGGCGCCCTAGGAACAGCTCATGGGGCGAGTAGCCAGTAGCCGAACTCTCTTGGGAGTTCATCATCAACAATATGACGGGGAGTAGTCTCACCCAGTCTCTGGTGCGTTCATTTTTGCACCATATCCTTACATTCCCCTTGAGGACACGAATCTTTCGCTCACATAGGGGGTTGCTCGTGTGAGAGTAGGGTATCCCCGTAGACACCTGGACATTGAGGGATCTCAGGACCCTCTTGTACCAGCCGGAATCTGAGCGCATTCGTACATTCTCATCGGAGTTGATCTCCTTGGGCGCCCCATAGACACAAAACCACTCCTCCAGGAGTATCTTGATAGTCTCCTCCCCGGTAATGTGCTTGGTACATGGGAACACCCTGGTAAACCTGGTCAACCCACAGGTTACAACGAGGGCAAAGTCATAGCCCCCGAACTTTGGCATCTCCGTGTAGTCCACGTATAGAACACTGTTAGCACAGTGGGGGATGGGCAGGGTCGAGTGGAGACCCCTGTCCCTGATATCCCCAGGTTTGCAGGACCTAGGGGCACTTGTCCACGATAGGCTGGAGGGTTTTCCGCAGTTGGTCGTCAGTCCACGTAGTGTGGAACCACTGCTTGAATAGCCTCAGGGTGCGGTCAGCACCCACATGACCGCTGGACTCATGGGTCCACTTCAGCAGCGCTGGGACTCTGTCACTGGGTACCAGGATGCGGTCCTCGTGCCAGAGGTAGCTCTTGTCCCTCTTCCACTGATCTTGGCTGACCAGGAGGGGTTCAAGGCGTTTCTCCAGGCGCTTGTAGATATCCCCAAACTCCTTCAGGTACTCCAATTGTTGGAGTCCATCCAGGGGGCGTATCATAGTCATGTTGAGGTCTAAGTGGACGTCCATACGGCTGAACGCCTCCCTAGCCAGCGCTTCAGACCGGGCACCAATCAGGGCGTCGAAGTTGGTGCGGCTGATGTAGTCTGCACACTCATTCTTCACTCACTGGATATGGTGTAGCGTCAGCCGTAGTTGGCTGAGGTAGGTCCACCAGCGCCGTAGCTTGGCCTCCTCAGGTGGGGGACCCTTCTGGAAAGTGCGGACCGGCTCTGGGTCGCACAGCCAGACCACAGGGTTACTCCCCAACAGTCGTGCTTGTGAGGATAGCACCAGCATACCCGCGAGCAATTCCTGCTCATAGGTGGAGTAGTTCACCCTGGCCTGGTTCCATTTCCATTTCCAGTGGCCCAGGGGTACTAGGACCCACTTGTCGTCAGGGTAGCTGTGCTTGAGAGTTCCATCCCGGTTGAGACCTTCAGTCCCCCATTGTGAAATAGCCGGGTCGAGCTCCTCCTTCTCCAGTGCTTGCCATTGGAACAACGTTCCACCACCGCCCACATTGCTGGCGTCGGTCACCAGGATGATCTCTGCCTGTGCCCTAGGCACGCCCAAGCACTTAGCGGTGGCCACCTTGTCTTTGAGCTCGTCAAACGCTTGTTGTTCTTGTGGGGCCCAGCGCCAAGTAGTACTCTTCTTGATCAAGTCTGTCAGAATGGCGCTGGTGTAGGTGAAGGTTTTGATACGTCGGCGATCTAAGTTGCACGCCCCAATGAAACTGAGTACATCATGAAGTCCTCCCTTGGGGTCTTCGTGTCCTACCTTAGCGTCCATCAGGGTTTTGGCCTTAGAGGCTGCTGGGGTCCACCGACCATAGCCAACGTCAAACCCGGGGTACTGCATGGTCTCCTGCATGAACTCACACTCCTCCAGCTTGAGTCGTGTGTGGTTCTCTTGGCAGACCGCAAAGAACTCACCCAAGAGGATTAGGTGGTCCTCCTGGGTATTGGTCCCGAGGCATACATCGTCGATGTGTGCTTCCATCTGGGCCGCACGGGATATAAGTTCCTGCACCTTAGGTCTCCTTCGTAGGATGGAAAAGATCTTGTTCATCAGCTCTTGGAATAGAACGGGCGTGTTGGCCACGCCAAACGGCATGACCTTCCACTTGAACACCCTCCCCTGAGTGGTGATGAAGGCTAGTAGCTCCTGAGCGTTGGGCGCCAGGTCCACCTGCCAGAATATGCTCCTCTTGTCCATCTTGGTCTTGTAGCGACAGGAGGCTATCTTCTCAAGGGTAGACTCCATATTAGGAATGGACCCTGAGGGGCTGCAGTGTAGGGGGTAGTCCCCGTCCTTGTACTCCCGGACTAGGCCAGCATCGATACATTCTTGTATCTGTCGCTCAATCTCTTCGGCCTGCTCTTTAGGAGCTGGATAGGGTCTCCTCCGGATCTTGTGACCCACGAACTCGGGTCTCAGCTTGAGGTTCATCTGTACCAGCTTGTCACATGAGGCTGGAGGGGGTAGTTCTCTGAACACCTCAAGATAGGTCCTTATAAGTGTCTGCACCCGCGGGTCTAATAGCTTTCTCTTGTCCTGTATGTCCTCGTCGGAGTGTAAGTTGCTTGCCCCCTGAGTAATAGACATCGGGAGGTGATCTTCCACCGACTCTTCGCCCTTGGTAGTATCCTTCAACCCTTGGTAAGCATATAGTAGGTCTCGTTCAACCATCTCCGGTGGAGTAAGTAGTAAGTAAATAGGGGCGGCCGCGTCCGCAGCCTCATCTGACTCCTCCTTGTTTGTTTTACATGGTGGCCGCCTCTGGCGGGAAGGAGTGCTCTCCACCATCAGTTCCCCTGGCGACCCCTGTCTGACCTCACGGCCCAGAACTTCAACCAGGTTCCCTTGGGGCATGACCGGTGGTAGGCTGCCGTCAGTCGCTGCCCTCACGGTTTCAGCTCCTTCCGCTCACCCCTTGAAGGATCCCCCGGCCTTCCCCCCCTAGCACAGCCTATTGGGCGCCTGCAGGCGAGTTTCCTGTGGATAGCCCCCGATGCACTTGGTTATCGTCCATCCACGGCTGGAGGCCAGGGGGCGACCCTTTCCACGTTCCCCCTGGTCCTGCTCACGCGTGAACCTACGTGTACTCAGGCCATTGACCAGGGGATCTCAAGGTCAACCCTCACCCCTGCGGACACCTCACGGCTGTCTTGGAGTTCAGGGCATTTTCCCGACTTCCCGTGGCCAGGTTCCCCATGGTTGGCCCATGGTTCACCACTCCATGGCGACTGGTTTCCCAATCCCACGGGGCTGTTGCTTGGCGCTTTCGGCCTCCCTGCCCTTCCCATGTCCCATTCCCCTTTGCCTCATCCCGGCACCGGCCCGTTCCCTGCGTTCCATGGACTCCCTAGCCCTTCGGGCCGTTGTGCGGCCCTAGCCACACGCCCTTCCCCGCCCCGTCCCCTTGTCCCTGCATCCCGTGTTTATACCCCACCGGGTTGCCTGCTACCCTGTGGCGCTGGCCCACCGGGGCCTATTCCTTCCCGGGACCGTTTCGTGCGCCTAGCACGGGTCGCTCCCTTCCCGCCCCCGTCCCTTTCCCCTGTGCCGCAGCCCTGGCCTAATCCCCCGGGCTGTCTTGCGGCCCCATCCCATCCCTCATCCCGTGTTTATACCCCACCGGGCCGCCAGCAACCCCGTGGCGCGGGCCCACTGGATCCTCATCCATCCGGGGACCGTCTCGTGCGCCTAGCACGGGTCGCTCCCCTCCCTCCCCAGCCCCTCTCTCCTGTGCGAACTCCGTAGCTGTCCTAGTCACCTGGGGCCGTCGCGTGGCCCTAGCCACTCGTCCTTTTCTGCCCCGCCTCCTTGTGGTGCTGCGGGGTGTTGTCCGCGTTTGTTTCCCCCCCCTTTTTTTTTCCCTGCTTTTTTTCTATTCCGCTTGGTTCCCTCCTCCCTGCATGCACGCACAACAACACTGCATCGCCATCTGTCTCGGTTCTGTTCGGTGCTCACGTCCAGTCCCTCCGCCATCCTGTGGCGTTGCCCCTGGCGGTTCCCGGCCATGCCGGGCGACCTAGCCATTCAGCCCGCGTTGCTGTACATGTATCCGCTCTCTCTCCTCTCTACCCCCCCCTCCCCTCTGTCTCCTGCCCGCCCTCTTAGTGTTGTTCCCCTGCTCCGTGTGCTCGCCGCTGGTCGTCCCCGCGCCATGGTTGTTTCTCGCGCGCCCTCACGTGCCTCAGGGCCTCCGCCCTGTCTTCTGACCTGTAGGCCGACCTGGGCGGCCTCCCCAGACACCCCTTCGGGGGGGACTCCCCCGTCGTCCTCTCCCGCCGGCCGCCCCTCCATCAGTTCCCTGATGGTCGGGCGGGGCGGCTGGTATGGCTCTATGCGGGTCAACGGCAAGGTGCTTCTCTGAGAGAGACATTGTGTTCCTTTGCGCCCTCGTTGGCCCCCTGTTCCCCCCACCTCCCGAGCCCTGCCACCTGTATGTGCCCCTCCTGTGTGTCTGCCTGTCCTGACGTTGTTTTTTTTTCTTTCTTCTGTGCACGCGCTCCTTGCTGCTCCCGCGCGCCCTGCGTATGCCCTCTGCTCTTCTTCGTGTTACCCTGGTCCCGCTGCCCTGCGCCCCCTCTCTCGCCGGTCTCCCCTCCCATTCTCCTTCTCGCAGTCGTCCCTGCCTGCACGTCTGCCCTCCCTGTCCGTGCATCGCTGTCACTTGTGTGTGCCACTCGCGTGCCCTACCCCTGCCCCTCCCCCTCGCCCCTACCCTTACCCCTGGGTGCTCCCTCGGTCCCCGCCTCTCACCCCATCCTGGCTGCCCGGCGCCCTGTGTGGGGGGGGGCCTCAATTGGTCAGGTGTGGACCCGCCACTGAGCTCCAGCCGCTTCTGCCTCACGACCTTCATCGCCTTCGCAGTTCCATGATTGTCCGTGTCACGCAGACAGTGCTTTGCAGTTCGTCCCTTCCCTCGTCCCTGGATGGGGTAAGAGTCGGGCTGCTTCTACAGGGTTCAGGGCATTGTCGCCTTGTGCCACTCGCGTGCCCTACCCCTGCCCCTCCCCCTCGCCCCTACCCTTACCCCTGGGTGCTCCCTCGGTCCCCGCCTCTCACCCCATCCTGGCTGCCCGGCGCCCTGTGTGGGGGGGGGCCTCAATTGGTCAGGTGTGGACCCGCCACTGAGCTCCAGCCGCGCCTGCCTCACGACCTTCATCGCCTTCGCAGTTCCATGATTGTCCGTGTCACGCAGACAGTGCTTTGCAGTTCGTCCCTTCCCTCGTCCCTGGATGGGGTAAGAGTCGGGCTGCTCCTACAGGGTTCAGGGCATTGTCGCCTTCGGACTGAGTTTTGGGCGTAGCGTTTGATGTGTTCCACTTTGGCTCCCTCCGTCGCACTGGCATGCTCGCTTGCGCTGGCCCCTCTCGCCCACACACCTGTGTTTCCGGGTCACCTGGTCGTGGGGGGTGGGGCGGTCAGAGGTCACCCTTGTGGGCCGCTGCCTCCGGCCCTGGGTTATTTAGGTCCTTAGGATTTAAAATCCCCAGTGGGTACTGGCTTTTTGGAGATCAACATACAGCCACACAGGGGAGGGGTGTGGGCAAGGCCTGGGCGCCTGCATGTGCAGTCTGTGTGTGTGTTGGTGCATACAGGGTGGCCTGGCGGAGTAGGTGGGGGGTGGGTGTATCTGTGGTCTGGTCTGTGGCCCTGTACCCCCCATGCGCTGGAGACGCTTGCCAAATTCCAGCCGCTGCAGTTGCATTGTGGAGCCCGGCCACCAAGGCCTGGCGTGGTCAACCCCTCTGAGCATGGGGCACGTAAGCTCAATGTTTTCAATGCAGCACCTTCTTGCCACGCAGAGAGCTGCAAGTCCGAGCCCTGGCGCCGCGCTGCTCCACGCCTTTGCCGGCCGTTCCCGCCAGTCACGACCTCGCGCTCCGCTCCGTCACTGTACCACATTCCGATACTGTTTCCCGTCTGCTGGCCTTTCTGCCCCACTCTGCTCGCCGTACCCACGATACGTCGCGCGTCCCATCGCCCGGTTGCTTCCTCCGCACTCACCTGCGCCCCTGTACTCCGCCGCCCCTTCTCCCCTCTCCCCCGCCGCTGGTCCTGTGCTCTCTGCTTGGGGTTCTCGTCCGCGTCCTCCATCACCACATCCCCCTCCACTTTCAGCCGTGTCCCTGTCCTCCTCTGCGCAACTGCACCTTTCTGCTCCCCTCCTCCTCTCCTCGTGTCCGTCACATCCCCTCCCCACCCTCCTCCACCTCCGCCGACCCCCTGCGTCCGCCTCCCCGCATCCCATCTACCCGTCCCTCCGCATGCCCCTGGCCCCCTGCCCCTAGCGCTCTCCGTTCCTGCCCCTGCCCGGCCCTACGCGTCGCCACCGTACTGTCCCTCCCGCTGCAACAGCTCTCGCAGCATCAGAACCCCGGGCTTCTTCCCCCTCTCCTGGGGACAGTCCAGGCGCATCCCCGGGAGCGCCGCCCCCAGCATCCTCCTCCACCGCAACTCTTACATCTCCGGCCCCCTTTCCCCGGGCCTCCCCGCCCTGCCGACCAGGTCACTGAAGGGGCGGGGCCCCCTCTTATCCCGCCTCCCCCTCCGTCCACCCCGCGACCGTCCCGGATCTCCTCCGCATCGGCGGCGGCGCATACTGCCGCGGCGGCGGGGACTCCGAGTCCCAGTCTGTCGGCGTCGGCTCCGGACTGGGGCTGGCCGGCCGCGGTGCCCCCTCCGCCTCCCCTGCCCCTCGCTCCTCCCCCCTTTCCTGCCCTGCCTCCTCGTCCTCCTCCCTGGCCCTTTTCCTTGACGGCGACCGCCCCTCCACATCCGTCGAGGGGGTGTCCCCTTCCGGATCCGGGAGGACCCAGCGGCCCCCCCGGGCCACCGCCTCCTCCTCCTCCCGCACCCTGCCCTCCCGCGCTGCCATCGCCCTGTTCCTGTCCGCCAGCCTCGCCGCCTTCCCCCTGATCCGCCTCCATGCCCTCTCCTGCATCTCTCCCACTTGCTCGGGTGGGATAGCCGGCCGTCGGAACGGCACCAGCGGGGTATCCTCCCGCCCCCTACCCTCCTCTTGTCGTCCTCCCTCAAGTTCCGCCCTCTCATCCCCCTCCTGCCTCCTCCGAAGGTCCGCCCACGCCCTCTGCGGCTCCTCCACTGCCTGTGCTTTCCCTCCCTGCGGCCTGTCGGTCCCCTCCGTCCTCCCCTCTTCCGTTCCGCCGACCTCACCCTTGTCTCTGGCCTCCCTCTCCCGCAGGCTCCTCTCCGCCTCCCCGAACCTCTCCCACGCCCTCTAGTGCTCCTCTCCCTTCCCTTCCTGCGCTCCCCACGCTGTCCCACCGGCCTGCTGGTGCTGCTGCATGTGCGCCTGTGGCTGCATGCCCGGGTACGTCAGCAGGGGCGGGTACATCATCCCCATCGCCTGGTATGGCGGCGGTGGGAATGGTGGGACGATTGGTGGGACGGCTGGCGGGACTACACCTCCCCACCATCCCAATCCCGTCTCTGGGAACACCAGCGAGCCCATGTACCCAATGGCACCCCCCTTCCCCTGCCCCTTGCCTTGTCGCCCCATCGCCGCGCGTCCCTTGCCGCCTACCCCGTGGAGTCCCGCCTTCCCCTGTCCCTTCCCCTGTAGCCCTTGTTGCCCCACCCCTTTCCCCTGCTTGCCCCTGCCGGCCTCTACCTGTTCCGCACCACTGCCCTGCACCCCTGCACTGCTCTGCTCCGCCTGCCCCCCCCTCATCCCCGTCCTCCCCGGCTCCATCCCCAACTGGTGGATGGTGTCCGGCCCTTGCCCTGGGGGCTGGCGGCGACGGCGCTGGGGCTCCACGTGCGCCAGCGCCTCGTACCGCGCCGCCTGCTGGCGGCGCGCCTCCCTCTCCCCCTCCGCCCTTACCGCCGCACTGACCCCTGGGGGCGACCTCGGCGGCGGCTGCCTGAACGAGCGTTGGGGCTGCGGCCACTGTCGCCCCCGTCCACTCCCTTTTCCCCCCTTTCCTGCCAGGTGTCCCTTCGCCCGTACCGCCCCCGTCGTCCCTGCCTGCCCTTTCACTCCCTTGTCCGTCCGCCCTCTCCCTCCGGTGCTCACGCTGCTGTCTCCGCTCCCTGCCGCTCCCGCCTCTAGCTGCCCTCGTCCCCCCTTGCCTTCCTCCTGCCTCCGCACCTCCGGGAGGATGGACTTCATGGCAGCCGCCGGCACATTGGGCTCCGAAGGCTGTCCTGGGCCTCCCTCCACCGCCATCCTCCCCGCCGCTTCCCCCTCATCCTCCGACACCTCGAGGATGTCAGCGATTACCGACTCCCTCTGACCCCTCCACTCCTTCCTCCTCACATCCACGTCCGCCCTCACATCCACGACATTGAACGGGTCCGCCCCTGGCCCTTCTGCTGCCCTTTGCCCCTGCCCCTCCCCTTGCCCTTCTGCCCCTGCCGCCACCCCCTCTGCCCCGCTCTTCCCCGCCTCCGCCTATCCTCCCTTTTCCTTCCCCTCTCCCTTCCCCACCACGGCTCCTTCACCCCTTCGTCGCCCTGTAGCGGCCGGCCCTTCCTCTTTGACAGTCTCCGGGCTCTCCGGAGACGAGGGCGACGACACGCCCGCAGACGTCGCCGAGGACGCCGGCGAGGGGGGCCGCGGGGCTGCGCCCGCCTGCATGCGGGCCACTACTGTCGGCGGCTGGCTGGGCTGTGGGTCAGGCATTTGTGACATAGCGCTGCACATGGGATCACGCTTGAGCCCTGCGCCCTGTCGCCGTGTAAAGATGCCCCACCTCCTCCGCTCTTTACCCCCGCCGTTCGCGCGCCCTACGTGTGGGGTGCTCTGTCATATTCTCCCTGTTGCCTCAGACACTCCAGTCCGTGGTACCGGGTTCACCCCCGGACGGTCCAGTCCTGGGGCTAATGCCGTGCTTCTTTTCGCCCCGGATGCTCCAACCCGGGGCGCCTTTTTTTTTTTTTTTGTATTCTCTCAGTTGCCTCGGACGCTCCAGTCTGTGGCACCGGTCTCACCCCCGGACGATCCAGTCCGGGGGCTAGCGCCGTGCTTCATTCCTCCCCGGATGCTCTAATCCGGGGCGTCTTTTTGTCGCACTCTCTCTGCCGCAGTCTGCACTGTCGCCGTCCTCGTCCCCGCTTCACTTTCCCCGCTTCTTGCTCCGCCCTACGACTCTGCGTGCCCAGTCCCGGACGCTCCAGTCCATGCGACGGACGCTTCCGCTGTCCCTTTCCCTCCGGTCCCCTTCCTGACGTCCCCCTGCGCGGTGAAACCGTACACCCGTCCTGCCCTCATATCTGCCGGATTCTCTTTCGTCTGCGTGCCATCAGGCGGTCCCTCTGCTCGTCTCCCTTCCTGTCCTCCATTCCCGTCTCTCCCCCTGACCGCCTTGGCCGCCAATCTGGCCGCCTCCGTACTTCCATCTCTGTGATTTTTGGGTTGTACCTGATCAACGCCATCTCCACCCGCTTAATGACTGGATCACGCATGTTGTCCGCCCGCGCCTCCAACTGCGCCTCTCTGCACGCCATTCGTTCCTGGAGATGTTCCACCATACGCCACAACAGCCTGTGCGCCATGGCCTCCGAAGCCACTATATGCTCCTGGAGTGCCCGCCACAGCGGTTTCACTATCACCAAGTGCCATAGTCCCTTGCGGCTCCCCTCTTTCCCCAGCTCTCTCTCCACCGCGCTTCTGCCTCTCGCACCCTTCTTGAGTAACGGGACGTTCTGATCCCGAGCCAGTGGCTCCTCGATCCCCTTATACTGCGCACACCGCATGAAGTCTTGGTATGTTTCTTGCCCTTGGCCACAGTGGCATCTCATGTACTCCTCTGGGAGGTCCATACCCTTATGTCTGTACCACCTCATGATCGTTTCACGCACCGGCACCTGCCCCGTGATCGCCTGCAGCCTTCTGGTTTGCAGCCTTTTGGGCAGCGATTCCGGCCTCAGCACATTGGGGTAGTGGACCCGCTGTCCCACCTTGCCCTCCAAGTACTCGTTCAGCTCTACCACCTCCGGCCCCCCTCGTACTTGGGCTAGCATGTGCACCGGCTGTGGATACACCCTTAGTTCCTGCTTGCCTCTGTCCTCCTCCACCACCCACCTGGCCTTCTCCTCTTCCCCGACCCTTGGAGGTATATGCACCAAGTGGAGGTGCCCCTTGCTCTCTTGCACCCTCCACTCTGGTTCCTGCTCCTTATCCACCGCTTGCGCCGCCCCATCCGCCTCATGATTCCCCACTCCCGCCCTGTGTAACTCCTGTTTCACCAGGTGTATGACCAGGGGCACTTTCTTCATCTCCAGCCCGTGCCATATCGCGTACACTTGTGACGACAGTCCCGTGCCGAGGGCCTCATGCAGTGGCCTGCTGGCCAGTCTCCTAAGGGACGCCATGTCCGCCTCCGCGTCCACCACCATCCACACTTCCCGTACGTCCTCCCCTATCTCCCCAACCGCGTCCGCCACCGTCTGCACCTCTCCATGGGACGCTGCTCCGTACACCATCTTTTCCACCACACTCTCCGTCACCGTGACCCTTACCGCCGCTGCCCCCGCCATAGGCAACATGCCCATCCACCCCGGACCCGTCCAGAAATAGCACCACCCTCTCCTTCGTGGGCTCCGGTATGCGCACCACTTCCCTCGGGTAGTGGCAGTACACTTTGTGCTTTCCCAATGCCATACTCTCATACCCCATCCCCGATGCCTAGCTCTCTTACCCCTCTGTACACCGCCCACTTATTGTCCGTCCTGGCCTTCCATCCCTTCGTCACCACCACTCCGTGGCACCATGCCCTGTCCCCTTTCGCCCTGCCCTGCTCTAGGTATGCCTGTACCAGAAACAGGTACCATACCCCGTGGACCGTCAGCCTGATCCTCCTCGCACTCACTCCACACTTGTGGCCCACGGGCACTATGGGCGCCTCCTCGTCGGGCCTCCCCGTGTCCGTCATCCGGAAACTCACCGCCACCCCATCATCCTCTTCTTGTAGTCCCCGCACTGTGTCCCATCCAAACCGGACCCCTGTTCTTTTCACCTCCTTTTCCTCTCCCCACCAGACCTCCACGTCCCCCTGGGCCTCCTCATCCTCCCGCACCTCTTTGGGCAGCCGCAGCACCGGCCCCCACCACTGCCCCCTGGCGTCCGTAGTGCGCATGGTCGCGTTCGGGAACGCCCACACCGTCCTTCGTAGGACTGGCCACGGGATTTGCCCCGCCTCCTTGGTGCACCTCCAGCACTGGTCCCCCTGTCCTGCCCCTTCCGGGATGTTGTCTTTCCGGAACATATCTGCATGGACATCATACCACTGCCCGGCCGCACTGTGTACCTTCCCACTCGGTCCTTTGAGTCCCAGCGGCGCACACAACAGTATGCCCGGTCTGGCCTTGTCCCTCTCCCCCCTGTCCGGCACCACTCTCTCTTGCTGCGCCCCCTCTCCTCTCCCGCCTCTTAGCTTCCTCTGCTGGATTCCCCACAGCGCCACCCACTCGTTCCACATTGCGCGCATCCTCCTGCTCCACCTTGCGCGGTCCTCTTGTCCTCTTGCTCTCCTCATCATCCACCTGTATACACCCCATTCTACCACCCTGGTGTCCCGATACAACTCCGCATGGTGCAGCCCCGCCTTCTTGTATTCCTTCATATCCTTCCTGCGCACGTGCAGCACCTCCATGTTCACTCCTTCCTTCGTGATCCACCGTACCGTCCCATGTGCCGCCCCCCCGAAGTCCGTGTCCAGGACCAGGATTGGTCCCCGCCGACCGCACGTCCTGTTGGTTGCCAGCATGTGTTCCTCCCCCGGCAACACTGCCTGTAGGGCGCGCCACATGCGCTCTTTCTTCCCCGCCCCCAACCGTCTGCGCCGGTGCCACACATAGCGCGGGCACATGTTCCACTCCTTCTGAACCTCTGCGACCGCGTGATAGCACCCCCGTCTCACCACCTCTTCCTGATTGTGGCACATCCTGCTCAGCGTCCTCGCCGTGTGTGCCCTGTACGTCTCCCCCGCCGTGGGCATCCCCTCTCCATAGTAGGCCGTCGGCGACCGCAACACGCACCACGGCACCTCTGTGGGTATCCCCTCATATCCTCTGATGAGCCTTAGCACTTCTCCCTCCACCTCCTCCAGCTGCTCCCTCCAATACGAGAGGTGCATCCCCTGGTACCCTACCGCCGCATTGAGCACCGCCCGCAGGTAGTACAGGGTCGTCTGCACTGACGGGGGGTGATGCCGCAGGACCACCAGTATCGCCCTGAACCCCCTGACTAATTTGTCAGGTAGCCTGACCCCCCTCGCCTCCATGGCCTGCACATGTCCCAGCACCACCGCTTCCTCTGCCCTCTCCAGCGATGCCACTCCGTCTCCTACATCCAGTGCCATACCTTCCTCTCCACCCCTCCTCAGAACCGCCGACTTCTCCGCGCTCCAGACAAGGTGGTTATCCTTCCCTTACCTCTGCATCAGGGCCTGTACCACCTGTTGGGCCTTTTCAACCCGCGCCATGGGTACCGCATCATCCACATACGCCTGCGCCGGCGACGTGTGTGGCGCCCGCGCCAGTTGTGGATATTCCCGCGCTATCCAACTCATCAGGGGGAGCATGGCCAGCAAGTAAAGGAACGGGCCCTCCACCCCGCCTGGTGGCACCCTGCTGCCTGGGGTTACCCACTCGGTACACCCCTTCCCCGTGGCGACCGTGTACCTCCTTGAGCACAGGTACTTTTCCACGAAGTCACCATATGGGAGTCCTAGCTGTCGCCACACCTCCTCTATGAGCCTATGCGGCGTGTTGGGGAACGCCCCCCTCACGTCCACAGACGCCATGAACGCCTCTAGGTCCTCATCATCGAGGTACATATCGTACAGGAAGCTTGTTTCCTGTGTGGACCTACCCTGCACTGACCCCCACAGAATGTCTGGTATGACCCCCGCTGCATACAGCCGCCGCTGTATCGTCCCGAAGATCACCATCCAGACCAGCTTGGCGTCTGTGACGGCACAGCATATTGGTCTCCAGTTCCCCGGCCTGAGGTGATCCCCCTTCTTGTACAGGGGCCGCACCTTGCCCCCCCATTCTTTAGGGGGCTCGCCTGTGCGCAACACCTCCGTGACCCTCCCCGCTAGACCATCCAGCTCCGGCGCCTCCAGGTGCTGGTACGCCTCCGCCACCAGCTAGTCCACTCCCGGGCTCTTTTTCCCCTTGAGAGCCTTCACTGCCTCTTTAATTTCCCCTAGCGTCACCCTGCTGCGGTGTATGTCCTCGCTCTGCTCCGCTGTGAACACCCGCGGTAACACCCTTAACATTCTCCTTGTGATCCCGCTTAGCTCCTGCTGCCCCCGGTTGTGCTGTCTCCTGAAACTCTGCGCCACCTCCTCCAGCACTTTTTTTTTGTTGCCAGTGACCCTGCCACACTGCAGTCTGACCGCCCTGATTTCTTTTGGTTTTCCAGCCTCAGCGAGCTCTCTGATGTACCGTAGCGACTTGTACGGCACCGCCCTTTCCATGTATGTCACATGCTCCGCCACCACTTTCTGGTATATCCTCTCGTGTTCCTCCTCCACAGCCCTCCTCGCTGTTCGCACCCTCTTCTTCGCCTGTGTCACCTCCGTTTGCCACTCTGTCCCCTCTTCTCGGGCCCGTGCCTCGACCTCCTCTTGCTGCCGTCCCCCTCCTCCGGCCACTTCACCATTGGCGGCAGGCTAACGCCTTCCTCGTCCTACCCCTGCTCATCCTCCTGTTCGTCCCCGGGCTCCCCCACCTTCACGTCCACAGTCACCATCATGGGGCAATGCCCCTTCCTGTCCTGCATTTCTTCCGGCCCCACCATGTATCCCGCCGTCACCCCCTTGACCCAGCTGGGGTCCGCGTACACCGCGTCTATCCGCGACGGCGCGCTGCCTTCCGGTGCCGGGTAGTGTGAGGGGCCCGGCGCTCCACTGTACGACACGTCCTGCAGCCTCATTTCCTCCAAAACTTCCGCACCTCGCGGTCCACAGTTGTCTACAGTTTCCCCTCTAGCCCCGCCTTCCACTACATTCATGAAGGACCAAACCACGGTGAGAAACATGGTTCGGCAGTTTTCATTTCGCCTCGCCTTGCCCCTTACGCCGTCAGACAGCCCCACCCCGATGACGAGGGATTGATGTGCCATGTCAAACTTCACCTTCCTGGGCTTCCCGTGATTAATTTGGTTTCCACCTACGCACCCCCCAAAGACCACACTAGACGAAAAAAGATTGAAACTTTCCTCTCCAAACTCCTCTCCACAAACAACAATACCGCAACCAACTCCACGCTCTCCACAAGAGTGGAAAACGCCAACACCCTACTTTGTGGAGGGGATTTCAATGCCATTCTCCAGGACGACCTGGACTCTCACAACCTTAAAACCAAAAACGAATGGAAATGGCTCACCGAACAAATTTTGCCAACAGGCAACTCCCCCCGGACCTTGATTGACGTTTTTCGGTCCTTGAACCCCACCCTCAGACAATTCACAAGATACTCGTCCGAGGCACACACTAGTGAAACCAGACTTGATCTCATCTTATGCAACCCCAAAGCGCTTGAAACACTCACTCCTCAGGAAAGCACCATTGAATCCTTTGATAAGACTAGCGACCACCACCCTGTTTTGGCGAGTTTCGACGCCTCTTCCCTCCCACAGACGAAAGAACCCCAACCCCCGCCACTGATTTATAGAAATTTGAACCAAGACGAAAAGAAAACATTTTCTGACGGTTTGGGAGAATGGGACCATTGGGCTTCACAGGTGCTTCCCATCTTCGGTGACCTACCCCACGACACCAAAGTCAAAATTGTTAACAAGGTTCTGTTAGCCCTGTCCGATACATATCACAACATAACTTCCTCCCACACCCATAAACCCTCGAAGCTTGACAAGAAGGTAGATTCCCTTCGAAATCACATCCCCCCAGCCACAAGCACAGATTTCAACGCTAAAATGTCTGAACTACAGAAAATGATCGACGAACTCCACCTAGAAAAACAAAAAAAAGACACCAAAAAACTCCACCGCAACCTTGTTAGAGGTGTCAAACTGAAACGCACCCTCAACGAAGCATTGGCTCCCTCGAACTCCGCCCCCGCTGCTCTTTATACCTCTTCCTCTAAAGACAGTACGACAGACAACACTGAACACATGACACAAATCATAGCCAACTCACTCCATGAACTGGGAGGGAACGTTGATTTTCAACCCACCCCACAGATCCTTTCCGATTTTCTCCATCACACACCTACAGAACCGGCACTGAATCACTTTAAAATACCACACATCACTTGGCCTCAATTTAAAAACAAAATCAACCATGCAAAACCGTCAAAGGCAGGAGGTCGCGACCAATGTAATTTATACGTCATATCTCTTGCACCCCACCATCTTTGTGAACTCCTCTATCATGCCTGCAATTACTTCTTGTTTAACCCCCTCCCAACCGAATGGACCCAAGCCGACATTTTCCTACTTTTCAAAGAAGGCGACAACAAAGACCCCACCAATTACCGCCCCATATCCCTATTAAACGCCATCTATAAAATTATCTCTTCCCACATAAATGAGTCACTTTCGCGTGTATTACATAAACACAAACTTATTAACACCATACAGATCGGAGGCATGGAGAATAGACGTACCTCCGATCACTTATACCGAGTCACACAACACATGTTTCATCACCCCTGGGGCTACAATATGTACATTGACTTCAACAAAGCCTTTAACAGCGTCCCTAGAGAAGCCCTGTGGCAAATTCTCCAGCACATGGGTTTCAGTTCTGAGGTCATTTCTGTGTTGCAAAACCTATACATTAAACCGCAAGATTTCCCCCGAATCCTCGGTTTTACCAAACACTCTTACACACTTGATCGTGGCGTACGCCAGGGCTGCCCACTCTCCCCACTCCTGTTTGTACTCTACATTAATGTGGTGCTGCATAGGTTAGATTCGCTGCTCGCCGAATTTCAAACCCCCGCGACCAAAGCCTGGGCATTCATCGACGACATACTGGTTCGGCTGGCATCCCCACAGCAAGCGCAAACCATTCTTGAGTTTTTTGATGGCCCAGTCCGCCAGTTGGGCCTTGACATGAACGTCGGCAAAACCGAAACCCACGCCATGGACCCGTTCCCCAACTTCTCTCTCCAAACAAGCACAGGAACAACATTAAGCACTTATGACAAACGAGGCAACCCACACACCTCATACAAATATCTTGGCATTTGGATTTTTACCACCAAGCAAGCACCCCAACTTTACAATTTTTTATTCAACGAAATCTCTGGTTCTTTCGACAGACTCACCCCACTCCCTCTTACCTTTGGTGAATACATACTTCTGGTCAACAAACAACTAATACCTATCATCACTTATCGCTCACTTACCCACAGACTCTCCATTGAAGTGGTACAGCTACTTCAAAAACAAATCTGGACCGAATTATGCCATGCTACACCACTGTGCAAAAAAATCTCACCCAAAGACATCTACAGCCCAAGGAAAAGGGGAGGACTGGGACTTCGCTCTTTAGAGCTTTCTGTCCACAAAACAACCCTTTATTCTGGCCTCCGCCATTTAAACCAAGAAAGCCCACCTGATATATACGATCCCCTGCGACACGACCTCCTCAGTGAAACCCCAAACCCCTTTCTGGATAGTTTTGTTGAAGCATGCGCATTCCTTAAGGTCCTCCCTCATGGCTTCGGGCCCCCGTGGAACCCAAAGCTATGTCGACAACTTGTCATCGGTGAAAAGCTAAAGGCCCTCCTCACTACCGATGATGGTGTCACAGACTACTTCCCTGCAGAAGTTGTAGCTGAAAATGACCATTTCGCCACCATCACCTTTAGTGACGCCACCTTAGACCTGGAGGACTCTGATGATTTTATCATGCACGATCCCGACTCCCCACCCAATGATTTCTTCTCCCATGTGTTCCTTTGCCCACCCCTATACCAACCTCCATTAATTGCCGACAATGCGCCAGCCCCCCCCGTTGGGCTGGCCGACCCTGAAATTCATCGTGACGGGATACTTTTCAAACATCCTTTCCACCTCCCCGAACTCACTGAAGCAGACCTCCTCTTTTGGAACTGCATGAGTGCAGCCGAGGCAAACAAAGAGTCACACGAAGGCCACGTTTACCTTGATGGCTCGGCCAAAGGACCCCATAGAGGATCTGCAATTTGGTTTTTTCATAAAAATCAGCCGTTGTTGAACTACGCTCTGGCCATTCCATCCCCCTATCAATCATCAGCGGATGCTGAATTTTGGGCCCTCCTCTCTTTTATGAGAAGACATGACTGGAGCTCCAGTGGAACTGTTCTCATTTTTTCCGACAATCTTGAGGTAGTAGAAACGGTCAACGCTATCGACACCAGCAAACCAAGGCCCCCACCCTCCAGATCCACACATGGCACCTGGCATGCGGCGTTGTATGATTTCTTGGTCGAACATAACATTCAAGGTAAATACCGGTTAGTGTGGTTGAAAGCTCATGTAGGTTTCTTGGGAAATGAACTGGCCGATAAACTAGCCAAGTGGGCTGCTTTTTGCCACAGTGACCCCGAGTCTCTCATAAGTGACCCACGGCCCCACTCCATCACCATTGGAAAAATTCCCCTCATCTCCAAAATCCCGCCACAACACTTACATGAACTAGTCCCCCATCACCGGCATGCATCAATTCGAGTTGGCGACAGCTACGACTGGTTCAAACACTCGTCTTGGTTTAGTGTTTTAAATTTCAAATGGGTAAGTGGTCTCATCCACATTCCTGGCTACCCCAGCTATGACCAACTTTCTTTTCATGACTGCCACCTCTGCGATGCCCCCCACCCCCTCGAACCTCAATCAATCGTCACATTCTGCACCAGAGCAGAAGAGACCCGAAATCTCTTTTTTGATTCTTGGGGTCCTTTCTTTGGACCAGTAGTTAAAACATGGTTCAACCAAACCACACCAGGAGAAAAACGGAATTTCATCAAAACACTAATTCCCCACACACTCCATGACTACCTGCAGAAAAACTCCCCTTTTCCCGACTTCCGCGTACAGTATCTCCAAGCTTTAAAGGCGAGAAGGAAACGACTGAACAAAATTGTCCCTGAAGCATTCAGATGGCTTTTCAAAACCCCCACACACGACCACCACGTCCGCATGACAAAACCCCCCACGCAAGTCGTGAGATGGGCCGGGTCGCACTCAATGTTTAGCACTACGCCTTCCCATCCACAACACCAGCCCATCCAATACCCCCGGGAAGACCCGCTCCCTTCCTCAGTTTCCCGCACCAAAAAGCGCAAACTCAACAACCCATTAAAAACACCAAATCCCCAGCCCTCCCCAAGGCCCCAAACACAACTCACCATTTCTCACTATTTTCAGAATACCCTCCCCAACGACCCCGTCAAGGACATCGCAAGAGCGGTGCAAGCGGGACTCCAAACAGTAGGAAACCCGGACGCACCACTGGCCCCCGCAGAAGTGCATGCCCTCAGACCTTTCCTTTTCCCTTTCCCCTCTGTCCACCCTGTGAGCTTAATGGATGATGTTGATACTGCTGCCCGCCAACCCATGTCCCCATTGCATTTCACTGTCACCTCATCTAGTTTTTCTCGGCAAATACTACGCGCCCTTAAAAAGCGTCCCCAGGTGGAACTCTCTCACCCTAGAGTGGCCCGACAGAAAAACTCCTCGGTGGCTGCCCTTTTGATCGAAAAAGCGGACCCCAACCACCCCCACACACGCCTACGCCCCGAAACTCCGAATAGTCTTTCTGTTATAAATATCCTGGTTTGCCACACCATGCACCACCACAGCTGCCTCTCTTACCAGGAACACCTTTCCCCCCCACCACCACTCATCCAAGCAACCCAACGGCCCGCCATTCAGTGGAAGATCCCACCCCCTAAACGTCTTGCTGGTGACCAGACGCAACCAAGCAAACGTCGCCAAACACAACGCTGCAACAAAAAGCAGGTGCGAGAAACCCAAGTAGATAAAGAGCCACCCAAAAAACGTCCAGTACAAATGAAACTCCCTGATTTTTTCGGGACACCACCCCCAGCACCACCAGACCCGGAACCACCTGACCCTACGTGATGCACTACCTTTTGCCCACTATAGCCCGCCCTCCGCAGGTTTTACACGCAACAAGAAAGCCAAAGTCCGTCGGCAAGCCCGCAGAGCAAGGCAGTTAGCCCTGCTCACCCTGCCACAGGAGAACCCTTCCGTCAGCGAGTCAGAAACGGAATCCGAACCGGCAAGCATGCAAGAACCAGGGCCAGACTCCAGTAGCGACCCGGGATCCGAATCGGACTCCATCAGCTACACGGAGTCGGAGTCTAAGTCCAGAACACCCACAAGTGTATCCAGCGACTCAGGCTCAGACACTAATTCTGATGTCACAGAAAATTCTACCGGTGAGACAGGAGAGTCTGTTAATGAGTTCCTTATCCAAACTATGCCCCAGGAGCCTCATGTCTCCCTTCAACCCCAGCCCCCCGCGAGTACCACTGTTTTTTACACCCCCCCAGCCGCCCGCCCCAGAATCACCCCCCCACTGCGAGTTTATTTCCTGCCCCCCCCAGCCCCATGCAGAGGCCTGCCTCCGTCTATTAGGTACATCCAGGACTTTGTCTCACCCGCAATTGAGGCTGACCTTCGCGTATTAGCCCGGGAAGTCACAGAGTACGACCGCAAAGCCCGGAGATACATCAAACAATACGGTCTCTTGTATACCCCCGACACCACCATGCCTGCCCCCCTCCTGCCCCTTCAAGCATCAGCCCCGACACTGGTCATGCGCCTCATAGAGGATATTCAGCAATTATTGGGAATTCGGATCCACCAGATGATTATACTCCGCTACCCCCCCAATCAGGGAATTTTTAGGCATACTGATAGACCAGAGTTAGGGGAAATAGTCATCAGTCTCAGCCTGGCCAGCTCCACCCACATGGATTTTTACTGGAACGGGAACCAAGAACCTTCTTTCTCCTTGCCTCTCAGCCCCAGGTCACTCCTGATTTTGTCTGAAGAGGCCCGTTACTCTTGGAAACATGGCATCAAGGGAGAAAATGTTCACACTGAGCGAATCAGCTACACCTTCCGCGGAGACGCTTCCCACTAGAGCTACTGATTTAGGACAGCCACCTTCCAACCCCCCCCCCCCGGTTTGCTTCTCCTCCACATCACTGACACTGATTCAAGTCTCCAGCTCACACCAGTTTGTATTTGCCCAGCCCCCTCCATCTGCTTATCATCTGCAGGACACCAGAAATTCCCTTCCGTGTGTTGCTCACCTTCGTCACCGTTCCATCCGCTGACATATGCCGCGATGTCCTGACTGATGCAGGAGAGTAACCAGACCTTAAACTCGCCGTCACAGTCAATTATCGGCCCACTGCACTGTCCGCGCATTGGGTCTGGCAACAGGCTTTTCACTGTGACCGGCTGATAACAGACAGTGCCTGCAGCCGATTTCTATAAACGCTTGTCTGGATTGAACAACCCTGCCCCAGGATCTCCCCTGTGCCTCCAGTGGATTCGGAACTGTCTATATGCCCCCCCCCCCCCCC
The DNA here is from genome assembly GCA_964036045.1 of Eutreptiella sp. 'Long Island Sound 2002'. NCBI lineage: Eukaryota > Euglenozoa > Euglenophyceae > Eutreptiales > Eutreptiaceae > Eutreptiella > Eutreptiella sp. 'Long Island Sound 2002'. The sequence goes on from OZ038388.1 coordinate 9,412,387, forward strand.
CTTGTTCTGGCGTTTCACCCTGCTCGGTCTCCACCCTGTCAACATGTGAAGACAAGTCCGGCCAGGAAAAGATGTTAGTGGTACCAAGCGCATTTCAGGTCCCCATTCGGGCGGCCAGACAGCCACGCAGCAACTGCAATTCTGATGCGTCCATTCAGTGAGTCCGATCAATCCTGTGCTTCACGACCAGCGAAAGCATTTAAATGTACATCCAGGCGTATGGTTCAAGTCAGTTTCCTCCCCTGAGTCAGTGACCTCAGTGTCAGTGTCCAGCCTGGCTTCTTGGTCGGATCCGGAAGTTCCAGGCACGTCACAGGTTCCCGTGTCCGCCCCCTTGCAACTGTCCTGCTCGGGCCACTGCTTAGGAGGGGATACAGTACAGTCTCACAGTTTTTCGGTGCCAGTGCAGAAAAATTGTACAGTCCAGTCCTGTCTGCGGCTTCATAATTTGATATGCCATTCCATACCGCTCCGTCTTTCAGTGAGTCCCTGTGACAAAAGGTAACAGACCCCTGTGCCTGCATGATTGTACCTCAGCCCTCCCCCCTGCACACATTGTAGGGTCACCTTGCCCGCCCCCTGCAACTCTCCTGACTCATTCCACATCATGCTCCAGTGATACTGTCCCGTTTCACAGAATACCGATGTCGATGTGCTGCCGGGTCTAGCCATAATTAATCAGCCATTAAATGACGCCCCGTCTTGTGCTGCCCGGTCTTGTCTGCTGTTTACGCAGTGTGATCTGCCATCACTTGACGCTCCGTCCTTCAGTATTTTTCTGTACCAAAGGGTAACAGGCCCTGTATTTCTGCGACATGATGCCTCAACCCCCCCCCCCCCCCCACACACGTCTCAAGATCACCGGGCCCGCCCGCTACAACTTTCCTGCCTCGTATCACGTCCTGCTCCAGAGGACATGCAGTCCGGTTTCACTGTCGGTGCAGAAATGCCACACGTGCAGCCCAAACCTGTCTGTTTTTTCCAAGAATTTGATCTGCCTTTACATGACGCTCTGTCCTTCAATGTGTTTCTGTGCCAAAGGGAACCAGGGATCCAGGGGCCCAGCACTCGCAGGGACCAGGGACGAGGGGAGTGTGTGTTTAGAAGATCTTCCTGGATGCTCTTGATCTAATTATGTTTTTATTTTTTTTTCTTCGCTCCTGTTTGCTCCTGCTTTCCCAAGAAACGGGATTTTTCGGGTGTGCTGAGCGCTCCCCCAAGGTAAAGCTGACAGCGTTTTCTCAGTACCAAAAGCATGCGGCAAGAAGCCTGATGGCTCCCGCGGTTTTTGCCACTGAAAAAACACAGCGAGTAGCCCAGAGGAAGGACATCCCCCAGGATCCCCTCAGGCTCCCTTGGTGAAACGCAAAAGTACTTGGTGCAGGCAATCCGGCCCGATCAGGTTGACACCAGATCCCGGATCCCACCGCGCAACAACATCAAATGTACTTACTCAGTTTACATAGATTGATCACACTCCTCTTAATCTACTCTTGTAAGCTACCAGTGCCCCGGGCGTAACGCGGGGACACACAGTGCAAAAAAGGTTGGTGAAAAATTGTGACGTTGCAAGCAAAAACACAGAGACAGGGTACAGGGGACAGGTTGAAAAAGAAATGACAGTGCAGATGTAGACACAGGGGCAGGGCATGGGGGACTTGCTCAGGCCGATCAGGCTGAACGCGGCCGCCCGGGGTGTAGTCAAGGACTCAGGGGGGGGGGGGGTTCCACTGTGTACTGGCCTTCGGAGCAGTGCAACGCAAAGCAAGGACTGAATCAGGACGAGTGCCCAGAGTACAGACAGTGAAGGTCGCCTGTGATCTGTATGTACAGGCCATGAGGGCAGGACCAAGTTAGATTAACGAGATCGTCAGCGAAATGCCTCGAATCGACGTTCCCTGTGAAGGAGAGCGATGGCAGGGGGAGGGCGTGGTCACAGTGGCAGTGGGCCCGTCCAGTCTGCAGAGATGAAGGGGTTGGGTCTGTTGGGGGGGCGTTTTGGGATTGCGTGTTCCAAGACCGCAGTGACAGAATCCATCGCTCCCACCTTCTTGTCCTGCACAACGCTGAGCCCTCTGCGCACCAACAGCGGCACCCCCTGCGCCCACTCCCGCTGGTACTCTCTCCCCTCCTTGTCGTACGTCTGCGCGCACACTACGTTGTCCTTCCCCTGCAACCTTATCTCCTGGTACGCCACCACGTCGGGGTCGGCCTCATGCAGCTTCATCTGCTGCCACGCTGCCTTGTCCGCTCGATACAGTGCCGCGGGGTCATTATGGGTCTACAACTTCTTGCGTTGCCACCTGCCCTCCCCATCCACTCGTAGATCCCCGTTGTCTGTCGTGCCTTTGTCCTCCCCTTTGTTCCTTCCCCCCTGTCTCGTCTGGCTTCTTTCTTCTTCTTCCCGGCCGCCCCCCGCTTCATTAATTGTCACTTCCTCTTCTTGTTCTTCCCCCCCGCCGCCACCTCTTCTCCTTCCAATTCTCTCGCCTCCTGCTCCGGAACCAGCTTCCCGTGTATTTCCATCTCCCTACCTTGCGGCCATACCTGCAACCTTTCCACCGGGTACGGCAGTCTCTCCTCATCCCCCTCCCCCTGATCCTCCCACTGCACGATGGCTGCCCTCGTCACATGTCCCTTGCAGGGTTGGGATAAGCGAGCGTTTAGCGACTGAACGGTCGTTTGTTTGTTACGCTTAGGGAAATTCATTAACAAACGACGTTTTAACAAACGACGGCCCGCAGGCCCCTGCCGCGGCGTAGCGCGCGCACTACTTGTGTGCTGTTTTCGATGTTTTGCACATGTTTGTATTATTAATTTTGGATTTATGCACATTGCATCTCTGTATTTTGCTTTTAGCTCAGTGGTGTCATGGCCGGCAAAGGCCATGGAACTTTTTGGCCATGCCGAGCTTGTCAGAAGTGGGAGAACTGATGAGTGAAGCTGCGGAACTACAAACAGGCGTGTGCGGTACCAATTTGCTGCTGCTGGTGCTTCCTGTGCTACCATGTGCCTTGTCCGTGAATTTTTGGAGCGAAACGTGACGAATTCTACCACGGTGAAATCCAGAAAACACGAAGAAGCAACCCGTCGCCGAAGCTTGCAGCGATCAGCGTGATGACCACCCTACTGACGAGCGGCGTGTATGTTCGGGCCTCAGCCCCTCTCCCTGTGCAAGCGCAAGCCTCATGCTCCAGTGATGCGTCCACCAACGTGCAAGCCTCAGCAGTGGGCATAGAATCAGGGCGAAGCAGTCCTGCGCGCACTGCGCGGGACTTCAAGGCGAAGCAGCACTGCGCGTAAAGTCAAGGCGAAGCAGCACTGCGCGTGAAGTCAAGGCGAAGCAGCACTGAGCGTAGAATCAGAGCGAAGCAGCACTGCGCGCACGGCGTGTGAAGTCAGGGCGACGCGTGAAGTCAGGGCGACGCAGCACTGCCTGGGGCGACCTCCGCGCTGCGCCCAAGCGCCAAGGTAAATAAGCGTCGTCTGCCTCCAGTTGTATTCGCCAGAAGTCTTGTTTTCAGTGTGTGTCACGTGCGTGTGCCTGTCATTCACATGCAATGAGTGGATCTGTAAATTTGACTTTGGCCTCTGTGCCTCCATCAACCCTGAGGCGTGGCATGCATGTGTGTATTGATATCCTGATGTGTAGCCTTGCCTTTGTTTAGCTCTGTTGAATCCTGGGACCCCTCTTTCAAGGCCCACGCTTAGCGCTGGACCAGGAAGAAGACAGTGTGCAGTAAAGTCGACGTTAAAGTATTCTTTGTGTCTGAGTTGCAGGGCAAGACAGGGTAGAGCTGAAAAGTCATTTGCACGGTGTTTTAAGAAACATTGTCTTTTTGGCTGAACTGCAGGCAGGGTAGTGCATAAAAGGAAAATATTTTGGAAAATATTGTGGAAAGGACCAATGGGGCAGAATAGAAATAAGCAAACGATTAGAAGCAAACCGAAAGGACATTAACAAGGAAACAAATTAACAAACGACGTTCGTTTATTTTCATCGTTCGTTCGTTCGTTCGTTTGTTCGTTAATTTTCCAAAAAAAATTAACAAACAACGTTTGTTAATCCCAACCCTGGTCCCTTGTGATTTTGTTGTTCGATCGTCTCCTCCACTGTTCCCACATACCTCCTCCACTTCCCACTCACTTTGTGCGGACCATACACTGTCATCCCTTCCCGCACCGCCCCCTGCTCTTCACACCCCCGCTGCTCCTCCCCGTACCTGACTCCCCTCGCCCGTTTCCTTCTTGGCCTCCTTTCCCCTTCCCCCTCCTGCTGCTGCTCTGCTTGAAGATCCTGCTCGTCCGCCTCTCTCCCCCGCTTGCCGCCCTCCCTCTCACCGCCCTCTCTTGTCCCCTCCCCATTGCTCCCCTCCTCCACCCTGTCTCCAACAGCACTCTCCTGCCCTCCTCCATCCACTTCTCCCTCTTTCACCCCTTCTTCTCCCTCCTCTCTGTCTTCCCGCCCGCCCGCTGCCAGTCCCGGCTCCCGGCCTTCCTCTCCCCGCGCTTGGTCCTGCCCCCTTTCGTCTCCTTCCTCCTCACCATCCCCCACTATGAACCGCATTCGTCCCCCTCTTCCCCTCCGCATCCCCCTCCACCTACTTGGCCTCTCCCCCCCCTGATCGTCTTCCACCTCCAGGCCTGTCTTCCTGGCCTCCTCCGTGAGCCTTCTCGCTCTCTCCAATGCCTCCTTCCTGTGCCCGTCCTCCGTTCCGGGTGCCACGATCCACCTCGGCTGCTCCCCCCCCCTGCTGCTGGCCACCCACTCCAATGCCAACCGGATCTGTTCCCTGATATCTTCCGCTTCTTCCGCCTCCGCACACCTATCCATTTGCGACTCCAACGCCCGTAGGACGGCCATCTCGCGTACCTCCTTCGTTCTTTCAACCCTCACCTCTTCCACCTCCCCGACCCTTCGCATGAGCGGGTGCTCCACCCTTTTCAACGGCGCCGCCGTATACACCACCGCTTGGCGCCTATCCCCCCTGGGTTCGACGACCCACCACGTGTGTCCGTCCTGCACCAGGTCCGTGACCCCTTGGTCTGCAGCCCCCGTGGCACTCGCCTGTGGGGACACTACTTGTATTGTGTGCCCTTTGGCCCTCCTCCCCGCCGCCTCGTCATAGTCAACCATGGTCATAACCTTGCGCATCCGGTGCATTTCTGTGTCTGGGTCCCACTCTCCGGCCATGCCTCTGCTTCGCCGCACTGTCTCCCCAACGTACAGCGCCATGGCGAAGACCTGCCTTGTGGGCCCCGAAAAACCTCTACTGTTCTGCTCGTGCTGTCCACACACGCCGCTACCACATAGGATTTTATGACGTCCAAAAATCCCAAAACCTGCAACATAAAAAAACACACTTTTAAGTAGTTAGCATGCTGTAAATTGTGCTTGGGCGATCTGTGTCCCCATACAACATGCTTTTTTGCATCCAGCACCCTCAAAATAGGGGTGGGGAGGTCTTCAACTGCTTGGCTGGAGCAAAAAACACAATTTTTCACCAAAAAGGGGCCATTTTTTGCCGTTGGTTTCCATGAAAAATGGCAAATTTTGGTGCATACGCATGCTGTAAATTGCGTTCTTGTGATCTGTGTGCCCCTACAACCTGCTTGTTAGCATCCAGCACCCTCAAAATAGGGGGAGGGGGTCTTCAACTGCTTATCTGAAGCTAAAAAAACTCAATTTTTGGCCAAAAAAAAGCCATTTTTGGCCGTTTTTTCATGAAAAATGGCAAATTTTGGTGCATACACATGCTGTAAACTCTGTTCTCGTGACATATATGCCTCCACAACCTGCTTTTTCGTATCCAGCACCCTCCAAATGGAGGGGGGGGGTCTTCAACTGCTTGTCTGAGGCCAAGAGAACTCAATTTTTGACCGGAAAACGGCCATTTTTTGCGATTTTTCATGAAAAACAACAAATTTTGGTACATACGGATGCTGTGAATTGTTTTTTCCTGCTCTGTGTCCCCCTACATCCTGCTTTTTTGCATCCAGCCCCCCCAAAATAAGGGGGGGAGGGGTCTTCAACTGCTTGTCTGGGGCCAAAAACGTTCAATTTTTGACCAAAAAACGGCCACATGGTGACATTGGATCAGAACGCTGACGGTCGCCAACATATAAACGCCTGCCATCAGAATATACAGCATTTCGCAACTGCCTGCAGTGATTCAACACTTCTGCTTCCAGAGGACGACGATTGCCTTGGTTGTGTATTTCCACTACCACAACGGAGCCACATATCTCAACATGTCAAACAAATGTGAGACAACTTACGGTTTCAGAAGGCGATATTCGATTTCTGGCACAAAAACGGCGGTAGTCACTGTATACAGTATGGTGATCTACACCATATCACCTCACCAAACACCAAGTATTGTACCACGGGCAACATGGCATGTGCTTGTATGTATACCTCATGCAAACATTGTGGGCTGACACATAGTTTTGGCAATGCAGTCCGCAGATACCTACTCACGTCTATGCCGTGTATTCTCAATGAGGGGCTGTACCAGGCAATATCCGGTACAATCGCCAATACAAAATCAGAAGTACTTTACAGCATTTTGCTTGAAGATTCCATTGTACCCGGGTTGAGGTCTGGTTTACCAGAATCTGGTCGTGGTCAGTTTCGTGGATGGCCGGGTAAGTTCTCACGACCACTTCGTCAGTTGGATTGTACGTTGATTCTTATGCTGGTGGTCTGTAGTGCTCATTGGAAGTCCAACTTGATGAGTTATGTCATGGACAAGACAACACATCAGCAATGGCTCCCACGGGCAGTTGCACATTCCTGGGTGTGTTGTACGTCAGATTTTGCAGATGCCATGGTAAGGCATCTGATGGAGGCATTTATATTTGCAGGCACATGGCATATCTTCGCTGATGATCTGGTGGTGGCTTTTGCTGCATTACAATCATCAAAACAGCGTTTGGATGCAGAAGAATTGAACAACAATACAGAGGAGGCATTATTCAGCAGTCTGCTGAATCTATGCAATGCTCAAGAACCATCTGGGGGGATCACAAGTCATCCGTGGTATTTCTGTAGAAGTACAACGCGTTCAGTAACATCAGGTTGTGTAGTTCAAATTGTTCCGTGCACAAGGCAAATTGCAGGCAACAACAATTGTGAATATAATACACCGTTGACCGGTGAAACATTTGTTGTGCAATTTCTGAACATGTCTGCAGAAGTACAATGACGATACCCAATGTGAATAAAATGGCCGTTGTGGCAACACACAGTGTGTGTTTCTTTCACGGTACCAGTCTCAGAGAATTGAGAGAAGTGTGCAACATCTGGCGTATGGCTGTTGATCACCACCTCACGTATGGCACAGGTAGGTAGGTAGGTATCTTCGGGAGCTCAGGATGCCTCCTTTGACATTGCAGGAAGAAGGTCTTACCAACGGGACGTCCTGTCCCTCCCACTGCCCTATGTCAGGTGCCTCTTGAGCCGCTCCCGCATGTGCTTGGGAAGGCATTGTCGCGGCCACCCGGTCCATGTGTCTCACGTATGGCACAATGACATGCCTTACACAGGAGGAGGCTGATGCAGTTATGCAAAAAACAGCTATTGCATGTCAAATACCATATCTGAGTACACATACCACAACAACACTGACACGGAGTTTGACCAAAGTTCAGTTTCCCAGTTGCCCAACCATACGCCATGGATGCCTGGAGGCGATGAGCCAAAAAATGACACACCTTCTTGACAATAAAACGATGGCACCAAAGACAAATGTTGGTGTGTTGGATACAATGGCAACAATGGAGAAAATGATGCAGATGTAGGTAGGTAGGTAGGTATCTTCGGGAGCTCGGGATGCCTCCTTTGACGGTGCAGGAAGAAGGTCTTACCAAGGGGACGTCCTGTCCCTCCCACTGCCCTATGTTAGGTGCCTCTTGAGCCGCTCCCGAATGTGCTTGGGAAGGCATTGTCGCGGCCACCCGGTCCATGTGTCCCGGGTGGGAGGCTGTCCCCACATGTGTCCATGAGTAGGGCCACATGCCCCCTCCTTCGGGCGGCAGCTCTGGGGGCTGCCCAGCCGTTTGGAGTATCTCTCACCACAAGGGGTATTGCTCCCGCTTGTCTACGGTACGACCGCCTCACCCTTGTGGCTTGAGTTGTGGGGCCGCTCCGCTTGGCAGGCGACCCCCTCCTGGACTGTGTACCGGCTCGCCTGTCACCGGTTGCATCCATGGCTCCGGGTGACGTTTGCCATGGTCCCCGATGCAGCCTGGCCGGGCTCGGACCAGCAGCCTTGGAGTACCGCTCCTGCCACTGGCCCGGTGGGTCGGCTGGGTCGCCCCAGTGTGTCCGACCCATGGGGTGTTGGTTCTTTCCTGTCCCCCGGCCGCCCTACGTGTGTGCGGTGTCCTGGGCCTCCCGGCTCCTGTTCACCGGTGTGCCCGCTCGGTGTGTTGTGTTGCGTGTGCGGTGTCCTGGGCCTCCCGGCTCCTGTTCACCGGTATGCCCGCTCGGTGTGGTGTGTTGCGTGTGCGGTGTCCTGGGCCTCCCGGCTCCTGTTCACCGGTGCGCCCGCTCGGTGTGTTGTGTTGCGTGTGCGGTGTCCTGGGCTTCCCGGCTCCTGTTCACCGGTGTGCCCGCTCGGTGTGTTGCGGTGCGTGTGCGGTGTCCTGGGCCTCCCGGCTCCTGTTCACCGGTGCGCCCGCTCGGTGTGTTGTGTTGCGTGTGCGGTGTCCTGGGCCTCCCGGCTCCTGTTCACCGATGTGCCCGCTCGGTGTGTTGTGTTGCGTGTGCGGTGTCCTGGGCCTCCCGGCTCCTGTTCACCGGTGTGCCCGCTCGGTGTGTTGTGTTGCGTGTGCGGTGTCCTGGGCCTCCCGGCTCCTGTTCACCAGTGCGCCCGCTCGGTGTGTTGTGTTGCGTGTGCGGTGTCCTGGGCCTCCCGGCTCCTGTTCACCGGTGTGCCCGCTCGGTGTGTTGTGTTGGGTGTGCGGTGTCCTGGGCCTCCTGGCTCCTGTTCCCCGGTGTGCCCGCTCGGTGTGTTGTGTTGCGTGTGCAGTGTCCTGGGCCTCCTGGCTCCTGTTCACCGGTGTGCCCGCTCGGTGTGTTGTGTTGCGTGTGCGGTGTCCTGGGCCTCCCGGCTCCTGTTCACCGGTGTGCCCGCTCGGTGTGTTGTGTTGCGTGTGCGGTGTCCTGGGCCTCCCGGCTCGTGTTCACCGGTGTGTTCGCTCGGTGTGTTGTTTTGCCCGTGCGGTGTCCTGGGCCTCCCGGCTCCTGTTCACCGGTGTGCCCGCTCGGTGTGTTGTGTTGCGTGTGCGGTGTCCTGGGCCTCCCGGCTCCCGTTCACCGGTGTGCCTGCTCGGAGTGTTGTGTTGCGTGTGCCGTGTCCTGGGCCTCCCGGCTCCTGTTCACCGATGTGCCTGCTCGGTGTGTTGTGTTGCGTGTGCGGTGTCCTGGGCCTCCCGGCTCCTGTTCACCGGTGCGCCCGCTCGGTGTGTTGTGGTGCGTGTGCGGTGTCCTCGGCCTCCCGGCTCCTGTTCACCGGCGTGCCCGCTCGGTGTGTTGTGTTGCGTGTGCGGTGTCCTGGGCCTCCTGGCTCCTGTTCACTGGTGTGCCCGCTCGGTGTGTTGTGTTGCGTGCGCGGTGTCCTGGGCCTCCCGGCTCCTGTTCACCGGTGTGCCCGCTCGGTGTGTTGTGTTGCGTGTGCGGTGTCCTGGGCCTCCCGGCTCCTGTTCTCCGGTGTGCCCGCTCGGTGTGTTGTGTTGCCTGTGCGGTGTCCTGGGCCTCCCGGCTCCTGTTCACTGGTGTGCCCGCTCGGTGTGTTGTGTTGTGTGTGCGGTGTCCTGGGCCTCCCGGCTCCTGTTCACCGGTGTGCCTGCTCGGTGTGTTGTGTTGCGTGTGCGGTGTCCTGGGCCTCCCGGCTCCTGTTCACCGGTGCGCCCGCTCGGTGTGTTGTGTTGCGTGTGCGCTGTCCTCGGCCTCCCGGCTCCTGTTCACCGGTGTGCCCGCTCGGTGTGTTGTGTTGCGTGTGCGGTGTCCTGGGCCTCCCGGCTCCTGTTCACCGGAGTGCCCGCTCGGTGTGTTGTGTTGCGTGTGCGGTGTCCTGGGCCTCCCGGCTCCTGTTCTCCGGTGTGCCCGCTCGGTGTGTTGTGTTGCGTGTGCGGTGTCCTGGGCCTCCCGGCTCCTGTTCACCGGTGTGCCCGCTCGGTGTGTTGTGTTGCGTGCGCGGTGTCCTGGGCCTCCCGGCTCCTGCTCACCGGTGTGCTCGCTCGGTGTGTTGTTTTGCGTGTGCGGTGTCCTGGGCCTCCCGGCTCCTGTTCACCGGTGTGCCCGCTCGGTGTGTTGTGTTGCCTGTGCGGTGTCCTGGGCCTCCCGGCTCCTGTTCACTGGTGTGCCCGCTCGGTGTGTTGTGTTGTGTGTGCGGTGTCCTGGGCCTCCCGGCTCCTGTTCACCGGTGTGCCTGCTCGGTGTGTTGTGTTGCGTGTGCGGTGTCCTGGGCCTCCCGGCTCCTGTTCACCGGTGCGCCCGCTCGGTGTGTTGTGTTGCGTGTGCGGTGTCCTCAGCCTCCCGGCTCCTGTTCACCGGAGTGCCCGCTCGGTGTGTTGTGTTGCGTGTGCGGTGTCCTGGACCTCCCGGCTCCTGTTCACCGGAGTGCCCGCTCGGTGTGTTGTGTTGCGTGTGCGGTGTCCTGGGCCTCCCGGCTCCTGTTCTCCGGTGTGCCCGCTCGGTGTGTTGTGTTGCGTGTGCGGTGTCCTGGGCCTCCCGGCTCCTGTTCACCGGTGCGCCTGCTCGGTGTGTTGTGTTGCGTGTGCGGTGTCCTGGGCCTCCCGGCTCCTGTTTACCGGTGTGCCCGCTCGGTGTGTTGTGTTGCGTGTGCGGTGTCCTGGGCCTCCCGGCTCCTGTTCACCGGTGCGCCCGCTCGGTGTGTTGTTTTGCGTGTGCGGTGTCCTGGGCCTCCTGGCTCCTGTTCACCGGTGTGCCCGCTCGGTGTGTTGTGTTTCGTGTGCGGTGTGCTGGGCCTCCCGGCTCCTGTTCACCGGTGTGCCTGCTCGGTGTGTTGTGTTGCTGTGCGGGGCGTCGCTGCGGGGCGCTCACACGTCCATCCGGACGGCGGCTATCGTAGCCGACAGGGGCTGGGTACCCTCTGGACGCGCACTCGTCCATCCGGACGGCGGCTGTTCGTAGCCGGCAGGGGCTGGGTACCCTCCGGGCGCGCACTGGTCCATCCGGACGGCGGCTGTTCGTAGCCGGCAGGGGCTGGGTACCCTCCGGGCGCGCAAGGCAAATTGCAGGCAACAACAATTGTGAATATAATACACCGTTGACCGGTGAAACATTTGTTGTGCAATTTCTGAACATGTCTGCAGAAGTACAATGACGATACCCAATGTGAATAAAATGGCCGTTGTGGCAACACACAGTGTGTGTTTCTTTCACGGTACCAGTCTCAGAGAATTGAGAGAAGTGTGCAACATCTGGCGTATGGCTGTTGATCACCACCTCACGTATGGCACAGGTAGGTAGGTAGGTATCTTCGGGAGCTCAGGATGCCTTCTTTTGACATTGCAGGAAGAAGGTCTTACCAACGGGACGTCCTGTCCCTCCCACTGCCCTATGTCAGGTGCCTCTTGAGCCGCTCCCGCATGTGCTTGGGAAGGCATTGTCGCGGCCACCCGGTCCATGTGTCTCACGTATGGCACAATGACATGCCTTACAGAGGAGGAGGCTGATGCAGTTATGCAAAAAACAGCTATTGCATGTCAAATACCATATCTGAGTACACATACCACAACAACACTGACACGGAGTTTGGCCAAAGTTCAGTTTCCCAGTTGCCCAACCATACGCCATGGATGCCTGGAGGCGATGAGCCAAAAAATGACACACCTTCTTGACAATAATACGATGGCACCAAAGACAAATGTTGGTGCGTTGGATACAATGGCAACAATGGAGAAAATGATGCAGAGCCCCCTGAGTCGCTTTCATCACACAGGTACTATCAACAATGCAATGCATAGTGCTTCGCTCCATGGGTTGATGGGTTCGCAACAATCGCAGAAGGGTACCCACTGCATGTACATTTTCTGTAAAAAGGGTCTGATGCCCAATTTACAGCATGTATTGCGTGCAACTAAGGGTCCTTTTACTGAAACACGGCTGGACACGTTTGTGGACAAGCATCTACCTCCTCAAGCCATACACAATAAACATGATTTACCAAAGATCATACAGGCCATACTCCTGCCGCGTTGCCCATTTGTTGTGATTTCATTAGGTCTATGCTCCAAAGCACCATTTGAACATGGAATGCGACCTGATGTGTTGTGCAAAATTGTCATGAGTCAAAAACCCACCACATATGCTTTGGCATATTACGATGACCTGAAGTGTCGTTGGCATATGATCTTGCAGTATGTTGTACAATTCTGTGATTATGCATATTCTGGTGATTGTGGCAAGGGCAAACATATGTCAATCTGTGGCAGTACATCAACGGTGCAGGCATGGCGGGGTCCTGTCACCATCACAGCAGACGGGAAGTTGCTGATGGCCGGAGCATTTGAAAAATCTGTATTTCATCTGTTACAGCCGTATTTACTACGACTTACCACGTATGCTGCCTTGACATCATCTGATGATGCACACCTGGACACAGCAAAGCGGTGGCTCACAGCCACCAAAGATCCAAATGAACATTCACGTGCTGAGGTTTTAGGTGCCATGGGCGGGATAATCAGTGCCTCAATTCCGTCAACATGTGATACGCCATCAATGCTTGTTGATACATTATTGCATCATCATTTTCTGGGTCTTGTTGTTGGGTATGCAATATATCGGCATATTTTGCCCACCATTTTAAAGACTCACACGGGGGGCATTGAAGGCATCACCAATACCGTCATATGTTGGAACCCACAGTGCCGTGAGTATGTTATACAAACGTCTGGTACAAATTTTGTTCGTCTAGTTGAGCTCCCACTTCTTACAAAGCAACTCTCATTTGTTGACATCTACAGATGTCGCAGCACCAGTGTACCTGATGTAGTCAATGTTCTTGGCATTGAAGCAGTGCATTGCATGCACTCATCTTCAAGTGTTGCAGGTGTTAATCATTCATGCATACAGAGCATTGTGGATCACATTTTGCGCGAGGGCAAGGTGACAGTCAAGCGTAACAATACTGTTTCAAGTGAAACAACTGTTGAGAACCCACAAAGACATCTGGTCAATGCAGCCATCAACAGCACCACAGATACACTCAGGGGTATATCTGCGGGCATTCTGTGTGGTACACCCGTACACACTGGAACACATGGGCATTCATTGATCCTCAACACGGCACTATTGCAGGAACATGAATGAATCCATGCTTTTCGATGATGCCACACGGTGATATGTCAGGTATACAGCAGCACGAGTGATGCAAACTGTACCATGCAACAGACGATGGCAAGCAGCGATGCAGGATGTTATACAAAAGGCAGGCACTGACAAATATGCACAAGACCTGGTGCGGGGGTTATGCGCACTACTATTAGCTGACAGAACCAAGGTCCCAGATGTCAAAGAGGTTGTGGAGAATGGTTTGTGGGGGTATGTGCAACCAACCGAGATTTCGGACGTACAATTCGCTACACAAACAGCACTTGTCACTTTCGGTTACACTGGTGACGATGATGACGCCATATTTCCAACACTTCGCAATAATGAACATGTCACGGGGATCGTGTACCTGTTGCACCCCACACAAAGGAACAACGCACCCCTCCTGCAACCTGTATATCCAGCAGGTATCAATGTACATGCCGATCGTTTATCTGAGGCATGTGTGAATCAGAATTGCAAGTTCTTTGTGCTAAAGTGCTAGTTACGATGTCTTTGAAATGTATCCATTTCGTCATTTGGTCGCGAATGCCATGTGTACAGCAGTCTAATGGCGGTGTAGGGAGTTCCTCACGTGGTGGTCCAATCTGGGAAACAAATCCCTTGCGGCATGTGTGAACCAGAATTGTTTTTGCTAGGGTGGATCTGTTAAATCCATTACTGTTTTCACAGTCTCTTTCAAATGTAATTCACCTGCATACCCACTGACGTAATGATATTAATCTGTGAATTTTCAGCAATGCGTGCATGCCACCAACTGTGCTGCTGTTCGCGTGATTTGCATGGTCGGCTGCCTGTTAGTTCCGATGGAGTACGATCTGTAAGAATGGCAGCATGTGCAAACATCCGGCCGAGTCTTGTGAGGTGTCTTTGTGGCACATCAGTGCCGCGCTACCTGTGGCCATACACGACAGGCAACCCTCCCCGTTATTGGACAGCACAAACCAATCTGTTGGCGCGGGTGGTTCATGTTACCGGACATTTCCCCTGGTCAAGCAATGGCAATGGTTGTGCAATTACTGAGCAATATGTGCAGTTTGTGTCACACTGGGAAGAAAAATGCACACGTTGGTGGTACAGAGAATGCAAAAGGCCATTACAACTATCTGCAACAATGAGGCATGTTATTATGTCCGTTTTGCTGATATGGCAACCTTCCGATGCCCTGGAGAGTTTGGTGGGTGCAGCAGATCGCACAGTGCGCGTACTATTGGCCACCGAGTTTGGTACTTCGATCCTCAATCACTATGGGACCCCGTTGATACTTAATGAATTTCCGATGGAATGAATTCTGGAACAAACAGCGCGCGAGCATTCAGTAGCTCGGAGATGTGGGTACATGCTGTGTGATCCCAATCATATGGCATTGGGGTTGACTCCTTTTGAGAAACCGTGGACTGAACCATATCGCAAACAACTCTGTGCATCCAGTGACGGCGAACTTCTGCGCCTCACGCCATGTTTGGACACTGCGTGGACATTCGCAACTGGCATTTTTCAGTACTTGCCAGTTGCCGACGGAGTTTCATTGGTTTCTCACCAATTGCAGACGCCATTGCATCATGCTTGGCAGTCCATGCTGCTGCCCATACTGTCCTCCGAAGATGCAAAGTGGTTTTGTACAAAAGTGGCCACCAGAGCCACTTTTTCCTCTTGTTTAGCAATTGCGCTGAATGGTGAAGAGTGGCCAACCCAGTTATGAAGGGAGTTGTTACCTCTCCTATCAACCATTTTCGCGTTGGGGATGATAGGCATGCCAGTGCCGGTACCAGGGACGGATGATGAAGTACAGGATGTACGCTACCGTGACGGACAACGTTCATGGACAATTTCTGCAATCCTCTTTTATGCAGCAACAGCCCCGGGTATATTCGCAATTGAGGAGGGTTACGTCAGTGCCACAATCACCCATCTGGGCTGGCCTGTTAATGATTGTTGTGGTGCTGCACAGTGGGGTAGTGTAGATGTCCCAGCACCAGAGGACATTACCTTCCTTCATTCACCAATTGGGAGGGCTGCGATGTCCCGGCTGAGACTGCAGTATAGAGAGGGTAAATTTTATAATCCGTGTCACGAATGCCACTGGCAAAGTACAAATTTTATTGAATTGATGCACTTCGTCACTGACCCGCAAATTTTGATCCGCAAAATGCCAATGGAGCATCCACTACCCACGATGCATTGCACAGCATGGTGTCAGCTGGCAAGACAGGCCTTTGTTGATGCTGTGACCAACCTTATCCATTATCCACAGTATTGATGATGTGAAACTGTGAGACGTTCGTCATCTGCTTTAATGCATCTGGGTATGAAAATGAACGCCAAAACAAATCTTATGCAAATCTATGAGTATGGGTTCCTTGTTGTCTGTTTGTGTTCTGTTCAGACAAATCATGGCCACCAATGCCAATGGGCTGGGTGACATAAAAGAGAGTGTGGAGATGCGGCAGCAATCGTTGCGTAATGTGCAGGCTGTGACTGCTGTATTCGGTCACATGGAGGTGAAAATGCACAAGGTACTGGATACTATCTGTGATCGCATGATTATCACCCACCGTCGATTGCTGCAGGATGCCCAGGACCATTTCACAAGAGCAGCTATGACTAATGATCACAGTGCAGCTGCAATCACATTGTTGTACTTCTCCAAGCAAATGGATTGCTCGTGGCGGGAATTTATGCGAAATCGTGTGCCCCAATGCTTGCCCTGTTGTAATGCAGAGTTTGAGGTGGTTCAATCCACACTATCACGGCTAGCTGAATTTGCTGAGTCAACACAGCGATTACTGCCCAGGGATGAATCAGATGAACCAAAGCAAAGCATAATGGTACAATCCTGGACAATCAGGCACAGGCACCTTGGTAAATCATTTGTCAACTGCCTGGCCACACAGACAAATATCGCCACGGATGGACCGTGTAGGTCACTTCGTGAGAAATATGCACAACTGCTCTGTTCAAGTACACCACAGGCAGTTGTTGCATCATGGGGTTCCACACTTTGTACGCTGTCCACTGTACTGCAAAGCAGTGCTTTTGTGCCCGATGTATTGCGATTATACGATCTCCAACACCCCTCCGCCTGTGTATACTCAACACATTATGATGGCTGTTGGGCCGCGACTGACGCAGCGTCGTGTCATTTTGCCTTTCTGTACTCAACAATCGCGGCAGAGCTACAGGTGTACCGCGATTGTTATGGTGCTATCCTATCATTCACGGCACTACACGTCATGAATGCAATGGGCTTTGCTACTGCTGACATTGCGGCAATGATAGTTGACATTGATGCTGCATTTTATAGACTGGTGTCACACGACACACACCTCAATTTTCTGGTGCACAAATCGGCCGTGCGAGTTGGTCTGTATCGTACCACTATGGCCTATACCAAGCTTTGTCAATTTGTGATCCTCAATTTGTCCCTGCTGTTTGATATAGGTGATACTCTGAGTTCAAAAGTGGAAGCAGCAACTGATGTTGCTGACAGTGCGTCCCCACCGATCTTCAGTACTATTCCTTGTGCCATCAATCGATGGCAATCAGAAAGCTCTGCTGGCAATGCCATGGACTATTGGCCCCTGCCTGTCTACAATGCCCTCGGCATTATGGAAACAAGATTTTTACAGGATTGTACAGATGTGGGTGCAAGTGCAGATATTTGGGCTTGGCCAATACAGCTGCGGTTCAGTTACGTCGCATTCATCAAGCAGTGAGTATGGCGCCTGAAGAATTTGCCGCCAACCCCAACAATTTTGACTGTGACAGGCTTCTGGAACCCCGAGCAGGCTGACCTCGTGCATGCATGTGGAGAATGGTGGCGGCAAGGGTCCAACAGTCCAACTGCAGGGGTATACGTAATGAGGACAATGATGAGTTGCCACCACCCCTGAAACAACGATTGGAGTCGTGGGTTGAAACAGACATTGCATCACGTGACACATCCAATGTACACGATGAGATCAACATGGTAGTTATACAACAGCAGTGCAACAAAAGATTACAGCGCATACCCACGGATACTGATTTTGACGCTGTGCAACAGGGACTTGCGAGAATCTCTGCGTTGCAGGTGGGGGACAGCTACACACAGGCCACACAGAGGCAGGAGGACATGGATGTGCATCGAAAGCGGTTTTCAGCAGCAGATACACTTTGGCAAGTGATCACTGAAAAGGCAACTGACACTGCATCTTTGGAAGCCCTATCTGAGCGTATTTTGCAGGTGCTGTACGAGGATGCAATACCGATTGCCACGCAATCAGTACTGGGTGAAAGCACAATGTAGTTAAGCAGTAATGTACAATCTAGTGACTAAGAGTTGCAATGTCGCTGAGTTGTGCCACGGTTGGTATTGGACAGAATGTGGCACCTGTGCATTTCCGAATACACGTTATAACTGAAACGTGGCAAGCGGGTAACAATTTTGTGCACGGTCTGTTTGACAGTGGTACTGAGGGCTGTGATGTTGTGTGCGTGCAGAAATGCAACACTTGGCTCCTGCTGACACAGGATCCACGCTACATAGGTCAGGGTGAAGAGGTCTCATCAAAATGAAACAATTTGCCCGAACACGGTCGGGATGGCAGTGTGTGTGATTTGCGAGCAAAAAAGAATGATACAATGGCAAGACAATCCCTGGTAAAAAATATCCAACCGCCGGCCGGTGATAGTGGTCTGAAAGGGACATCCAATGACAACAACAAGACAACACCACAAGAAGAGAACACACAACAGGCCATCATTCAGAAAATCCAGGAATGAGAAGAATGTATAAAGCGTGTTATGGCTGTCCTGGAGGCAATGGATGTTGAACATCCTTACTACCACCATGAATATCTGTCGTTCTACGAGCAGACATTGCAAGAACCTGGTATTAAACAAGACAGGAATGATCCAAATTGCCTCCTTCATTATCTACACCATGCACCTGTCAGCCAGGCTACAGACTCATCATCAACCCGAGGTCCTATTAGTAAATGATATCCCGCCATTCTGCCAACTCACGTATATGAGCAACCACCGCCCCTGCTGCAATTTCGCTTGTTGCCTTCTCACACCTTAAATATACATACTCTATTGTACATGTATGTGATCTGTCAGACAATAGCATCAGAACTTGCACTTCCTTGGAACCAACCTGGTACAGCAAAGTCCCCCAGCCCTCAGCTGCTCTGGCTTGTCGCATACATTCCCGCACACGATCTGCTACTCTTTCGGGTACCCTATTGATGGCAAATTCCAGTTTTCCCCTGCATTGCACATCCAGGAATATTGTTTCGGATAAGTTTTCCATATGAGCAGACCAGATGTGATGCAAGGTATGTGGCAATCCGTACGGACGATTTTCCGTCATGTGTGGCCAAACGTCACTTCTGCTACTTACGCGGTCTCCTTACAATATCTGACGGACTCAGTTCTAGCTGTACGCAACAAGTATCTGTCGTTGCTGTTATTGTCTGTTTTTGGTCAGCAGCTGCTGCATTCAACCAGATCGTATTGCATGCTGATTCAATCACAGTCACGTGAAACAAAGAGATTACAACGGCAGACCGTGATTCGCTTCCCTTCACATGCAACCAAATGTGTTGGCAAATGCCTGTATTGGAAAATTACAGTTGTTGTGCAGGGATGTGCAACAGTCATTGTCACATGCCATTTGTGTGTGGGAAATGATACCAACCGGGAGTACTATTTGCAGATGGCTGGGTGAACAAAATGTACAACCCCGCGTCCACAGAGATGTTGATCTGTTGTACTGGCTACAAAGACCAGAAAAAGGGCGCAAGCAATCTGCTTTATCACTACCACCTGCCATCGATCAGTGTCGCGGTGATGTTGTGCATTTGGAGGCAAAATTGAGATCAGAGATTGAGAAATGGCAACTGAGCATACACACACACGTTTTGAATCCCTGGTTGAATGCATTGACAACGTACACAATTCACCACTCCTTCTACGTTACACTGATGTGTCGACAAACCTCGGAAGAAGACAAAAATCTGATGTTACAATGCTGCATATCCGCCCAGTTTCTCCGTTTGGAATTCTTCCTGTCCCTGTCTATGTATCTCATACTGGACAACTTTCCACAGCGTTTTTTATCCAAGACGTGGGAGCCAATCTGGTATGAAAAAATTGTTCAACTAATTTGCCCCTCATGGAAGATAAATACACAGGTTCGAGCCATTTTCAGTAGTTGCAGAAGATTGCTGTTTTTCACAAGTCCACTGCCAGACTCAATAATGCTGGTTTTTGAACAATTCCGCCGCTGTACATGAATTTTGTTAGCAGGCGATGTTTCATCCATGGGGTTATACATCCACACAGGGCTATTTTGGTGGTCGTCAGAACCTTGGATGCAAAATGCTGCACATCGCTCGTGGACGTCGGTTATCTCTGTGCTGTGCTGTGCCTCCTCTTCCGTTGGTGGTTCAAGGTGCTGGAAAACATTATTAATGTGTAAATGTGGACACACATGTGGAAATCACCGTCTAATCGTGATTAGGATGTGTAGTCTAAACTCACGGCTATTGCATGCTGCACTGTGTCCGTGAGTTGCAGGAATTCAGTGTCATCTGCAAGAAGCACTAATATGTGTTCTTGTGGTATCAGTACCTGCAACATCAGTGTTTCCGAAAGTCTTGCCACAAGCTCCACGCATTCATCCAGTTTGCGACCAGACGGCGTTAGTCTATTCACGCCATGTGGATAATTCGTTTTCAGATACAGGTGCAGGAGTTCTCTTAAACAGTCTGACTTCATTTGAATTAATACAGAGCCCCTTTTACATATAATCATTGACATGATACACAAGCTCCTGC
Organism: Eutreptiella sp. 'Long Island Sound 2002'; assembly: GCA_964036045.1. Taxonomy (NCBI): domain Eukaryota; phylum Euglenozoa; class Euglenophyceae; order Eutreptiales; family Eutreptiaceae; genus Eutreptiella; species Eutreptiella sp. 'Long Island Sound 2002'. The sequence continues at coordinate 9,432,574 of OZ038388.1, forward strand.
ATTGGTTTCGTTTGTTTCCAGATTGCACAGCGGAAATTTTCTATTACGTGTATCAAAAAATACATTACCTCACCCCATTGTTGATGCACATTCACACCAAATCGTCGCCTGATCCAATTAGCATTCATCACCAGAATGTCAATCACAACTGTGTTTACCCCTTTGTATTGAAATATTCTGCCTCCAATCCAATAATGTGCAACGGCCTGGTAAAAATCAACCGTCGCCACACGCCTGCACAACGTCCGAAGATGGATATTGTTCCATGTTTTTCTTACACCGGGGCCCTGGTGCCTGAGACAGTGAGATTGATTGTGCACTGCCAACTGATCTGTGTCAATTACCATTTGATTTCTCATGTGTACGTGTGATACGTGTATTTCATGTGTACAATACACTGCATATAGCAGACAAACCATGCGTTATGCCGGCAGTTGCATATCGACTTTATTCAGTTGTTTACCATGCACTGATCACCCACTTGCCGTCAGGATTGGATTGAGGAATCGTTGCCTTTTTCTGTATCACGGAGGACGACTGTTGTGTGCCGTGTGGCATTGCATGCATGACACGGTGGACAGGTGGAAAATGTTTTTTACGAAGCAAATTCCGTACTGTGTCGCGTGTTTGCATGCACCATGTGTATTGTGTATTCGGTCCCAATACCCTATTTGCCATTCGCATTGTGACACCCTGTCTGTATTTGAATGGTTTACCGTCATTTATGTTGACAGCCCCCTACCACGTATCTGCCCATATCATTGATGCATGTGTCACAATATTGGCACATGTTCTACCAGCTGGTTGACTGTACGCAATGCTTACCTCACATGATTTGTCATCAATGAGCATAGGCCATGCTTGTCGGCTGTTATTGCCAGACCACCTAGATATCAAAGTATTGATTTCGGCCGTGCTGGCCTCAAGGTGCCCAGTAAAACAACAAAGTACACAAGAGCTGCTAGCAGCAGTGGAATAAAATCAGCCATAGGATACCTATTTATCAAATAAAGGATATGGTATATGGTATACGGGCTCGGTACACCACTGATCGAGGGTCCATGGACACTCGGCTGAGTCTTGTTCCGAACAAATTTTGCATTCACAAAACAGACACGAAACATCGACTAATGGCAACTCGCAACAATTTATGTGTAGACGCGAGGGAGCTATTGAAACAACAGGAACAATTGGGTGACCCACATCGTGTTCTTGGTGACGTATTGACACCTGAGAATCAGAATGCACTTATTTGAAGTGGCAAAATGAGCAAAAAACGCATTATACCACTGGACCCCACCAAAGGCACAGGTGCACCAGTGCGTCTGCCGCTCAGGCAATGGCCTGTGTTCCGATACCTGATTGGTATCAGAGACGGATTATCTGAAAAGCAACACGCCACGGCGATGTCAAATCCACTTGAGTCACGAAACACTTTGACACACCAGCTACCACATTCAACGGTCAGGACTGACCATCTACACAGTGACCAATTGGCAGCCACGCGGGCACACAGGGCACATCCCACACGTGGTATAGTTGCACCACAGAGTACCAGAAGACCTATTGTTCACACACCACACGCACACAGGGGGGTCCACACCACCATTGATAGTAGTCTGGCTGCTGGGTCAAGCGAACCAAATCGTAGAAGGACATATGACCGGATGGTAACCGCAGAGCATATGACCATCAGGAATAACAAATCGGAATTTGCCCATGAAAATGATATGTTTGTACAACCAAGGGCTTCAACAACGTCGTCCATGGCAGCAGCCGTGACCACACAATTGTCACAACACCCATTGCAACAGCAACTGCAGGTGTGAACTCAACGGTCTGGTGAGACTGTCAAGACAGTCTACCAAGATCCCAATGCAGCATCAGCATCACAATCAGCATCACATTTGAGAACCCACCATCTGGAGACCACCCAATCACAGAGACCACCTGGCATTTCATTATCTATGAATGAAATCAAACACAGGACAACCACCATACAGCACGACGAGGGCACACAAAGGGGGCTGACCTGTGCTGACACCACCACCAGTTACGTGCCACAACAAAGCAGTAACATGCCGAATCATCAGCGGCTGTATGTACACCATGATACGCCCGTGTATGACACCGTAGTGTACATATTCTCGCGAGGTCTTCCTTTGGGGAACGTCAGCCCGAGAACAAGTTGATGCAGTTAAGAACATTTAAAAAAAATGATACGCCCGTGTATGACACCATCAGTTACAATCCACAACAAAGTAGTCACACGTTCATTCGGCGTGAGTGCACACAGCTGCAGGAACAGGGGCCCCCGAATGACACCGTCAGTTACAATCCACAACAAAGTAGTCACACGTTCAGTCAGCGTGAGCGCACACAGCTGCACGAACAGGGGCCCCGTATTGACACCGTCAGTTACAATGGACAACAAAGCAGTCACACGTCCAGTCGGCGTGAGCGCACACAGCTGCACAAACAGGGGCCCCGTATTGACACCGTCAGTTACAACCCACAAAAAAGTAGTCACACGTTCAGTCAGCGTGAGCGCACACAGCTGCACGAACAGGGGCTCCGTATTGACACCGTCAGTTACAATCGACAACAAAGTAGTCATACGTTCAGTTGGCCTGAGCGCACACACATGCATGAACAGGGGCTCCGTATTGACACCGTCAGTTACAATCCACAACAAATCAGTCACACGTTCAGTCGGCCTGAGCGCACACAGCTGCACGAACAGGGGCCCCGTATTGACACCGTCAGTTGCAATCCACAACAAAGCAGTCGCACGTTCAGTCGGCGTGAGCGCACACAGCTGCATGAACAGGGGCTCCGTATTGACACCGTCAGTTACAATCCACAACAAAGCAGTCACACGTTCAGTCGGCGTGAGCGCACACAGCTGCATGAACCGGGGCCTCGTGTTGACACCGTCAGTTACAATCCACAACAAAGCAGTAACACGTTCAGTCGAGACATGTTCAGTCGAGACAGAAAGGGCACTGTTCTGTCTGAAATTTCCATATATAACAATGGTAACATTTCTGAAACCGTAGCAAGTGTTCCCCATCAGAAGACTGGTGGGATTGTAACCACACAGGACGGTAGTATAACAACAACAATTCGTTGGACGGTCGTGCCGCGTTCCGCATCTGCTGCGAATAAGATTCAGCCCGACAACAACAACATCTCATACACAAATTTAGCTGGTACCGCCATACATCACGTCACCTCTGCACAACCAACAGCCAGACAGTCACACACAATACAGATCAGCAACACAGCTACCATTGACCGGTTGGTGGGTTCTCGTCCGCTGGGTCACCAGGGGCACCCGACGGTCCATGACAGCAATAGCGCCCAGGCAAATATTCGGACCAGTGATCAGAGGGGAATTAGATATTACAATAATGACGCCAGTGGGCGAATCAGTGAGCATATACAACAGACTGCGGACAGTGGACCCACGCAGGGATCAGCAACAATGTTGCTACAACGCCAGCAAGCCCAACCTATTCAAATATATTTTTCAAGTGCAACTTCAACCACGGCAGGACCTCAACCCCAAACTGACACCATTCAAAGGCAAACCAGTTCCATGGGCCCATACCCACTCCCTTCAGCCGGACCCCATGCAACCACAGCTGCACAGAATGTGCAACACACGGGTAAACGCAATGCAGAGATCGATGGTGGCATATCTCAAACACAAAGCACGTCGGTGAAAGCTGCCCAATCGGTAACATTTGCCCATATACACAGCACCAATCCCATATCTCATGCCATACAATCACCCACACAGAACACGTCAGTGATGGCAAATGAATTAGTACCACAATTAACAAATCCGCAGAACACGGAACCGCAAAAAATCCCCAACACTGCGCAGCATGGTGAATTCCCTCTGCACCGTATTGCTGGTCTCCCTGTTACGCGCAATTGTGGTGCATAGTTCTGTTTTGTTGTGTCAGACATGGAGCGATGTGTTGCTTGGCCCTAAAAGCATGCAAAGCCGAGGTCAACCAGCAGTGAACACAGGCACACCGCGTTCTGCCCGTCGGTCATTCAGGCGCTGAAGACAGGTATGAAGACAGGTTTCACCTATCCCAAAAGTCGCTGACGGAAACAGATTGCTGCATGGGGCATCGTAGAACACCGTGTGCATCATGCACTGCTCCATGGCAGTTTGAGTTGTTTAGTGAGCAGTAACGCTGGGTTGTGGCAGGTGACTGATGTCCAACAAAGCGTGCCACGTGCTCAATGCTGTTGTACCCGTCTTGCATCGATGCCGTCACCACGTATCGTCTGAATGAGTGGATAGTGACGTGGCAACCCTGCACCCCGGCCCACATGGCCAACAATTGCAGCCACCTGTGCAGCTGTTTGTATGACATGCATGAGTCAGCATCTACACAGTGCGTAGATGAATTGACGTATGGGAAAACGTACTGGCTTCATAGCTTGCCGACAATATTTGGATGTTCAGGTGCAATGTAATGTGTGAAGGTCCTGTGTGTTTCTGCATCTATATTAATTGGTGTAGACGTTGTCCTTTTTCCATTGCTATGCCATGGTCATGACATACATTGTGTACCATCAGTGATCGTAGGGCGGTGAATCGCAGTCCCACTCTACTCAGAAGCAAAAGCAGTAGGCGGTCCTTGGCAGATTGGCAGACATTGTACAGTTGCTTTATCTCAGATGCATTGTATGTTTTGCGACCATGCAATGCACGCACGTCAATGAGACGATCCATACTGCCACGCATGCCATGTGCTATGCTCATTACATGTTTCCTGCATATATTGCATTGCAGGTTCGGCAGCAAACCGACAGCTCTCGCATGATTCATGGCGACAATAGGGCGCACAACAATACTTGGCGTGGTTGCATCGTCCCATGTGTTAATGACTGATTTGTGAGCTAGACCAACAAGAAAATTCAATACAACAGGTCCCGTGACGTATTGTAGGCAGTGTGCAAGCGTTGGCTGAACGCGGTTTTTTTCTAAGAAGGACACCCGTGCACAATGCAGAAGATTCACCAGCGCGTCCCACATCTGTCGACGATGCAATGAACTCAATCCTTTTTGGATGGTTAAATAGTCATGCCTTTGATATGACACCTCCTCTTTGTTGTTGTCAGGCACAAATGCATTTTCGAAAAAGCAGCATGCACTTTTCGGAGGGCGCAACTCCCCAGTAACATGTGGTAGTATTGGTGTGATTTCATCATCAACCTCCTCCTCCTCAAGCCCTGGGCGACATTGCACAATTGCTGACACAACTCTTTGTAGCGATCGCACATCAACAACATCGTGTGTTCTGGACCAGCGCTGTACTGCGCGGGCACACAACAATCCACCAATGTCCATCGTGTGCCACAGGGGGAAAGTACCAATCAAATGATTCAGCAATCGGATGTCACATTTCGTCAGTGTGCTTGTATCAATACTGTACAATAATTCCCTCTGCATCAATGTCATGTGTGTCCTGTGTGTAATTCGCTTAGGTCAAAATGTGCCGAATACTACAACATGGTGATGGCCAAATGTGGACACAATACGTCTCAAAGTAGCCCGTGTGGCCACTGTGGATTTATGTGTATTCGTACTGCAATGTTGCCTCCACCATGCTGACAGACTTTGTGATCCAACAAATCGCGTCCATGCACAGGGGTCTGCTATTTCGGATTCATTCATGAAATTGTGTTTTACAATGCTATCACAAATAATGTGTAATTGTCTCTCATGTGAGAATGCATTAAACTTTGAAGAGAGCCACGTTGAACCATGATGCTACTTACATCATATATATATACTAACACCTTATTAGAACACTACCACGCCACTCCATGTACCCCCACAAGATCCACCCACAGCATCCTCCTTAAAACCTTTTGCTGTTTCAATCTCCGTTGTGTTGCATTTGAGATTTGTACTCATGTCGCACGTTGATAGTTGGCTAAACTCTCTCCGAAGTCTGTCATCTAACGCATAGTCCTTCATGATTCCACTGGTTTTCATCATATCCAGTTGTATTTGTGCCCATTGCCTATTGGCAAAATCAATTTTTCATTCGGCGGGCATTATCCGTTTTCTTATGAAAGCATGCAAACATACTATACAAGCACAAATATACTATTGCCTCCCCTCAGTATACTAGTATCACTGCCGGTCCCTAAGCGTCTGCGTCATCAGTTTGCCCTGTCTTATGGGCGACCCATGGTAAATTGGAAGGACCCGGCATCAACAAAGTCAAAGAATGTCATTGGATTTGCTCTGGTTTCGGTTGTACTTCTTGTGATGATAACAGATATGGTGCGCATTAATGTAAAAAAAATATGAATGCTCCAACAAATAATGCAGTCAGCAGTAATGATGCAAATTCGCCAATAGTGAATGCAAATGCTATAGGTTCAAGAGTGGACAGGCAATGCAGAACACACATTGCAAAACTCAATGGTATTACACACGAGCACTTCCGACACAATGAAGTTGAGTTTCGGGTTGTTGGCGTTGATCCTGGTCTTGGTTGCAAGGAAAGTGATGAAGCTCACGTGGCACTTTTGAAACTGGAATCGGGTGATGTTGTATGTATAGCAGGCTGTATCATACCGTCTGAAGCGCTGATTATCTGTCCATTTGTGCACATTGCAACCCTGATTGAGCTTATTAGATATCAGTTTCCTGGCCACAAATGTACAAAGAAACATCAAAACATGGCTGATGGTGGTAGTTGAGTCAAATTTGGCCACCATGGGCAGTATTTACATTCAGTACATACGGCTGATGTTCAGCAATCTGCAGGATGAACTGGTGAATTCGAAATTGGTTTTCCCCGGTGATTTTCAATCATTCCCTGATGCATCACCCATTAGTCAACGTATAGGTATATACGTGAACTCAAGGACGAAGTACAAAGCCTGGATTGTATATGTGGCAGCCCTGTGTAAGTGCATGTTACATTATGGTGGCATTCGGTGTATTACTGCATTGACACGTGACGTGTGTTGTCAACTTATGTCGAGGGGTCAATTCCGCCTCAACACATATTTCTATGATGGAATAAGTTTGCTTCGGTTGGCAGACGCACAGAGGAGTGAAACAGTTGAAGTGGACACAGGTCGCCAGCAAGCAGCAAGAATACCGGATCTGTCCAAACACAAGGCAAAGGACGATCTGTACATGGCGATGACCAATACTCTCTGGTGTGTTGACACCCTGTTGCAAAGAATACCCGATGTCCGAACCCGTAATGATCGTTTGCAGGAACAATACGACAACAACACAAGGGAGAGCGGCCGCATGCAACATGTAGCAGCATCTTTGTCGTCACCACCAATCACATACACCACATCACCTCATAACGCACCAGACAAAAACGGTAGTGTTTTGTTGCACTACACTGCCATGGCCACTGTGGTACATCGATGTATACAACAGATTCGCAGAATGATACAACAACATTGCATACTGTTGTATTGTGTCCATGATGATAACCCCGAACCAATCCGGGGTATAGTTATGCCTAAACAAATTTATGCTGGTTGCGATGAAAAGGAGAACAGACGACAGCAGTATCAGGCACGTTATGATCTAGAATGTTACGACAGACATACACCAAGGTATCAGTATTGGCGACGACAATTGGTTCAAATATGTCAAACAAGGGGGCTGAATTTGCAGTCAGTGATTGCTGATTACACAACGAGTCATAGGTCCATCACATTCTGTGATGCGCGCACAGGGTGTCCATGGATGTTGTGTGCAAAGGCAAACAAGTCTGCCAGATCAATGAACTGTACTGAGTTTTTGAGTTCAAAATTGGATTCATTGCAACCAGTTTTGGATATGGCCATGCGTGTACATGATGAGTTTGGGGCGCATGATACACAATGGTCTGCCACTGGGTTCTCAAATATTTTGGCACAGGTCATCCACCAATGCATACAATATTGCAGGGAGTTGACAAAGCTGACTGCTGATCTAACAACTAACCCAAACCCTGTGCCAATATCTGATATGCAGGCTGCAAAGATGTGTCCGAAGTCACTCCCGTCATTCACAGTCATTAATCACATGTACAACACCTACTTTTGTGTCCTTGCAATCGAAAAGTTTGTTGACGAGGTGTATGTGCGTCATTGCCATTCACTACTCACATGCCTTGGGAACAATAACCCTAATCAACAACCATTCACACCTGAATCTTTTTCAATCAGGATTCAAGTCAAGGACTGTAAACGCACAGCATACCAGGACGCGGTGCATGCATACGCGGATGCTCAGACGTATGATCCACAGCTTGGACACGGTAATACTTTCAGTCGAATATACACACCGGCAATGCTGTCATAATTGTCAGGGTGCTTTTCATGGCTGATGCAGAAGCAATATGCCGTGGGATACTGAACATAGTGACGGTTCCAGAGCAGTGGACATGTTTCCAGACAGACTCCTTTAACTACTTTGTTGAATCAGGCATACAACGCGTCTTCAATGATTTGCGCGATATTGTGTATGTTGATCGGCGCCAGGATGCACTGGGTACCCATTTATGCATCAAAATGCACAATGCAAAGGTCAATCCGCCCAAACGTGGGCAGGAGCATGCCCATTGCCACATGCAATCATTGGTCGATGAACTGCAATGTGACATCCTCATGAACATCGGCGATGGGTCAGAGAGCAACGTCATGCAGACCAAAATCAAAAATCATGTCATTGGTATACTGCCAGTAATGGTTGGGAGTAAATTGGCACCTGACGGTCCAACGCATTTGCCACTTAAGGGCCATTTCATCATAAACGGACGGGACAAAGTCTTGGTGGCACAGCAGCGGGTCATCAACAATCATGCACTGCTTTACAAGATCGCATCAGCGTCCGATTGTGTGCAGCATATATGCGAGGTGCGGAGTACCATATGTGACGCTACACGTGTCCCATTGATCCTCTTTGTCAAAATGAATATGCGCAACCATCAACCCTCACCCATCACCGTCAGTGTACCTTTCTTTCGGAACGAGGTCCCATTGATGTACATGTTTTTGGCACTGGGTTGTTGCAACATCAACCAAATTCTGAAATAGATTCACACTGCGGTCAGAAATATGCAGCTGCATATTGATGTGGACCACCTCTTACTCCCATCTGCATTGGATGGTCCAGTGCTTATGCATTCCGATGATGGCACAGCGTCTGAGCAATGGACCCGCCAACTTGTGATCGACATGTGCAGATTCATGCAGTCCAACACCCTCAGCCCCATGCGCTGTACCATTGAACATATCACTGCTAATGTCCTGCCACATTTACACGAACACGGTCTTAAAGCCGAGTATTTGGCGTACATGACGGCGTTGGTCCTGAGCGGCGCAGGTGGGTATGCCAAACATCTTACCCATCGTGACTCACAGATCAACAAGCGCATCGAAATGCCCCATGTCCCTCTGATGCAGCAGCTGCGTGCATGTCTGTTGAAACAGCGCAATAACTTGGAGCGGAATGTTGCAAAGGGCATGAGTGACAATAAGCAAAGTCTCTGGAAATGAGTCCACGATTGGCATGCAGATCCACAGCTGCAGGAGTCAAATGACATTTGTGATCGCCTGCTCAGTATGATTCACACACACAACATGACCCGGCAAATGATGAGTGCGATGCTCACCGGCAACAGGGTCACACATGCCTCCATTGCTCAATCTATGCATTATCAGAATAACAGCCGGACGGGTGCTGTTCAGTTGTTGCAAAAATACAATTTGACTGGCAGTATTTCGCATTTAAGGCGTATCAACACGCCACCTGAAAAGATGGGACGGGCAAGTAAACCCCGTCGGCTGCATCCCTCAACTATGGGGTTTTTATGCCCAGTTGAGACTCCGGAGGGTCCCATTTGTGGACTACTGTGCAGTGTTGCCCTCGGTGCTACTATCTGCCTGGATCCGTCTGTGGAGCAGAAAGCAACGGCACTGCAGCATGTGAAGGAAGTACTCGCCGATCTGCCGTGTCCACTACACAGCGACACTGTTGCACCATATGTATTCTTTGACGGCGTGCCCATTGGCCGTGTGCTGCATGTGCAAGATGCATTGCGGTTATGCAGAACGGTCTCCAAAATCTGAATGCATCCACCGTCCACCCATGGATATGTGCGATCACTCTTATTTGGTGTGCATCTTACATCAGGCATTGCGTATGATGGATGTTTGCACGTACAGATCGATAGCGGACGGCTGGTACGAGCAGTCCCAGCTTTCAACAATGGCAAACTTGGTTTCGATGCTCCACCTGTCGAACCTGCTGACATTTTGACTGCACTGACCAATGGCGCACTCATTGTTATTGACCCATTGATGCAAGAGGATATGCATATTGCATTACACCCGGAACAACATGTGGACAATGCAGATGCCTGTGAAATACATCTGCAATCCATGCTCGGACTTGCCTCCAGCCTCATCCCACGCATTGAGTGTAATCAATCCCCACGAAATACGTACCAGACAGCAATGACTAAGCAGTCCGTTTGTCCCCGGCTTGGACGTCATGAAATCGTTGATAGTACACATTTCCTAATACATGCAGAGGAACCATTGCTGCAGTCCAATTTGAATGCTGGTGTCCTTACAATGAATGGACACAATGTGCTGATTGCAGTGTCATCTTATAGTGGATGTAATCAGATTGATGCAATTGTGATGAGTCAAACAGCAGTTGACAATGGCGTATTCAGTACGTATCACGAAAGAGCTGGTCGATTTGACTTGCAAAACGATGAACAGATGTGCATTACCCAGACGTCATTCGATATCCAGGCACGTCTCATGTTGCACAGCATCACCGGCATAGTCAATTGTTCAAATCATGTAAATCACGGTGACCCACTCATGGCCTTTATCAGAAGTGATGGACGTGTGCATTTTCGTCTATTGCATCAGGAGGGGAGTGCAGGTTACGTGCAACAGGTCGACATACTATTTGGACAGCATTCCTTCATACAAGATTTTTGCTGCTTCCAAACACACCAATACATTTACAATGGTCACAAATTGACAGACCAGGTATCGGGTGCATCTTTGCAGTATCTGTATGCTACAAACCCATGCAATGGGAAGACCTCATCATCACTCACCGTATAGATTCGAATTGGATCGGTCCGCAGACCCCAGATTGGCGACAAATTCGCCTCCAGGCACGGCCAGAAGGGTAAAATTGGTCCACTGTTGCAGTGTCACAACATGCCATTCACTGATAAGGGGGAATTTCTGGACATCCTGTTCAATGCACATGGCATGCCTTCTCGCATGACAATCGGACAACTCTGGGAGCATTTGCTGTCCAAATGAAATCTCGAACATACCGGTAGCAAGCCCATACCCGGCCGGTGTTTTGACAGACGAGACACAAAGTGGCTGTACAAAATTTTCAAAAAGTCGGATCACGAGGCACTGTACAGTGGCGTCAGTGGTCAGTTCCTAGGCATATGTAGCGTTGGTATTGCTTTTTATTTGCGTTTGAAACACATGACACGAGACAAGATGCATGCACGCGCAAATGGCCCTGTTACACAGCTCGTCTGTTAACCCACTGACGGCCGTGCCCGTGGCGGTGGGCTCTGTTATGGTGAAATGGAACGGGATGCGGCAGTTGCACATGGGTGTATGTCGTTCCTATATGAGCGTTTGTTATGGAAATCAGATGCGTATTGCATTACAGTGTGTCCTCTCTGTGGGTCGCACCCACTGGGCCCCATTTCCTGGATGAATAGCCCAGATAAAGGGGGTGGGTTTGTGCCCACATGCAGATCCAAAAACGTTAAGCACCGTGTATCGCACAGTTGTGCCATATTCTTTTAAATTACTAATACAGGACGCAGCAGCTGTTGGCATCAAAATGACATTTGGTTGTGTCTAATCATTCAATGGATTGCAGTATCTCGCGCAATCCCACATTACCCGTTGCACAGCCACGAGAATATGTGGGCAGATTGCTTATCGCAACATTGTACGGGACGCGAATGAGTGTTACTCCGTGTTCTACACGCATGTCGTCTTTGAGTTTATCCACCAACCTTCTGTAGTGGAAGTGATCACAAGAATTCTTAGCCCACGCAAACTGCACCCCCCTTTGGAAGAGGAGGACCTAAAAAATGACCGCCTGAAAAACTTTTTTTTTTGGACATTTGCAACACACATGACCACCGGAAGGATTCAATTTTACCCAATTTGCTGCTTTTTTCCACTTCTTGTTTTTTTAAAAAAACTATTATTTTGTCGGATTTGAAGGGTGTGTTTTACAAATCTTGTCGTTTTTGTATTTCAAAACCCAACTGGTGTGTGCCTGTTCGGGAGCTCATTTTCAAAAATGACATTCTGCAGGTCTCCAGTTGCACCTATGTTTGTCATGCGAAATAAATTGTTTTTTTATGTCCCTGAGTGCGCGAGGCCTCGCGCACTCAAGGTCATGGAGACAATTGTGTACAGAAGGCAACAAGAACAAGACAGGAAGCGCACAATATACAAACACTGAAAGAAAAGCTCGGCAAAAATGTACAAGCCCTTAAGGGCATATAATTGCATTCGCGTCGAAGGCGAGTGCGCGAGGCCTCGCGCACACATGACTGCAAAAACCAGGAGAAACACTTGGGTTAATGGTGGCTTACTTGTTCTTCGGTCCAGCAACCTTAGACAACCTTGAACCCAGGCTTCTTGCCACCGCACTTGTCCCACTTGGAGAGGCAACGGTACCACGGGACGGCTGGGCACCAGAACGCGAGGGCGGCTTGAACTCTGCACTAGCGGTGACAGCAGTCTTCGCTTCCTTCTTCGGCTGTTCCTTACCAGATGCGGGGCTTGCATCGAAGTGAGCGGCGGCTGCCCGCTTGCGCTTCTGCTGGGTCTCCAGTACTTGCTCCGGATCCTCTTTTATCCTCCTCCTCGTCGGTATCATCGTCGTCTGATTCCGTGGGCTTGTCCGATTCCTTCTCTTTTCCTGTTGCCTGCTTCTTGCTACTCGAGGTGGTTCCCTATTCGGCTGCAGTACCCTGAGTTGGTATAACTTTGGCAGTCTTCTTCACCTTGGCTTGCATTGGCACGGTACGTGCGAGCGCGACAGGCTCGGTGACGTCAGTAGGGGTCTCAGTCACGACATCTTCCTGGACGGCCTCTGCGGCATGCAGCTGCTGGTGCCCTTCAGTAAGTAGTAAGTAAGGGCGGCCGCGTCCGCAGCCTCATCTGACATCTCCTTGTTTGTTTTACATGGTGGCCGCCTCTGGCGGGAAGGAGAGCTCTCCACCATCAGTTCCCCTGGCGACCCCTGTCTCACCTCACGGCCGAGAACTTCAACCAGGTTCCCTTGGGGGATGACCGGCGGTAGGCTCCCTTCAGTCGCTGCCCTCACAGTTTCAGCTCCTTCCGGTCATCCTTTGAAGGATCCCCCGGCCTTCCCCCCCTAGCACAGCCTTTTGGGCGCCTGCAGGCGGGTTTCCTGTGGATAGCCCTCGCCGACAGCGGAGCATTTCTCTCTGTCAACCACATTCCACCACTCCCCATCCCTCACGGGTTGGAGTACCCACTCGCCTCCCGGATGCACTTCGGTGTCGTCCATCCACTGCTGGAGGCCAGGGGGCGACCCTCTCCACGTTCCCCTTGGTCCCGCTCACGCTGAAGCCGGTTCGGACCCCCGTGGCCATCTTGGGGTCACTTTGGGTCTGTATCTATGTGCCGGCAAGCCGCCATTGGCTGATATAATACTCTCCCATCCACCTGACCTAACCCGATGTGATAGTGTGATAGGTTTGGCCATTCCGGCTATGAGCGGCCATATTCAGTACCGAGGCGCCCCCAGCGGAGATTTATATATCGGAATATCAGGAACCAACAGGGTTTTATTATCATAATGTTTCCGTAATTTTTCAGCCTTTCGTTCTGATGGTCAATGTATCGGCGACTGTCAGTTGGCTCGCGATTTTGCGTTAACCGATTGGTTAACTGTTATTTCCAGATATTTTGGCGGAAACCCCGATGAAGGGTCAGATTTCATCAGTAAAGGGTTCTTTGCTTCCGCAATTTTCTAAATATGCACTCGAAATGTTATTCTGAATTTTTCGCGATGTCGAAATCGGATCTTCGACTTCGACATCGCCGCACTTGATTTGGTCTTCTTCGAGTGGTCATACTCTTTTCCCTATGTCCGAATCAGGTTTCCCTTATACTTGCCACCCATTTGACTTGAAGATATAAGGGAAACAAAAGTGAATCGTGGGACCACTTTGAAGGGCCATATCCACGCGCGAGTGTGAGGAGAGAGAATAAGAAAGGTTGGGTTGCAAGCGCCTCAGTCTCAACTTAATTTAGGTAGGATCATCCGCCTTTGGTGTGTACACATGCCCGGTATAGCACGGGATAATGGTCAAGAGGGTATAAAGTGATATATAACCCTTGGATCGTGCAACCGAATATTTCAATGCGACTTTCGAGTGTACCGCATGAGTGTTGGGGTTGCATAGATACTTTCCTTGGGTTCCCACGTATTTTTAACGTGAAGTTATGTCCATGGAGGGGCATGGCATACCATGGTGGGAGCCACTTTTGAGGGTATGTGTTATATGTATGGTATGTGCTTCGATATGATCACGCCCATGTTATATATCTTCGTGTGGCCGAAGAGATGGGGAGCCACACGTGACAAGGGCTTTGCCCATGTCCCAATTGTGGAATTCAAAGCGCTAGACTAAGTCTACCGCATATGTATTGCTCATGGTATGTTTGGCAAGGAGATCCATGAGTGCACTCCCATTTTCATGGGGCATGTAGATACGAGTGGCGAAGGTATATCCATGCGCCTGATCGGGGAGCCAAGTGGGGGAATTGTTCGCAAATGGTTCCAATCATTTGTGTATTGAACCATGAGCGGATATCAAGGGTGAGCATAGAGATATACTATCATGAAAACTTTGTATGTGGACATATTTTCATGTTTTTGACCTCATTTTATGCTCATTTTTGTGTTCTATGTGCTCAACTGGTCGGCTAACAGTAGACTGCCTAGAGATCTGTGAACCCTGGTATTTTGCTTCTGTGTTGGCATATACTTCAGTGTTGCACCTCACCACATGCCGGATCACGGGGTCACATTGGCTTGGCACACGAGGCCCCAGAAAATTAGGTCTCAAACTCATGGGCTGACTTGTAAAGCATGCCATGTACATAACCGGAGAGGTTTCGGAGCCAATGATTAAATATTCTTGGGCGTGGACCTTTGGTCTACATCACCCTTGTATCTTACTTTCCGGTTTGACACATGCATGGAGCATTTGGATATTTGCCGTATGCATTTTTGAGTATATAATTGACTTTTGGGCATAATGGTGTGATTTGCCTGAGTTTGCCATGTTGTGAGGTCAACATCATGGGGCAGTTCTCCAAGCCCAATCGACTCCAAGTCCAGCCAAGGTTATGTCGGGGTAGGGCATGGTCCTGAGTGCCACTCTAGGCCATGACACACCACCTCCCCGATTGGGCTAGGATTTAGAGGCTTGGGAGTAGACCCTAATTTCCGGGTTTGTGTATTGACTTTTGACACATGGCATTCAGTCATCTCATTTGACCTGGTTCGGGGCAATATGTTGGTGAGTCAGGGGAGGGTCTTGAGTCCAGGGAATGAGGGGTTTATGGCTGTGAATGTGTACGTATACCCCTGTCCCCAACCTTGCTTTATTTGTGTTTATATGCCAATTTCAGGGCTTTCCTCTTGGTGCAATTCTTGTACATGCCCGCCACCGTGAGACGACCGGTGAGCTGAACGGAAGCCCGCAGCCCGTATTGGATTGTGAATTGGGCTATTGCTGTATTTGTGGGATCTGGTTGCTGTTCAGGGTTGAAGGAGGATTTTTTTTTCTATATTTTTGGATTTTGGACCCTGGAATTTGAGGAATGCAATCGTTGATCCGGAGTAAATCAGGAGGGGTAACAGGCGGAAGGGGCACAGCGGGGGCCGGTCCTGGTAGGGACCTTCTTTATGGTAGCAGAGGCTTACCTGCTGCCCCTACCTACCGCCGACCCGGGGACTTGGGCCCCTATGAGCCCTGCCCAAGTACGCCCCGGGTGCGTATTGTGGACTCGGTGGAGACCACGCCGGAGATTAGAGCCATAGAAGAACCGAGACGTTCAAGACCATGGCGAACTCCGGAAGTTGAAGCCCGAAGAGAAGTACGACATTCGGGAAGAGGAGGACGTCACATGGAGGACCTGGTCTCCATGTGTGAGCGTTGCTGCCGAAAGGCATGCAACCTCCGCTCCGCCGCGGAGGACTCTGACGAGCCCTGCCATTCAGGCAGCAGTGGAGGACGGGCCCGGCGCTACCGGAAGCGCGGGTCACGCAAGTCCGCGGCAAGGGACGCCGGGGCTATGGATACGGACCCCAGCCCGGTCAGGCTGTGGGAATCCGAGGGGCACTCCGAGGGCTATCGGACAGCCTATGAGCCACCCTCGGAGTCGGCGGAGATGTCCGCGCCGACCGCCAGGGCGCATACGGCCCCAGAGCCCGCCCTGAAGCACGACGCCCAGGGCTTGGAGAGGCCAGCCAGGGTCCGGACGGCACCTGTGCCCCGGTACACGGGACCAGAGACGGACGCCATAGGCGATACGCCCATGGGCGATGAGTCTGAGGCGCCGGGAACCGCGGGATGCGCTGGATCAGGCGGAAAGCACGCCGCGTGCCACTTTGAGCACGTGTCCTTCCTTATGGGCAAGTACCCGAAGATGGGGATGGACGTCATCGTGCACCGCCTCGACAGCCTGGACAAACCGAAGGACGGCCTAGAGACGGACGTCGCCGGGATCCTGGATGACCAGTCGGCCGCGGAGAAAGACATGGAGGAGCTGCGAGCGGAACGGGACCGGTACCGGGAGAATCTGGAGCTGGCCCTGGAGAAGCAGCAGCGAGTGGTGGACAGCCTCCTCCACCTGGTGGGGGACATGTCGGGACGCCTGAAAAGGCTAGAGGAGCCACAGCCCCTCGCCTCGGGTCCGGAGCTCCCGGCAAAGCCGGCAGCGGCAGAGCTGGTGGAGCGGGTGAAGACCCTCAGGAGCGCCATGGATAAACCCATGGGCGGCCCTGCAGAGGCACCATACGCGCCTCCGCGTGTTGACCCGGGTGCGCTGCCGTTTGTTCCCATGTTCAGCGAATCCACAATGCTCGAGGAACACACGGCACCGGCTGGGTCCATGCGGGAAGGGCACGTAGCCACGGACCCGAGGAGCCTGACGGTACAGATGTCCCATGCCGCCCAGGATCTACCGGTCACGACGAATGTGGTAGTCTATGCGGAAGAGGAGATCCAGATCCAGAACCAGACTATGCAGGGGCGAACCATGGGAAGCGCCGACAAACATGGTCGAGGCCATCCAAGCGGAAACCTGTGGGCGAAGAACCCCAGTACGGGGATATGGACGGCCGATGGAGCAAGTCCTTCCCGCATTCCAAACCCCATGAGTTCAGGCCCAACTGGACCGCACTCCATGGAGGAGAGGGATGTACGGGGAGTGTACTCACCCCCCCCGGCCACAGGTGGTATCCGTCTCGGTGGAGTGGTGGCTGGGGACGTCGGAGACGCCATCAGGATTGACGACCTCAGGGGAATTAAAATCCCCTACTACGATGGCAACCCCTCCAACCTGGATGACTTCATCCTGGACTGGGAGGACTTCGCCGAGGGGGTCGTCGGCGGGATGCGGGGAGCGCCGCGGGACAAGTGGGTATGCCGGACATTCCCACACCGGTTGGCGCAGGACCTGAAGGAGGAGCTGCGGGATCAGATCCGGGAAGGATTGATCCGTACGGAGCAGGCCTGCCTCCAGTGGTTGGAGGATGAGGAGCGGGTGGACGCTCCGGACCAGAAGCTGGAGGACTAGTGGTCCATCCTGCTGCCGCTGGACCGCCGTGAGTTGCGGGTCCGGGAGTGGAACCGGTATCTGCGGAAGTACCGCAGATGCCTCAAGCTGGTGGAGGACTGGAACGAGGCCAGCGAGATCCGCCACCTCCTGAAGGACGTCCTCCCCGGCCAATGGAAGAGGCGAGTGGAGGACGAGGAGAAGAAGCGAGCGAAGAAGCGCGTGGCGGTGAGGATTATGGCGGCTGAGGATACCCATGCGGGTATCATGGAGTTCTTCAGGAGGAACCTTGGCGAGCCCAACAGGATGTTGGGACTGAAGAACGCCGTGGACGTGGAGGTATTTGGAGACTCCATGGGGCAAAGGTTGCTGCGCCTCAACAACGTGGAGTGGAGGCGCGGGGAGCCGCTGAGGATGCAGGTCATTCTCGCCCGCATGAGCCTGGACGAGATCGTGCAGTACATCACGGTGGAGTTGAAGCTCAATGCGAAGAACGAGGCCCACGTGCAGGATCCACATGGTCATGGACAACGAGGCCACCGAGAAGACCGGCATCATCAGGAGATCCAGGAGGACACGGGCAACTCCGCGGAGGATGGTAGTGGAAGTGGCCAAGACCACTGGTCCCGGGAGGATCACGAGGAGGCCCATTTTTTCGCGTTTGTGGCGCACAACGTGAGGAACAACTGGCAGGATCGGTCCAGATGGAGCCGGGTGGGACCAAGGGGCAAAGAGCCAAGGAGGATCCGGAACCCACCGCTCTCGTTCCGAGAGTACAGGTCTCAGCACGACGGGTGCTGGGTCTGTTATGGCAAGGAAAACAACCATGCACACGACCACCGTCAGTGCAAGGTGTATGAGGCGGACAAGAAGGCCTACTTCGCCGCCCACCCCGAGAAGAAGCCCAAGGAGCAGCGGATTTCCGATTGGAAAGCGTAGGGCGGAGACGGGGGAAAAGGCCAAGGCAAAGGCCAAGGAAAAGGCGGAGGAAGAGGCTATGGTGGTGGACCTGGCCAAGACCGACGAGTGAGGTCGATCGAGGAGGTTGCTGAGGACATGTTGAGGACGTTGGAGGAACTCAAAGCCCAGCAAAGTGGAGGACAAAGTCCTGGCGGATCGCAGCCGGAAGGGGCTGCGGGAAGCCAAGTCTAGAGGAGCCCCCCGGGGAGTGGGACCTCGAGGTCTCTCCTCCGAAAATCAGTGGAATTCCAGAGAAAGCGAAGGCACATCGGGTGCTGAAGAAGGCTCCAGAAGAGCCAAAACCACTGAGCTTCGCCACTCCCAACCCCTGGAGCGCCCTGCCAAGGGAAGTACATGTGGGTACGGGACATGGCAAGAAGGAAGGAGCGACCACGGAGAGCCCCGTGGACGGGCAGGACCAACCCAAGATCTACACCATCCGTGACCATACCCTTGAAGTCCTGATGCACCCGGACGTGCTAGAGTTGCATGCCGTGAGAGTCGTCCATACACCTCATGGCGACGAGCGGCAGTTGCACTTGAAAGTGCGAGTACGGTGCGGACGAGAGGAGAAGGTGGTGGACGTGTTAGTGGATACGGGTGCCCAGGTGAGCCTGGTCCGGAGAGGGTTGTTCAAGGAGGAACTCCTGCAGCCCAGCCGGAGACCGGTCCGCCTGAAGGTCGCCAACGGAGAGATTATGGGTGGCGGCACCCATGAAGCCACCATCAGTATGGAATTCTGGGAGCATGAGCGCTTGAACCGCCCTGATCAGGCGAAGAGAAGCACTCTATCCGGGAACTTCTATGTGGCCGACATTACAGATTGGGATATGATCATGGGGTATGACTTCATGGTGGCAAACGCCATTGGAGCCCTTCGCCATCGTGCAACGCTGGTCCGGGAGGATGATGAATGCCTCACATGGCTGTCCACGGACTATGCATGCGGATCATCCGAATGGAATGCTGAGGAAGAGGATCGGATCGTCCAAGCGGTGCAAGCTGTGGGTGCCAAGTCCAGAGGAGACCGTGGAGCTCATCTCACGGAGTATGGAATGGCGCCGCAGGTGTATGGCAGGATGATCCAGACGCTGGGAGCCGAAGCGCCCGAGACGGACGTCTTCGCTTCCCGGGATGCCCCACTTTTGCGGAAGTGCAGGAGGCATTGGCATCGAGGAGACTCAGCCTGGCACAGGCATCGGGGTTTGAAGGAGTGGGGGCCCATGTATTGGCATGGCTCCCTGGACAATACCAGACGTACGGTGGAGAAGATCGTCGCGGATAGGGCGAAAGGGATCCTGGTCATAACCGGCATGGGATCCACCCCATGTCCGCTGGAGGGTCTCAAGTCGACGCTGGACTCCATCACCCTGAAGGAGATGTCATTCGGGCCAGAGGAGGAGTTGTTCATCGACGCCAAGGGTGTATCAATGCCCCCCCCTGGGTCAAGCGTGGGGTACCAAGGCTTTTCTGGTGGATGGGGCGCAAGCCCAGCCCACGGGTGATGAAGCATTCATCCGTAGGGTGGAGGCGGTGCCCTTGAAGGTCATGTTTGAGCCCAAGGAGGGGACGGATCAGCCTATTGATGGCATTGACGTCCTGTCCCACGCCGAGATCGACGACGCCGTCAACTACATGCGGATGGGGATGCACGACCGTGTGGCAGTCAAGAAGAGGCGTGCCATGGTCACATCTCCGCATTGGTGGGATGACAAGATGTTGGTCACCGGCAAGTACGAGAAGGATGAGTTCGTGGCGAGGGTCATGGATCACATCGCGGACCAATACGATGGTCCGGTTGGGTCGGACCCACCAACATGGGGTTTTCCAAGAGTGGGAACCGGTAGCGACGAGCACCAGCCCGAGGCCGCAAATTTTCGAAGATTATCGGTGGGAATCGCGACCCACGACGATGAAGACGGCATATCGGACGAGGAGAAGTCAGACTCGGACCCAGAAGAGGCCTATACCGCAGTGTGGTCGGTTGTATCGATATCGAAGCAAGCGGCTGAAGAGGCTCAGGAGAACCCGAAGGTCGCCGAGCTGAAGGAGAGGCTGATCAATGCCTATCCGCGGCTATTCAGTGGCGTCGCCAACAAGAACCCTCCAGACCGTGAGAGGTTTGGTACAGCGAGGATCAAGCTGAAGCCAAACCCCAAGATCTATCGTCATAGGGAGTACCAACTTCAGGGCGATCGGGCCGAGGCCATGAAGAAGCTGTTGGCCGAGTTCATTGAGCATGATGGATCGAACCCTCCGACAGTGAGTGGGCCAGCCCAGCCTTCATCGTGCCCCAGAAGGAGAAGGGCGAGTAGAGATTGGTGGTTGATTACAGAGGTTTGAACGAGCAGACCGAGCACGACTCGTACTCGCTTCCCCTGATCGACTCCATCCTCCAAAAACAACAGAAAAAGCGGATTTTCACGGTGTTAGACCTGAAACACGGCTATCACCAGATGCCGCTACACCCGGACTCCAGGCCCTGCACAGCGATGTCGACGCCGCTGGGGCCCATGCAGTGGAAAGTGGTGCCTATGGGCGCCAAGAATGGCAACGCCGCTTTCCAGCGCATGATGGAGGACCTACTCGGTCCTGTCCGGGACTGTGCCGACCCCTTGGTGGATGACATCATCATCGGGTCAGGCACGGAGAACATGACTGAGGATGAGCTCATCGAAGTGCATGAAAAGGATCTGTGACGAGTGCTCAGCGAGCTGGATAAGCACAACATGGTGTGCAAGCCCACCAAAGCCTCACTCTTCGTGAAGGAAGTGGAGTTGGCGGGTCACGTGGTTGGTCACGGGCAGCGCCGTCCCATGCCTGGGAAACTGGCGTCCCTGCACCACTGGGAGAACCCCTAGACCATCAGCGAACTACGATCCTTCATGGGGTTCTGCAACTACTATTCGGGCTATGTCCGAATGTGTGCAGAACTGTCGGGGCCGCTGCACAAGATGCTGCAAGTGGGCAAGTTCGATGGCCGGAAGGGGAGCAAGAAGAAGCTTGCCCTGGACCCCTGAGGCTGAGGATGCATTCAACCGCCTGAAGGAGCGACTCCTGGGGCAGTTGGGGCTGTTCCTGGTGGACCCGGACAAGGGATTCGTGCTACGGACAGACGCCTCGGATTATGCCGTGGGGGCAGTCCTCGAGCAAGTCCGGGACGATGGGACTCATGTTCCCGTGGCGTTTCGGAGCAGGATCCTGGCCGAGGGCCAACGCCGAACATGGACCGCGAGAGAGAAGGAGACATACGCCATTGTATGTGCGCTCAGGAAGTGGTCTGGCCAAATCGGACTGCAGCCGGTGGTGGTGTGCACGGACCACCAGTCCCTACAGAGCTGGCACAAGGAGCATGTCGACACCCCCTCAGGACCAGCGGCTAGGAGGGCCCGATGGCACGAGACGTTCGCCAAGTTCGACCTCAGCGTCGTGTATGTCCTGGGGAAGGACAACACTGTGGCAGATTGCCTCAGTCGATGGGCCTACCCCGCGGGCAAGGCTTGGATGGACATATCCAGCCATGGGGACGCCGAGGAAACCGAGGAGGCCAAACGCATCATCGAGATCGAGAAGGCCATGGAGCAAGAGGGGGTCAAGTGCTTTGTGGTGATGGCAAACCGTACGGACCTGGCCAAGTTCCGGGGTGCCCGCGTCCAAGCTATTCGAGAGGAAACCCTCGAGCAATGGATGGTGGCCCCTGTAGAGCTAGTCAGGTCGGTGCTCACAGAGGACTGGTCGGATGACTATGCGGCATCCGAGCACTGGAGCAAGTACTGGAATGCCGTGAGCGCCCCGTCGGACGAAGAATGGCCCGCGGGCTTGACCGAGGATGGGGACAAGTTGTTCCTCAAGGACAAGCTGCTGGTGCCCGAGAACCGAGTGGAGGATCTCATTGACCATTGTCACAACGCCCAGCTCATGCACCCTGGCCGGGACAAGATGCAGCAGGACCTGGAGTGGCGTTTCAAGTTCCCTCCGGGGTACTACGCCATCCTGGATAGGTACTGCAGCGACTGTGCCGTGTGTCGGGCCACGAAGAGCCCCAACCACTCCACAGCGGGCAATCCGGTGTACACGGCTATACCGGAGCCCCCTATGCGGTCCGTGGCCATGGATGTATTCGCCATGCCTGAGGTCACCGTGGAAGGAGAGACCTACGACTGTGTCATCCTGGCGGTGGATAGGCACAGTGGGTATATCGTGGCGGTCCCTGGCAAGAAGTCCAAGAAGAAGGACAAGAAGGACAAGCATGGAGTGGGGCTGCAGGCCAGGAACGTCGCTAATGCCATGATCAGGCATTGGCTGATGATTTTTGATGTCCCAGCTGTCATCTGCAGCGATCGGGGCAGTCAATTTGTGGGGACGTGGTTCGAAACGATGTGCAAGCACATGGGCATTCGACATGCCAAGACCGTGGCGTACCACAGCCGGTTGAATGGCCGGGCTGAGGTTGCCGGGCGGCAGATGTTCGAGAAGTTCCGCCAGCTGCACATCGACGAACCGGGCCGGAATTGGTATAATTCGCTGTGGAGAGTACTCCAAGCGTATCACGACCTTCCGGGACCCACTGGACTGTCGCCCCATCGTATCCTGTTCCTACGGGATCGAGTGTCACGCACTCTCCCGTGGTTGAACCATGGCAAAGTGGCCCGGGATGCGAACGCTATGATGGCTGAGGCAGCCGACACGGCGGCCAAGGTGTGCAAGGCACTTCAGGACGAGCATGACAAGAGGGCCAAGTACTTCTAGCAGGGAAAGGTCCAGTAGTATGCTCTCCAAGACACCGTGTGGGTGGAGCGGCACCACAAGGATGTCCTGTCCAGGCATTGGCAGGCATCTTGGTATGTGCCGGGGGTAATCGTGCGGAAGGTCGGGCAGGATGTGTATGCGGTTCGTGTGGGGGATAACAAGATCCTGGATCGCGACCATACCCAGCTTCGTCCCCGAGCACCAGACCCCAGCGGACGTCCCGTCACCTTCGAGCTCACGGCCGGCGATGTGGACTCGGACGACGAGGGTGAGGACGACGACTTCACCGCCGAGAAGATCCTGGCGGACAAGCCGGACCCGGGGACGCCTGGGGGTAGGCTTTATAAAGTCCGTTGGAAGGGTTTCGCCGCATCCAGGGGTTCGTGGGAGCCTCCGAGCAGTTTTGTGCCGAGGTATACCACGGTCTGGATGGACTACCTGAAGAAAAAGAATATTTCTTTGGATGTCAAGGACGTGTTGGTCCATTTGGTTGCTGCTGTAGCGCCGTAATAGATCCCCCTTGGCATTTTTGTTTGTTTTTGTGCTTGTGAGATGGGTGAGGGCGTTCATCCGGGGATTTTTCGGCCTTGATTGGCCATATATCCCCTTCACTCGATCTCCACATATATATTTCATTGTGGTATACCTTTTTAGGTCGACCGACGACGTTTCTCTATCTTTGATCCCCTTGGTCAATGTTGTAGATCAAGAGGAGACCGGATATGGCGTAGGGCACCGATTTTCGGTGTCCTCGGCCTTCCCTTGGGGCATGGGGGACGCCTACCACGTGCATGGGGCCTCCATGTGTCCTTGGGACATGGAGGGGTGGGTTGGAGCCCATTGGGGTCCTCCCGTCCTCTCTTCAATGACTTCCGAGCGGTAACAACGCTCTGAGAAGGGGGGTGAAGCCGGTTCGGACCCCCGTGGCCATCTTGGGGTCACTTGGGGTGTGTATCTATGTGCCGGCAAGCCGCCATTGGCTGATATCATACTCTCCGATCCACCTGACCTAACCCGATGTGATAGTGTGATAGGTTTGGCCATTCCGGCTATGAGCGGCCATATTCAGTACCGAGGCACCGCCAGCGGAGATTTATATATCGGAATATCAGGAATCAACAGGGTTTTATTATCATAATGTTTCCGTAATTTTTCAGCCTTTCGTTCTGATGGTCAATGTATCGGCAACTGTCAGTTGGCTCGCGATTTTGCGTTAACCGATTGGTTAACTGTTCTTTTCAGATATTTTGGCGGAAACCCCGATGAAGGGTCAGATTTCATCAGTAAAGGGTTCGTTGCTTCCGCAATTTTCTAAATCTGCACTCGAAATTTTATTCTGAATTTTTCGCGATGTCGAAATCGGATTTTCGACTTCGACGTCGCCGCACTTGATTTGGTCTTCTTCGAGTGGTCATACTCTTTTCCCTATGTCCGAATCAGGTTTCCCTTATACTTGCCACCCATTTGACTTGGAGATATAAGGGAAACAAAAGTGAATCGTGGGACCACATTGAAGGGCCATATCTACGCCGGAGTGTGAGGAGAGAGAATAAGAAAGGTTGGGTTGCAAGCGCCTTAGTCTCAACTTAACTTAGGAAGCATCAAACGCCTTTGGTGTGTACACATGCCCGGTATAGCAAGGGATAATTGTCAAGAGGGTATAAAGTGATATATAACTCTTGGACCGTGCAACCGATTATTTCAATGCGACTTTCGAGTGTACCGCATGAGTGTTGGGGTTGCATAGATACTTTTCGTTGGGTTCCCACGTATTTTTAACGTGAAGTTATGTCCATGGAGGGGCATGGCATACCATGGTGGGAGCCACTTTTGAGGGTATGTGTTATATGTATGGTATGTGCTTCGATATGATCACGCGCATGTTATATATCTTCGTGTGGCCGAAGAGATGGGGAGCCACACGTGACAAGGGCTTTGCCCATGTCCCAATTGTGGAATTCAAAGCGCTAGACTAAGTCTACCGCATATGTATTGCTCATGGTATGTTTGGCAAGGAGATCCATGAGTGCACTCCCATTTTCATGGGGCATGTAGATACGAGTGGCGAAGGTATCTCCATGCGCCTGATTGGGGAGCCAAGTGGGGGAATTGTTCGCAAATGATTCCAATCATTTGTGTATTGAACCATGAGCGGATATCATGGGTGAGCATAGAGATATACTGTCATGAAAACTTTGTATGTGGACATATTTTCATGTTTTTGACCTCATTTTATGCTCATTTTTGTGTTTTATGTGCTCAACTGGTCGGCTAACAGTAAACTGCCTAGAGATCTGTGAACTATGGTATGTTGCTCATATGTTGGCATATGCTTCGGTACTTCGCACCTCACCATATGCCGGATCACGGGGTCACTTTGGCTTGGCACACGAGGCCTCGGAAAATTAGGTCTCAAACTCATGGGCTGACTTGTAAAGCATGCCATGTACATAACTGGAGAGGTTTCGAAGCCAATGATGGGATATTCTTGGGCATGGACCTTTGGTCTACATCACCCTTGTATCTTACTTTCCGGTTTGACACATGCATGGAGCATTTGGATATTTGCCGTATGCATTTTTGAGATAATAATTGACTTTTGGGCATAATGGTGTGATTTGCCTGATTTTGCCATGTTGTGAGGTCAACATCATGGGGCAGTTCTCCAAGCCCAATCGACTCCAAGTGCAGCCAAGGTTATGTCGGGGTAGGGTATGGTCCTGAGTGCCACTCTAGGCCATGACACGCCACTCCCCCGATTGGGCTAGGATTTAGAGGCTTGGGAGTGAACACATTTTTGGGGTTTGTGTATTGACTTTTGACACATGGCATTCAGCCATCTCATTTGACCTGGTTCGGGGCAATATGTTGGTGAGTCAAGGGAGGGTCTTGAGTCCAGGGAATGAGGAATTTATGGCTGTGAATGTGTACGTATACCTCTGTCCCCAACTTTGCTTTATTTGTGTTCATATGCCAATTTCAGGGCTTTCCTCTTGGTGCAATTCTTGTACATGCCCGCCACCGTGAGACGACCGGTGAGCTGAACGGAAGCCCGCAGCCCGTATTGGATTGTGAATTGGGCTATTGCTGTATTTGTGGGATCTGGTTGCTGTTCAGGGTTGAAGGAGGATTTGTTTTTCTATATTTTTGAATTTTGGACCCTGGAATTTGAGGAATGCAATCGTTGATCCGGAGTAAGGCAGCAGGGGTAACAGGCGGAAGGGGCACAGTGGGGGCCGGTCCTGGTAGGGACCTTCTTTAACGCGTGAACCTACGTGTACTCAGGCCATTGACCCGGGGATCTCAAGGTCAACCCTCACCCCTGCGGACACCTCACGGCCGTTCCGGAGTTCAGGGCATTTTCCTAACTTCCCGTGGTCAGGTTCCCCATGGTTGGCCCATGGTTCACCACTCCATGGCGACTGGTTTCCCAATCCCACGGGGCTGTTGCTTGGCGCTTTCGGTCCCCCTGCCCATCCCATGTCCAATTCCCCTTTGCCTCATCCCGGCACCGGCCCGTTCCCAGCGTCCCATGGACTCTCTACCCCGTCTGGCCGTTGTGCGGCCCTAGCAACACGCCCTTCCCCGCCCCGTCCCCTTGTCCCATCATCCCGTGTTTATACCCCACCGGGTCGCCAGCAACCCTGTGGCGTTGGCCCACTGGATCCTCATCCATCCGGGGACCGTTTCGTGCACCGTACCCCGGGTCGCACCCTTCCTGCCCTTTTCCCCTGTGCCGCGGCCCCGGTCTAATCCCTTGGGCTGTGGTGCGGCCCCATCCCATCCCTCATCCCGTGTTTATACCCCACCGGGCCGCCAGCAACCCTGTGGCGCGGGCCCACTGGATCCTCATCCATCCGGGCCTAGCACGGGTCGCTCCCCTCCCGCCCCCGCCCCTCACTCCTGTGCCGCCTCCCATAGCACACAGGTCAGGCGGTGCTCCACTCCGCCCCGGATGCTCCAATCCGGGGCGTCTTTTTGTCGTATTCTCTCCTTTGCCTTGGACGCTCCAGTCTGTGGCACCGGGTTCACCCCCGGATGATCCAGTCCAGGGGCTAGTGCCCTGCTTCATTCCGCCCCTGATGCTCCAATCCGGGGCGTCTTTTTATCGTATTCTCTCCGTTGCCTCGGATGCTCCAGTCCGTGGCACCTGGTTCACCCCAGGACGATCCAGTCCGGGGGCTAGTGCCGTGCTTCATTCCGCCCCGGTTGCTCCAATCTGGGGCGTCTTTTTATCGTATTCTCTCCGTTGCCTCAGATGCTGCAGTCCGTGGCACCGGGTTCTCCCCCCGACGATCCAGTCCGGGGGCTTGCGCCGTGCTCCACTCCGCCCCGGATGCTCCAATCTGGGGCGTCTTTTTGTCGTATTCTCTCCGTTGCCTCGGACGCTCCAGTCCGTGGCATCAAGTTCACCCCCGGACGATCCAGTCGGGGGGCTAGTGCCGTGCTTCATTCCGCCCCGGTTGCTCCAATCCGGGGCGTCTTTTTATCGAATTCTCTCCGTTGCCTCGAATGCCCGAGTGCGTGGCACCTGGTTCACCCCCTGACGATCCAGTCCGGGGGCTAGTGCCGTGCTTCATTCCGCCCCGGTTGCTCCATTCCGGGGCGTCTCTTTAACGTATTCTCTCCGTTGCCTCGATGCTCCTGTCCGTTGCGCCGGGTTCTCCCCCGGACGATCCAGTCCGGGGGCTTGGGCCGTGCTCCACTCCGCCCCAGATGCTCCAATCCGGGGCGTCTTCATGTCGTATTCTCTCCGTTGCCTCGGACGCTCCAGTCCGTGGCACCGGGTTCACCCCCGGACGATCCAGTCCGGGGGCTAGTGCCGTGCTTCATTCCGCCCCGGTCGCTCCAATCCGCGGCGTCTTTTTATTGTATTCTCTCCGTTGCCTCGGATGCTCCAGACTGTGGCACCTGGTTCACTCCCGGACGATCCAGTCCGGGGGCTAGTGCCGTGCTTCTTGCTTCTTGCTTCTTGCTACTCGAGGGGGTTCCCTTTCCGGCTGCAGTACCCTGAGTTGGTATAACTTTGGCAGTCTTCTTCACCTTGGCTTGCATTGGCAAAGTAGGTGCAGGCGCAACAGGCTCAGTGTCGTGAGTAAGGGCCTCAGTCACGACATCTTCCTGGACGGCCTCTGCAGCATGCACATGCTGGTGCCCTTCATGCCCTCGGTTGCTGTCCAAAACCCACAGTGGAATGCCACGCTGAAGCCACTCTTCTTGAGTATTCCAAGGTGCAGCTGTTGCTCCCTGCTCCGTCTGATCAGCCTCCAACATGTACGGCATGATGATTCCATGCTGCAGAGCACCTCCAACGGCATTCCCAAGGTCCTTTTGCTTGATCGTTGACACAGCCAGAAACGCCACTTTAGTACGGAGGTCGGACATTGCAACTTTTGCAGCCATGGCAGGCGTGTCGTCCACAACAACCACTGCATCAGAATACCCACTGCCCAAAAGATATTTGTCCAGGTACCACAGCACGTGAATCAGAGGCATGAAACCACCAATGTTCATGTTCTGCATCTCTTCCAAAAGTCCAGCGGAATACGACACATAGTTCAGCAACTGTAAATGTGATGTATAAAGACGAAAAACGGAGGCAGCAGTGCGCGAGGCCTGGCGCACACAACGGCATCGTAACAGGCGAAAGAAGCAGATATACCTGCTTATCCCAGCGACTCGTTGTTCTGATCCACATACAGTGCTCGTCGAACTGATACGTACTGCTGGTCACCGGACCCGATAACCAAGAGTATACCGGCAACCGAACATGGTAGAATGGCACTGTGGTCGGATCCTTGTCCTTCTCCATACGCCAGAGCCTCTGGATGTCGCGGCCAATACGGTGCACAACATCAGCCTCGCCATAGAAAATGAGGTCTTTCCCCAGCATCATCACATCGAACAGCCACTTCGGAACAAATCCTGCAGTGTCATATTCAACGAAAAGGTCAGCGTTGATGACCCACAGGGGGTACTGCAGATCCCGGAAACAGGCTGGCGGTGTCTCTTCAATATCCTCGATACAGCACGCCGTCAAAGAGAATTTGTTCCCTTGCTCGTCCTGCTTGGAGACATTAATCACATCGCCAGTACTCAGCTGCGTCTGTGTGTCGCTGCCGATGATGGTGCCTCAGTCTTCCATTGCAGTTGTTTCCGCACGGCTACGAACTGCAATGCGACATCCTCATGAACATTGGCGATGGGTCAGAGAGCAACGTCATGCAGACGAAAATCAAAAATCATGTCATTGGTATACTGCCAGTAATGGTTGGGAGTAAATTGGCACCTGACGGTCCAACGCATTTGCCACTTAAGGGCCATTTCATCATAAACGGACGGGACAGTGTCTTGGTGGCACAGCAGCGGGTCATCAACAATCATGCACTGCTTTACAAGATCGCATCAGCGTCTGATTGTGTGCAGCATATATGCGAGGTGCGGAGTACCATATTTGACGCTACGCGTGTCCCGTTGATCCTCTTTGTCAAAATGAATATGCGCAACCATCAACCCTCACCCATCACCGTCAGTGTACCTTTCTTTCGCAACGAGGTGCCATTGATGTACATGTTTTTGGCATTGGGTTGTTGCAACATCAACCAAATTATGAAATT
Source organism: Eutreptiella sp. 'Long Island Sound 2002' (assembly GCA_964036045.1). NCBI lineage: Eukaryota > Euglenozoa > Euglenophyceae > Eutreptiales > Eutreptiaceae > Eutreptiella > Eutreptiella sp. 'Long Island Sound 2002'. The sequence goes on from OZ038388.1 coordinate 9,462,801, forward strand.
GATTCACACTGCGGTCAGAAATATGCAGCTGCATATTGATGTGGACCACCTCTTACTCCCATCTGCATTGGATGGTCCAGTGCTCATGCATTCCGATGATGGCACACCGTCTGAGCAATGGACCCGCCAACTTGTGATCGACATGTGCAGATTCATGCAGTCCAACACCCTCAGCCCCATGCGCTGTACCATTGAACATATCACTGCTAATGTCCTGCCACATTTACACGAACACGGTCTTAAAGCCGAGCATTTGGCGTACATGACGGCGTTGGTCCTGAGCAGCGCAGGTGGGTATGCCAAACATCATACCCATCGTGACTCACAGATCAACAAGCGCATCGAAATGCCCCATCTCCCTCCGATGCAGCAGCTGCGTGCATGTCTGTTGAAACAGCGCAATAACTTGGAGCGGAATGTTGCAAAAGGCATGAGTGACAATAAGCAAAGTCTCTGGAAATGAGTCCACGATTGGCATGCAGATCCACAGCTGCAGGAGTCAAATGACATTTGTGATCTCCTGCTCAGTATGATTCAAACACACAACATGACCCGGCAAATGATGAGTGCGATGCTGACCGGTAACAGGGTCACACATGCCTCCATTGCTCAATCTATGCATTATCAGAATAACAGCCGGACGGGTGTTGTTCAGTTGTTGCAAAAATATAATTTGACTGGCAGTATTTCGCATTTAAGGCGTATCAACACGCAACCTGAAAAGATGGGACGGGCAAGTAAACCCCGTCGGCTGCATCCCTCAACTATTGGGTTTTTATGCCCAGTTGAGACTCCGGAGGGTCCCATTTGTGGACTACTGTGCAGTGTTGCCCTCGGCCCTGGATCCGTCCGTGGAGCAGAAAGCAACAGCACTGCAGCATGTGAAGGAAGTACTCGCCGATCTGCTGTGTCCACTACACAGCGACACTGTTGCACCATGTGTATTCTTTGACGGCGTGCCCATTGGCCGTGTGCTGCATGTGCAAGATGCATTGCGGTTATGCAGAACGGTCTCCAAAATCTGAATGCATCCACCGTCCACCCATGGATATGTGCGATCACTCCTATTTGGTGTGCATCTTACATCAGGCATTGCGTATGATGGATGTTTGCACGTACAGATCGACGGCGGACGGCTGGTATGAACAGTCCTGGCTTTCAACAATGGCAAACTTGGTTTCGATGCTCCACCTGTTGAACCTGCTGACATTTTGACTGCACTGACAAATGGCGCACTCATTGTTATTGACCCATTGATGCAAGAGGATATGCATATTGCATTACACCCAGAACAACATGTGGACAATGCAGATGCCTGCGAAATACATCTGCAATCCATGCTCGGACTTGCCTCCAGCCTCATTTCACGCATTGAGTGTAATCAATCCCCACGAAATACCTACCAGACAGCAATGACTAAGCAGTCCGTTGGTCCCTGGCTTGGACGTCATGAAATTGTTGATAGTACACATTTCCTAATACATGCAGAGGAACCATTGCTGGAGTCCAAGTTGAATGCTGTTGTCCTTACAATGAATGGAGACAATGTGCTGATTGCAGTGTCATCTTATAGTGGATGTAATCAGAATGATGCAATTGTGATGAATCAAACAGCAGTTGACAATGGTGTATTCAGTACGTATCACGAAACAGCTGTTCGATTTGACTTGCAAAACGATGAACAGATGTGCATTACCCAGACGTCATTCGATATCCAGGCACGTCCCATGTTGCACAGCATCAACGGCATAGTCCATTGTTCAAATCATGTAAATCACGGTGACCCACTCATGGCCTTTATCACAAGTGATGGACGTGTGCATTTTCGTCTATTGCGTCAGGAGAAAAGTGCAGGTTACGTGCAACAGGTCGACATACTATTTTGACAGCATTCCTTCATACAAGATTTTCGCTGCTTCCAAACACACCAATACATTTACAGACCAGGTATTGGGTGCATCTTTGCAGTATCTGTATGCTACAAACCCATGCAATGGGAAGACCTCATCATCACTCACCGTACAGATTCGAATTGGATCGGTCCGCAGACCCCAGATTGGCGACACATTCGCCTCCAGGCACGGTCAGAAGGGTAAAATTGGTGCACTGTTGCAGTGTCACGACATGCCATTCACTGATAAGGGGGAATTTCCGGACATCCTGTTCAATGCACATGGCATGCCTTCTCGAATGACAATCGGACAACTCTGGGAGCATGTGCTGTCCAAATAAAATCTCGAACATACCGGTAGCAAGCCCATACACGGCCGGTGTTTTGACAGACGAGACACAAAGTGGCTGTACAAAATTTTCAAAAAGTCGGATCACGAGGCACTGTACAGTGGCGTCAGTGGTCAGTTTCTAGGCATATGTAGCGTTGGTATTGCTTTTTATTTGCGTTTGAAACACATGACACGAGACAAGATGCATGCACGCGCAAATGGCCCTGTTACACAGTCTGGTCTGTTAACCCACTGACGGCCGTGCCCGTGGCGGTGGGCTCTGTTATGGCGAAATGGAACGGGATGCGTCAATTGCACATGGGTGTATGACGTTCCTATATCAGCGTTTGTTATGGAAATCAGATGCGTATTGCATTACAGTGTGTCCTTTTTGTGGGTCACACCCACTGGGCACCATTTAGTGGATGAATACCCCAGAAGAAGGGGGTGGGTTTGTGCCCACATGCAGATGCAAAAAATTAAGCACCGTATATGGCACAGTTGTGCCATATTCTTTTAAATTACCAATACAGGAGGCAGCAGCTGTTGGCATCAAAATGACATTTGGTGGTGTCTAATCATTCAATGGATTGCAGTATCTCGCGCAATCTCACATTACCCGTTGCACAGCCACGAAGATATGTGGGCAGATCCTTGATGGCAACATTGTACGGGATGCGAATGAGTGTTACTCCGTCTTCTACACACATGTCGTCTTTGAGTTTATCCACCAACTTTCTGTAGTGGAAGAGTAAGAAAAAGTCACTGCCATGTCTTTCTTGGAGGGCTTGATCCAGGCCAAGCCCCCCTTAAAACCCGTTTGTTGATGCTAAGACAAACTTAAGTGTTTTTATCTCTCTTTTGTTGCCTAATGTACACTTTCTCAAAGTAACTAGGGTTGTGACCCTAGCCCCCCATGAAGTTCACCCCTACCACTCAACTGAGCGGAGGTACCTTCCTTCATGGAGGATATACCGAAATGAAACAGGCATTTCATGCTTAAGGCCTTGGAGGTTAAGCCTAGTGGTCTCCCACCCCAAGACCCCTATACTCAATTGTTTCTACCACTTATTGTGGTCCTACGTTGTAACTGTTTCTGAATTCAGTTGCCTGGCCAAGTCATTTTCTGTGTGGTCCTGACATCTATGCCCCACATTCCTAACCAGCACCATTTCACCCAAAAGAGTGCACATGAAGTGCCTAATGCAACCTCTGAGGCAAGAGTCAGACCAATTTTCATATAAAATCTTTTGTATTATCCATTTGTGATTGAATCTTTGTGTATAAACCTGCTTTGTCTATCTGCAGCCCTTCTGTGTTACACTGGATTCCAAAACCAATCATTGATTCGATCCACATCCTCTCCTTGCTCTACTTGCTGCTTTGGTTGGGGTTTTCAACTACAAAACCTGCAGGAATACATCAAAATATCTAGGGCATGATTCAAGGACATCTTTCCGGTAGCAGAGACAGTCCCTTGTGACCTTTTGAACCGACCCTGAGAAGAAGTGCAGCACAAAAGCTCAACAACAAGTTCATCATGTCCGCGCCAAGCGTCAGGACCTGGCCCATCAGAACTGTCCAAGTGCAAATGGGCAGCATGGCCCACCCAATGAGTGAACCACCTTACCGAGCTCCACATCATCTCAGTGGCGCATCTGGGTCCCAAGGAGATCCAGAACGCAGAAGGGCGGAAGAAAATAAAGGCCTTACCACCGAGGCCTTAGCAGCACACGGTGGAGACAGCTTCAGTCACCTCCACAGACGTGTAGCTGCCTCAATATCCAGATCCAATTGTCCAGCTTCATCCTCAACTGCCATTGAAGGACCTGAGGAGTATGAGGAGCTGAAGAAGAAGATGGATGGGTACATCCTACATGAGGAGTACTACAAATCCATCCGTGGGGAAGATGGAGAGGAGCCATTGGCTGTACATCGATCCAGACCACGTACAGACGTAGGGTCCTACGCGCACTCTGGTCCTCCGTCCACTGCATCCCTGCCAAGACGACTAAGACCTTAGTATCCAAGACCATGTTGTCCAACCCCAAGGGCTCCCGAAGTGGGTCCGACCTGAGTCGAAGAACAACATCATCCAAGGCCAACCTACGGTGCCCTGGATCATACGGCCGAGCTGTTGGCCAAACTCCTGTCTGGATCAGAAGATCCAGATGTGACGGCCCTATCAGAGGCCATTAAGGCTAAACTGGGTATTGCAGAACCCTTACCCAAGCCAGAGTTGCCCTCTCTCTCTCCAGGACTGAGTACCTTGGCCGAAGATCTCAAAAGATCAAGGGTCTCAAGGCTGTTGCCTAAAGTTACCTGCCCCAGCCCCTTTCACCCCCGTGCCAGGACAGTGCCTATGGCTGATCTACAGGACGTGCCTGTCACAGAGAGTGAGAGAAGAGGGCTGTCAGCCCTGGCCCCTCTTGCCGGCGTGTCGCCTTCAGGCCTAACTCCGGGGGGTCGGAAGACGGGCAGACCAATTGGCCAGGCGAACATCCAGCTGGAACTGCCGGAGTTCGACCCCAAAAGTCTGCCCGAATGGGCAGAAGAAGAGTTCCTTTTGTTGACTGGCGGATCCCATGTGGATGTGGCCACCAAATGTTCACTGCTAAAACGCTCATGCAAAAAGAAGTTTTTGCAAAAACAGGTTAAACAGATTGTGAAAACCTGTTCTACCTGGGCAGAGGGACTCCTGAGGTTCGAGAAAACATTCCCAGTCTATGAGACTGACCTCAGCGTACGCACACAGATCGAGGAGCTACCTATGCTCCCTGAGTTTTCATCCGCTGCGCGAATTTCTGAGTATGTGTGCGACTTGGAGTACTTGTTTTCGAGGATGAACGTGGGCTCCTACGGAGCCACTGAGCCCCACCTGTGGCTCATGAGTAAGATCCCCCAGCGTACGTGGGATGATTGCCGCTCCACCTCTGAGAGGAAGAGCAAGACCCACTCGTACGATGAACTGGTGGATCTCTTGATTGAGCTAGCTCTTGAGAGAGAGAATGACTCCCACATGGAGAAATTCCTCAAGAAGCATTTGGGACGAGGTGGTACCCCTACCCCCGAACGTGGCGAAGGGAAGGGGCATAAAAATCCCACTAACACCAACCAGGGAGGTGGTAAAGGGAGGGGCAACCTACGTGCCATGAACGAGGTTCAACCTGATGCAGGCACGCCCCCCCTGTTCTACTGCCGACCTGTCAATGACAAGGGGAAGCCTTGTCATGCCTCTGACTGCGATCTCCGCAGTGGCTGTATGCTGCAGATGAAACGTCAGCAGCATACCAAGGATGGGAAAACTGTGACCCATCAGGACCATTTCAGGTGTACCATCACCTGTGGTTACTGAGGCAAACGTCGTCACTATGAGGACGAATACCACATCAAGAAACGCGAGAGTGACAAACTCAAGCGTCAGGAGGCGGAGCGCCAGAAGACCCAGACGCCCGCCAGAAATCCCCCGAGCGGGGATAAAGGTGGTAAAGGAGGTGGCAAGGGGGGTGGCAAAACTGGACCCCCTAACCCCCAGAGGCGCTCATCAGCGCCCGTTGCTACACCCACTCCTGCTGCTACACCCGCTCCTGCCGCAGGTGACCCTAAGAAACGCCCCCAAGGGGATAACGCTACCCCTGAGGGGAATAATTCCAAGAAGAGGCGCTTGGCCTGGATGGCCAAGTCCCTCATGGCTGCAGGGGAATAGGGGGGCGGCTCTGAAGACAATGCAGGCTTGATTCCATCTAAAATTGGCCGTATCCGAGAAATATGACATTCACCACCTAGTTGCGAATAGCAGCTTTTGTATAGCTCAAACCATACATGTTTGTTTTTGGCAAGAAATACGGTTTTTGGTAATGGCGGCTCGAAACACTCGATAAGATGCTCCAAAGCCCTGCAAAACACGTTTTTCTGAGTCCACCACACTCAACATAGGGTATGGGGCCCTAAAACTGACCAGTCATGCCCCAGAAATACTATTTTAGGCCAAAAAAATTGCCATTTTTTGGGCACAAAAAGCGGTTTGTTGGTGATGGTGGCTCCGGAACCCTTCATCATTTGCTCCAAAACACTGCAGAACGCGCTTCTCTGAGTCCAGCACCCTCAAAATAGGGTATGGAGCCCTACCTGTGACCACTCAGGCCCCAAAAACACTGTTTTAGGCCAAAATATGGCCTTTTTTGTCCATTTTTGGCCAAAAGATGGATTTTTTTGGTTGGCCCTGAAACCCTTGATTGTCTGTCTCAAAACCTTGCAAAACGCGTTTTAGTGAGTCAGGCACCCTGGAAATAGGGTATGGGGCACTAGAACTGACCACTCGGGCGCCAAAAACACTGTTTTAGGCTACAAAATGGCATGTTTTTGGCCATTTTTGGGCAAAAAAATGCGGTTTTCTTTTTGGTGCTGGCGGCTTCAAAAAACTCAATAATGTGCTCCAGAAACCTTGCAAAACACGTTTCTCTGAGTCCACCACACTCAAAGAAGAATATGGAGCCCTACGACTGACCACTCATGCCCCAAAAATGCAGTTTTAGGCCAAAAAATACAGCGGGGCCAGCACTGCCCAAAAGCACATACGGAGACCAAGTGAAAAACAACGCTGGTCCACAGACCTAGCGTGTGTCAGCAAAAAAGCTGGCTTGGCGGCATTGGAGAGGAACTTTGGCGCGACAAATTTTGCTTGGCGGCGCTGGAAAGGAACCTTGGCGCGACGAATTTAGCTTGGCGGCGTCCACGAGGAAGTTTGGTGCGACGAATTTAGCTTGGCGGCGTCCAGGAGGAACCTTAGCGCGACAAATTTAGCTTGGCGGCGTCCACGAGGAACTTTGGCGCGACGAATTCAGCTTGGTGGCGTCCACGAGGAACCTTGGCGAGACGAATTTAGCTTGGCGGCATCCACGAGGAACCTTGTCGCGACGAATTTAGCTTGGCGGCGTCCACGAGGAACCTTGGCGTGACGAATTTAGCTTGGCGGCGTCAATGAGGAAGGTCTAAACAGCACTCACGACGAATTTCCAAACTTGACGGTGTTCATTGCAATACGCAGCGAAGTGGAAAGGAAAAGAACCAAAGGGGCTCGGCCAACACCCTTGGGCTGCTGAGCTGCGCTCAAGCGAGATCCACGGCAGCGAAAGAGACGACGTGTTCGGACTTCTGAACTTGTTAAAGTTTTGAAAACTTGTAAATATTTTGACTCCTCGAACCTTGCGAAACTCCGTTCACTCTTCAAAACCACAGAACACATCTTGCTTTTTATTAGATCCAAACTTTCGTCATCCTCATATTTTCATTCCTCTGGACTTCTCGACGATGACCCTTCTCAAACGGAGGCACAACAGTAAACATGAGGTCCACAGATCCACAGGTCCAAATTGTCCCAGAAGAACTCGCCATCAGAGCGAGTTCAGAAGTAACCCATTGCGGCCTAAACAACACAAATGATGCTGATGATGCACAGTTTAAAATCAATGATTTAACACTTCAGTGGTACGAATTGAATCTCAGAAAAACGCAACATCTGGCAAGCACTCGATCGAGATGTACAACTCCTGTGCTCTGGCCAATGCGCGCGCGTGATTTGCGCGGCTTACACTCATCAGTACCACAACCGTCGATTCACACCATCAACTAAAATGATAGCATTGCATACACAGACCACAACCCTATTACCAGACCTGACAGAACAAACTGCTGGCTTGTGGGGAACATTACAGGCACGGACCCCTCCCCCCCCCGGGCCCCCGCCCACCTCGCCTGGTGGTCTGCCCGCGCTTTGCAGGAGCTCCGCTGCTGTGTGAAGTGGGCCGGGGGAGCGAAAAGGCGAGAAGAGGTGCACATGGTGCACACCTTCGGGGAGATGCGCACCCGCACCCCAGCCGACCCCAACGAGGCTGCCCGGGAGGCCATCATGCCGCAAGCGGCATGGGAGGCCCTCCTCCGTGATGCGGTCCAGGGCCTCCGCCCCCCCTACACCCCCCAAGCCCTCCGCCAATGGCTCCAGGCCACCCACCCCCAGGCCTGGGCCATCGGCGCCCCCTCCCCACCCCGCCACCACCACACCAGGTAGGGGAAGCACAGGGGCAAGGGGAGGGCAAGGGGCAGCAAGGGGCATTCAGGCAAGAGGGCACGGAGAGGCCCCAAGTGAGGCGCCGGAAGAGACACAACATGGGGGCAGGAAACCACCCAACAACCAGGAAGGGGCAGGAGCGGGGACCGAGGAACAGAGGAAAAGGGAACCACGGCAAACGCCACGACCCACACCCAGGAAGGGCATACCACGACGGGGGGACCAGCGCTGCCCCATCCCCACCGAACGCCGCACGACTCCCGGGGGCGCACCCCCGAACATGCACCGCCGAAGCAAGCAACGGACGCCGTACAGATCACACCAGCGCACACCCACCAGCCACCGGAAACCACACGGGGGATGGAGGGCACACCTACACGGGGAGAACTGGCCACACCCACAGAGGAAGCCGCAGAGAACGCCGCCGCGCGGCGCACCACCACACTCTCACCGCCAGGCGACGACCCCGGCCGCCACCAGGGCAACCTCACAGGCACCGGAAGAGGACAAAGGCGCGGCCACCGGGAACAGGGCTAGGGACCGGGATCCCCAGAGGACACGGGACCAAGGCACAGGTCCCCAGGGAGGGCAACCCCACGGACGTCTACCCAACCCATCAGCCTGAGCGGCACGCCCAGGCCCCGACAGCACGGACCCAGTGAGACACCCACACCGAACTGCACCCCCAAGCCACCAGCCAGCCACACTCCGGCCCGCACTCCGCACCACAACACAGGCCAGGCTGACCTCCACTGACCCACAACGGCACAACGGGAGACCACGGCACACCGCACCACAGCTCGCCACAGTGCAACGCGCCACAGCACGACGTGAAGCGACGCGGCACAGAGCGGCACAACACGGCACGACTGACCCTAACCTGAAGGACTAACCGAAACAGACCACCGCACACCCCGGAAGGCGCCGCACCAGCACGCCACACACCGGCACCGCAGGCCACACACGGGGCCACCGCGCGCCTGGCAACAACGGTGGCGGGCCAGCCGGAAGGTTAAATCGGCACCGCAGAGGAGAAAGGACACGGACAACCCCAGCCCTCTAACCCAGAGCCACACCAAGCCGCTTGGCGCAGCTGCCCAGCCGGCAGAGCCAGGACCTAACCCGGCAGGAAGGGGCGCCGAGCCCAACGTGTACATAGCCCACCCGACCCACGCGCCGGAACACGGCCAGACAAAACGCAACCGCGAACAGCAGCCCGGAAGACCACACTGAATGCGGTCCAGTGCGTGCGCCAGCCCAGGGAAGGAAGAGGGAGGAACAGGCAGGCCCTACCCCAGAAAGAAAAAAACACAGCGGGCGGAGGGAGGGGGGGGTGAGAGAACAGCCCACAGCCACCAAACCGCCCGCCAACACCACAAGAGGCGGCCAAACCCCCCAACCAGAAGGCACCGAAGACAGGACCCCCAAAGAGGCATAGGGGGACCACCCAGCCAAAACAGGCAACACCAAGCCAGGAACAGCGGGAAAAGGGACACCAAAACTTGCAGACACACGCCACGCTGGAAAAAAAAAAGGGCCAGCAGCCCAGCCCGAAAGAAAGGGGATGGGGGGACAGGGACCACAAGGCCCGGGACAGGGACACCCAGCAATCGACACCACAAAGCCAAACCAAGACACGCCCAAAAGAAAAAAGCGCAAAAAACACAGCCCGACAACCAAACCAAGAAGGGCGGGGCACAGCCGAGACCCGGGCCCAGCACGCACGCCCACAAACCGCACCCCAGCCAGGAAAGGCAGGGAACAAGCGGGGCGCGCGCACAAACACGCACCCCCGCACAGCAACCCCAACCAGGAGGTGCAGGAGACCACGCGGGACGGGCGCACGAGCACACATACACACGAACACCCCCCCCAAGGAGAGGCGGGGCGCAGCCGAAACCCAAACCCCAGCACGCACGCCCACACCGCACACCGGAACCAGAAACGGCGGGGGGCAAGCGAAGCGGGCACGCAACAACACACGTCCCATAAGCAGGCCGAAACCTAAGCCCAACCATGAACACCACAAACAGCCGGCAAAAGAGGGACAACACCACAAACCGTGCCCAAACACAACCATCCAAGACCCCAGTCAGGACTGGCGGGGTTAACTAAACCCACACCCAACCGCAACCCGGACCCAAACACAAACGCCGCACAACAGTAGGAAACCCAGTGTCGACAGCCCGGGCACTGAGGCAGCCCGTGCCATGCAGCTGACCCAGCCAAACGAGATCCGGAGACCGGGGGTAAGACTGCATCCTAAGGCCTGCGCTGCTTTGGGACTCGAGGCGGAGCGTGCGACACCCAAGCGCCTCGGAACCCTAGTACCAAGAACGTGCATGCATGCCTTGGGAACGGGATACGCCAGGAAGTCCGGTGAACCTCTAGGGTTCCGCCCAAAGGAGGGGACGTGCGCAAGCACGGGGGCACACCCTCCCGGCGAGACAAGCCAATCAGGCTGGCGGCGATCAGCCCTCCCGGTGTTGCCCGGGGCTGCTTTGTTGGGGGCCAACAGTCAGGCCTAGCGGGATGTAAGCTGCCTCCCCTCTTCGCGCGCGGAGCCTCCTCCTGTTCGTCACAGGGGCGACGCGAGGGGGAACCTTGGGGCGCCTCTCCACGACCGAGTGCACCTACCTACCTACCTCTGAAAACGATGTTCTCCAATGACTGCTACGAAGACTGTCGAACAAGAAAAATTGTACTGGAACGGAATTACGCTTAGGATGTCTTCCACATGTTTTTGGATACATGTCACGGTTATGATGCAGACTATGATGATGCGGACATGGAAGAAATCACGGCTTTACTTGAACTGTTTGATCACTATCAGGCATGTATGTGCACAAATTAGGTACCGCCCTGTGTGTGCAGATTCAGGTTGCTGACGCCGTCAGGATTAGGGTGGAGGAGCACCAACTGCATTTTGTGTGTTACTGCATTTGGCTCGCTGTACTTGACGCTTGACACACATTTTCATGCATCTCACAGGTAACATCTGGTGCTGTCGTTGATACAGTCGTCAAACGCATGGCGATGAGCAACTGTCTATTTCTCTATGGTCTTGGATGTCTGTACAATGAGCAGCTCCGGGAGAAGGCATTGACCTTTAACATCGAACACGCTATCGCTGTCCTTGATTCAGATTTCCCGTACCTGTCCCAGATAGTGCACTGTGTGACTGTGACGTCCATGACCTGTTGACATCAGAAATCATGGTACCAGACGAATATTCCGTGTAAAAGTTCCTCAAATCTTGGAAGATTTACAGGGATAACCCACGCCCGTCTGATGAGACGCTGCAGAAACTTATGCAGTCATGTGTGCGCTGGGCTTGCATGTCTGATGCACAGATCCAAGAAATTGCAGGTGAGGGACTGGTAAACACTGGTGACTGGTTGTTGCCGTACTTGTTGACCCCACATACACAGCCACCACGAAGTCAAACTTTCAATCCGCACTCAGTCAGTCTTCACGCTCAGTCAACACTCAGGCAACAGTCCACGTGTCATCAAGTCTACCATGTCAAAGTTCCTGTCACGGCGTTGGATCATCGTGCATGTATACTTATGTTCAAGCAATTTCGTATCCATTTTGTAAGCAGCGTTATTGGCGACCGGCTACACTTTGTAACATCGTGGAAATTGTCTGGGAACATGGAACATGACCATGACACTGAACTAATATATATTGCCTCGGAAGTGTCCCTGTTCAGGACTGAAGCGGGAGAACTGGTGAATTGCCGCAGTGTGGTTCCAATTGACTGCAAAGAGTACAAAACGCTTGCGCTACCCATGTCTTTGCTGTCTGTCGATGCCTTGGTCGCAGATAGAAATTTTCTGCATGGCGACAATCTCAATTGCCTGATCTGTCGACTTGTAATCATTGTGAGGCCCTGCGACTTATCATTTTTAGATGTTGCAGGTAGCAGGTTGTTCATTACAGATTTGGGGTCGCCACCGCACTTCTTGGTTTCCGGTTACGATTTTTGCGTGCACGCAATGTCACGCGATTGGCGCGTGCAATACAACCCAGTTTCAGCAGAATTGAGTGTCAAAATTGTGCCAGATGAAACAGACAGACAGACAGACAGAGTGTACAGGGTACAGTTTGCATCAAGGGTAGCACATCAATTGGTGCAATTGGTGATGCCATGACGCGAGGATATCGAGTAACGGATCACGTGTCTGGAATATGGTTTGTGTTCACACGACCAATCATCAATGGTACATCAATTGAATGGTTCAACAATCGTCCCTGGGGCATACTGTTGCGCCTGACCATCGCCCGTGAGTCATCATAATCCGGCAACACTGATCCTGACCCAACCTAACCGTGTTTGACAAACGGCTGCAAGTGTACCCACATCCACTTCCGTGCGTTGTTTCCCTTCTCACACATATACATGAGCATGCTTGGTGCAGGGGGTCAGCTTGGTGCGAGGGGTACAACGACTTGGTGAGAAGGGAGGGATTCACCAGGCCCACTTTTTAGGGCCCTTTGGAGATACCCCGGAATTGGCTCAAAATGGGCATATTTCATGCGTTTGATCTGGGATTGTTCAATCTGGGAAGCTTAACACCATACATTAAACCATACACATACATTAAAGTGCATTAAATTTCCCAATCCTATATTTGTCCCGTATACTTGGGGGAACATGAGATAAGTCGTAGATACCCTTTTGGGAACGTATGAACAGTGCAATGTCCTGTGCCATAGTGCCACCCCTCCGTACCACATCCACACGCGTGTCATCGTGATCATATCCCGCGACAAATTGATGCCTTGGTAGCAACAACACTTTCAGACCCGGCAGATGAGACATCATGTATTTTGGCTCAAACTTTTCAAACATACGCGATTGGTATTCTGCAATGCCATCCACATCATCATCATCCCAAGTGTCAACGAAGTCAACATCCCATCCAAACATTTCTGCTGTCAGTCTGGCAAGGATTGTTCTCGTCAACTCGAGTATGTGTGTATTATGCAGTCCCCCATCACTAACCGCCGTGACGTGTAGTGTGGCAGATGGTATTTTTGGGTGTGGACCATGGTTTTCCACAAAAGCTGATAGTTCCCCAATATCCATTGTGTTGATTTCGGCAATTGGGGAAGCCCACTTCTTTGGTCTGCCGCGTATTGGTACCGCAGCGCCTGGTACAGCGGGTACGTAGTCGTAGTCGGGATGTGCCGATAGATGCCTGATAGCTGACAGTAGTACCCCTGATGTTGATGTTCTGAATTTCACGGTTAAATACATTGAACTCAAGTCTAGCCCCTTACTACTACTCCAGAAATCAATTCTTACAATGGCGCCCATGTTGTGTGCTCTGCTGTCCTGCTGTTGCTAAATCATTACATTATAGACAATTATGACCCATGTGTGCAGCACAATTGCAGTCATTTTATTTGCTTTGTTTGCTTATTTGGGCTTTTACTTTGTATTTGTATTTGTATTTGTATTTCATTTATTGGACGTATGGATTGTACTAGTTTCATCCACCCAAGCCTCAAGCCTCTCTTGTTCTCTCTTTACAGCTCAATCAAAAATGCAATTCTCTGAATACCAAGCGGAGCTGCTTGCGTGGACGAAACGAATGCGGATGGGGAACCAAGAGGAGGCGGAATTCCGCAAAGAGTTGCTTTGTGCGGCATCAAAGCGGAACGAAGTTGAGCTGCTTGCGTGGGCAAAACGGATGAGGATGAGGAACCAAGAGGGGGCGCAATTCCCTGAAGAGTTGCTTCGTGCGGCAGAGGCGCAATTCCCCGAAAAATTGCTTCGTGCGGCAGAGGCGCAATTCCCCGAAGAGTTGCTGCGTGCGGCATCAAAGCCGAACAAAGTCGAGCTGCCTGCGTGGGCAAAACAAATGCGGATGAGGAACCAAGAGGAGGCGCAATTCCCTGAAGAGTTGCTTCGTGCGGCAGAGGCGCAATTCCCCGAAGAGTTGCTTCGTGCGGCATCAAAGCGGAACAAAGTCGAGCTGCTTGCGTGGGCAAAACGAATGCGGATGAGGAACCAAGAGGAGGCGCAATTTGCGGAAGACCTGCTTCGTGTGGCACCAAAGCCATCGACCTGAAGTCTGCTTGAAGAAAACCGGTGATTTTCAACACCACTTCAACACCACACACCGTTGCATTGTGTTCATTTCAGCGCCCTCAGCAACCCCAACACTTGTGGCCAGCATGCGCCTACCCTGGTCGTAGGAAGACGGACACGCATTTGTTCTGCATGAATGGGTTGTGTCGTTAAAGATGAGGAAATTCAATTGGGGTATAGGGGGAAAGGTTGCGGTGGGGGTTGTTTTTTTGGTGTTGTGTTGAAAACGAGGCGGTTTTGTCTGTTGGAATGGCATGACGCAGATGGTTAGACGGGGGGGGGGTGGAGGATGACAAATCCGTTCTGCGTAACGCAGCCAAGAAAAGCATACTACACCTATATACCATAGGAAAATGTGGACATGCAAAGCCTGCGGCCTGCGGATATCGTTGACCGAGGTGTCGCAGCAGCAGCAGCATACAAGAATACATGGTATGTCTTGTCAATGTGACCTCTCGTTTGGTATAGTATACGGGTAGGGCCAATATTGTCCGTATGTTGTCCGTATGTTTGTGTGTGAGATGTGTGTCACTGTCCCTTGTACAGAGCCTGGCAGAGAACGCAGCAAGTCCGCCAGACATCGATCAAGATCGCAGCTTAGGAGGCAGAATGCAGCACTTGCACCGTATACAGATCAGCAGAAAATGCAAGAGCAACAACCGTACAGTGACCGTGTTGTGGTCCTGGCAGGTGATGGGGTGGCTGCAGTAGCAGGGTCAGTGAGGGGATGGATGGGATGGCGGGTCACTAAGTTCGTATCATCTCGCTTTCTCTCTGTTGCACTCTGAGGGTCCCTTTTCGCGAATATATACAGATACAAGTGTAGTGCAACAACCAGGTACCGTGGTCGTGCCTTTCCAGGAGCAGCAGCAGCAGTAGCCAGTTACTGTGGTTGTGCCTTTCCCTCCATACATACCACTGCTGAGTGTAATAAGGCCGTTGCCAATTTGCGGTCACACACGTATGCAGGTGATTGGCGAAGCAATTTGTGGTTGCTGGCGTGCGAGCAGCAGGAGAAGGCAGGTACGTGACCATGTGGCATGTACCACGGCGAGGCACTGTGTGATGATGTGAGTGAACGCTGTGGGCTTTATAATTTCTCGCTACTCGCCGTATCGTATGTATAGAACTGTGGTGAGAGGTGAGCGAGCTGCGCAAGCGGAAGGAGGAGCTGCAGAAGGAGCAGATGGGGCAGAAGGAGACATTCAAGTAGCTGAAGGAGACGATCAAGGAGATGCGGTAGTGGTGGTGGTGGTGATAACCTCCTGTACTCATGACCCCTTGAACCATGACCCCTTCACCCATGCACCTTTTTGCACTGTGCATCGCGTGCAACTGTGCTTTGCAGTTTCAGCTACTTCTGACTTTGTCTGCCTGTTTTGCCTACTCCTGATGCAATGATTGCTTCTTGAGTTTTTCTCACCCCCTCCCCGCGGTTTTCCGCGCATAAACGGAAATTACCTGGCTAAAGAACACTGCAAAACTCATTGAAGGAGACAGTTTGGTGTTTGTTCAGGCTCAGGTGCATTCATCTTTGACAGGTCTGTGCGTCACTCAGACACTCAGAAGACGCAGGAAGAATGAATGTGTCATCACTGGGTGAACTGTCAAGTTCTGGCAGGAAACTCCAGGACCAAGTGCTCAGGGAGTTCACCATGGTTTCTTAAATAATGTAGCAAAAAGCTGGCAGGATACCTTTTCGGGTCTTTTGACAGATTTGAAAGTTCTCTGGTTTGGCACCACGGATGTTGAAACAAGGGCTCTTGGTTGGGTCAAGGATATAAGGGCCTAAGGTGATAGGCATCACCCCATTCGTTTCCAGTGCCGCATATACAACTTGGTGGCGGTTCATTGGGTAGCATTTGTTGTAGGTTACCCATTGCAGTGTCAGCATAACGAGGTGATAGACCACCATTCTGGTAGCGCAGCGGAGGCATCCTTGGGGTTAAAGTACATTACAACGGCCGACCCCCGTGAAACCACGTTGTGCATAATCTCGACACCGGAGTATTTAATTTCTCTGCCGTCCACAGTATAGGTGATTTCCATGGGGTATACCTGCTTTGTGCCCTGTCTACGAAATGTGCGATACGTACAACCTGTTTCATCCAATTTGCTCACCGTGCCCGTGATCCTGCGTAGTGAGTTCTTACACCGTTTATTTTTTCTGGTCCTCGTCACGATGGAACCGATCCAGACAACAACCACAAGAGTAGTCATCAGCATCATCGCAAACAGTGTGCCTGTATTGGGGGGCATGTTGCTGGACTTGACCTGTTTTGGTATTCTATTCTGTATACTCGTTCAAAAAGAACGGGTCAGCAATGTACTGGCAATCGCCGGTCGGGTGTTTGGTTCACGGCTCTTTGTGTGTGTGTCCCCGCAGGGTATGCACAGCCGGGAAGGCCTAAGAAAGCGCAACGAGCCATTTCTTTCCTTGTTTATGGTATCGACGTGTGCAGATGTCAATTCCTTTAGTTACCTTTTTGGATTTTTTCCAATGTGTGGTCGCGCTTAATTTTTTGGGAACCCCCCCCCTTTACATCCTGACGGTCCCACCGAACACGGATACCAGAAAGCGGAGGTGGCAAAGAATGTATCGCCGGTAGCCTTGCACATCATTAACCAGTGTGGCCATTTTCCAATGTGCGGTCCCGCTGTATTTTTTATGAATTAGGAACGAGCTGCTCACACCGCCCTTTAAAGCGCAGTCGCCCGTCCCACACACCCTAGTGGTTCCATGGGTGTTGCATGACATACGTGGCATCGAGAACTGGGAGTATGCTATGCTCGCTTACCTCGGGTTGTCATTCCCACCACCAGAACTCAGCACCCACGGATGATCTGCAGTTCCATGCACCGGTGTGAATTTGGGATTCAGATCTGAGTGACTGTCCTGGGTATTGTGTAGTCTAATTACCCCGCTCATCGAACGACCAAAAAAATACCAAGCCTTAGGGTCGCGGCGTCGCAATAGTTTTTTCACTATGGGCCTAACTGGATGTTGTAGGACGTGGTATCTGCGGGATTCGATGGGGGCATATTCCACCGGAGAAGATAGCCGTGGTTGCTGCAGTTGATTCCAATTTTCCGCCAGGTAGTTCTGCTGGGGTGCGTCCATGTCATTTACCCAGGCTTTGTAATCTGCTGGCGTCCATGTCCATGTCCTCTAATGTTCCTGATTGGATCGATTATTGGCCTGATGACTCTGATCCATCAATTGAATCGAAATGTGTTTGTAATTTATACCTTTTTCGATTTTTTTACAATGTGCGGTCGCACAACCCCCCCCCTTTCGGAACCCCTCCCAACCGGATTGTGCAGTTTGGTCCATCTACTCTGAAGGGAGCTTGGCTTGGGATATGAGGGCTCATGGGGTTCTCCAGAGATACCACAGCGTTTCCCATGCATAACGTTTCCCACGTTGTCCTCTCAGATTTATTGGGTACTATGCCACCGAAATTCCTGCATCCCAGACTGTCAGAGTTCCTGAGGGCTGAGGAACATCTCTCTACTGATCAAACTGCACGTGAGACATTTTACGATTCTTGGGCAGATATTTTTTGTAAGACGACCAATGATGTGACGAATCTTGTCAAAAAACATAAGTACAGATGAGAAATAAAATGTTGTGATGTGGTGATGTTGTGATGCTCCACCTGTTCGACAGTGGTTCCATGGTGGTTCCAAGGTGGTTCCTAGGTTCCCCCGTGGCTCCATGGTGCTGGTTCCCTCGTGGTTCGGTGGTTCCATGGTGGTTCCATGGTGGTTCCATGG
The DNA here is from genome assembly GCA_964036045.1 of Eutreptiella sp. 'Long Island Sound 2002'. Classification (NCBI taxonomy): domain Eukaryota; phylum Euglenozoa; class Euglenophyceae; order Eutreptiales; family Eutreptiaceae; genus Eutreptiella; species Eutreptiella sp. 'Long Island Sound 2002'. Next base: position 9,480,970 of record OZ038388.1, read on the forward strand.
TGGTTCCCTGGTTCCCTGGTGGTTCCTTGGTGAAACGTGGTGGTTCCATGGTGTTTCCATGGTGGTTCTTTGGTTCCCTGGTGGTTCCTTGGTGTAACCTGGTGGTTCCATGCTGGTTCCCTGGTTCCCTGGTGGTTCGGTGGTTCCATGGTAGTTCCATGGTGGTTCCCTGGTTCCCTGGTGGTTCCTTGGTGAAACTTGGTGGTTTTATGGTAATTCCCTGGTTCCCTGGTGGCTCCATGGTGGTACACTGACTGGGCGCCTGGGTGCTCCGGCGGAACCTTGGGAGTATGCGATTCTGCTTTGCAGACAAGAGAAGGTACGAGAAAAAGGAAGTGGAGCAGTTTGTTGAAGGTCAGATCAAAAACTACCCTTTGGACTATAGCAACCCCAAAGCAAAGACCATTGCCACGAATGGCATTCTTGCAGCTGTCACAGACCTCTACGACATACCTGACGGGGGTGAGGAGCACGAGTTTGTGGCCACCACCACGCGGTGCGTCGTTGAGCAGTTCTTCTACATCGCTGAGAAACCGACTTTCGACGTGACGAGGACCATGTTGGCAACAACAACCATGCCTGCGGCTGCGGCAGGCATCCGGGCTCGAGCTCCCTCATTCAGAGCCTCACGAGAGGCCAAGCACACAGAGCAGCAAACCGCCCAAGGAACCTTGGTGAATGAGACATTAGCAGCCAGTGACGTATCTTTGGTGCTCATCTACAACCCTACCATGTCATTTCCAAGGACCACACCCTCCCCGCCAAGGGTACTGATAGAAAGGACGTCGTTTCCCAGACCCAGATTAAATGTTTATTTAGTGCAGAACAACTAGCAGCAGGGTTACTAAGGTAAGCCAGGTATGAAGACATCCATGCATGTATGTATATATGGCTCCTGTTCTCCGTACAGGTAATGGTGGACTGGGATGGGCAGGTTGTTGCCCTGAAAGAGCTGAGGATGCAGCAAAGAGGCTACCTGCAGAGTCTACAGCAGCAGCAGCAGGTGAGGCCGGAAATTTGGAATCAAGAAAAGGATCGGCAAGAGGAACAAGAAGCGCTGCGGATCGAGAAACGACGAAAGAGGCAAAAGGAGGATGAAGAGGATCGGCAACACAAGCTGCAGATTGAGGAGGAAGATTGGCAACGCAAGCTGCACATTGAGCAAGAAGAAGAGGCGCTGCAGCTTGAAAGACGACGAAAGAGGCAAGAGGATCTACAGGCGAAGCTAGCCAAATTGGAGGAGGAACAGGAAGATGACCGACGCAAGCTGCAGATCGAGGAGGAGAATCGCCAGAGCAGGGATCGATCTAAGAATCTAGGAAATTGTGGACACGGTTTGCAAGCAGTCATTGTCAAAGGAGAATGCGATTAGGGCTGCTATGCAAATGTTGGTTGACCGTAATGACATCCAGCGCATGCAGACTGCGACGACCATGAACAGCGGCGACCGCCGAATGATCAAACAATTCCGGATGGTCATGGAAAGGTTGATGATCAAGGGCCAAATTACACGTGCACTTGCCCAAATGGCGAACGGCGAGCTGAGAACAGAACACAAAACTTGGTGCAGTGTGAAAGAAATATTGTTTAGTGGGCCAGGTTTGAAAAGGGCTGAGGCTGACAACACCTTCGCTGACGCCGCCAGCGTCGTTGAGCAAGCAGCGGCGGCGCCCGCCTTTGCTGACTGTCTGGATGAATTCAGGTGCGTGCTGGTAGTGCCGAGGGGGAGGGGCGGTGGTTGTGTCGCGGCAATGAGCATCTTTCTGTCACGGCTATTAGAGCTGAACCCCGGAACAGCGGAGGACTACATCCATTCTCTCTTCCGGCAGCGATGCTTTCAAGTGGAAGATTTGCAGCTCTCCGGACGTGGGCGTGCGGTGCGATGGTACAACAGCCATCCAACTTTGGAGAAGGTTGCTGCTATTGCCAAGCAGCTGAAGCAAGACGCGGTGACAACCACCAGGACATTCTCATTAGCTGGGCTGCAAGAGGCGTTTGTGAAGGCACGATTTCTTGTGTCGGCAGCCGGTGAAGAGGGCGCACTTCGGGTTGAGGAGTGGTGCTGGCCAGGGTCGGAGCCGCCCCCGGATATGGAATCTCTTCGGACGGCTGTGTGTCATATGCTCCGTAACCTCACTGTGGTGTACGCTGACAAATCAGGCAACACAGCGGTGGACTTCGTGCCCGCGCTACAACACGCACCAGCAAAGCTGTGGACTGACGTGCTGTCGTCCTTGCGCTTTCAGCAACTTGAAAACCTAGGGAACAAAACTCGTTTGGGTTGCGGTCGGCTGCAGGTTGCAAGGAATGGTTGGTCTGTAGTCAACTGCAGTCCCGTGAAGAAGTTGTGCTTTCCGGCGCTTGAGAGACACTATGGATATGTATCTGGTTCCGGCGCGCTGGTACATCCCCAAAGTGGACGACTACGAGCACATGGTCCAGATTGTGTACAACAGAGGGGTTTTACCAACGATGGGTATTGGGTTACTATCGTTATTATCCGATGATGAGGGGATTTACGATGTTTTGGAGTGAAATGATTGTAGATTCATGAGTTTTAGATTATTATTGATGTATCGTGATTGTTGGTTTAGGTTACGGTTATGGTCGAACGTCCTGGTGTTTGCTGTGGGTTTGAGGCATCAAGTATTCGCTTTGTTGTGCACAGTGTATATAGTATGTAGGGGACAAGCACCACTGTGTCCCCCTGACGAGCCCTGCAGTGGTGGGGGCGAAACATCAACATCGTGGACTCCGGTGATGAACTCCCAGAAGACGGTGTATGTTTTGGGGTTTGGTGTTTGTGTTCTTGTACGTGCTTTACGTGTATGACAGAGCAATCGACATTTTGGAGTTTTGGAAAAGGGTTACGACGGGATCAAAGGTTTTGACGATTTGGGGCAAATTTTGAGATCAAGAATAGTTCGAGACTTCAATGAAAACATGACTTGGATCAACACAGTGTTTGGGTCCGTGATCGGTTGCGTTACAAAATCGTCATCTAAGACATCCTGTAGACCTACTGAACTGGCGGTGAGGCCAAACGCAGCAGCAGCGCTCAGTAGAGGAGCGCAGCGGCAGTGCAGGTGCGTTCAGCGAAGGAGCGCAACGAAGGAACGCCCAGCGCAGGAGCGAAGGAGCGCCACGAAGGAGCGCTCAGCGCAGCAGCGAAGGAGCGTGACGAAGGAGCGCTCAGCGCAGAAGCGAAGGAGCGCGACGAAGGAGCGCTCAGCGCAGGAGCGAAGGAGCGCAACGAAGGAGCGCTCAGCGCAGGAGCAAAGGAGCGCGATGAAAAAGCGCTCAGCGCAGAAGCGAAGGAGCGCGCAGAAGGAGCGCTCAGCCCAGCAGCAAAGGAGCGCGACGAAGGAGCGCTCAGCGCAGGAGCAAAAGAGCGTTCAACGAAGGAGCGCTCAGCCAAGGAGCGCCATGCAGGAGCGCTCAGCGATGCAGCCTCCTCTGAAGGAGTGCAGTGCAGGCCCGCTGAACGAAGGAGCGCTCAACGCAGGAGCGCTCAGCGAAGCAGCGCCTAGCGAAGGAGTGCTCAGCAAAGCGGCCTCTAGCGAAGGAGCGCTCAGCGAGGCGTCCTTTAGCGAAGAAGCGCTCAGCGAATGAGCATTTGGCGAAGAGCTGTGGGTCGCCAAGAAGGTGTGCAGTTCTTCGCGGGCAGCCGAGGATGGAGCCACGACCAAGGTTGAGTGGAGAAGTGAAGTTCGAAGGAACGAACGAGCCTCATCCAGCAAGGGAGGAGGAGAAGTGAACTCTGGGGTCCTAAGAGCTGCTGCCCATTGGCGATCTGGAAGTCGGCAGTGACGAACGCCGACCAAGGCGATCTCAGTCGCCGAGTAAATTTTATGTTCCGGATCTTATTATTTTCTATTTGTTTCTGTGAAAGTGCGTGGTGGCTCAGATTGTGGCTGGTTCATCGTGTGTGGCACAAGGTCTGGCGGGGGCGGTATTTTACGAGCTGGTTGGGTGTCTGTTGGGGTTGTGTGTCGCTGTTCGGCAGCTGAGAGCAGCTATCCACTGACGTTGCATGTGTCCATGGCAGGCAGTGTTGGTCAGCGTCGGGTGTAGTTGGGGTGTGGCATGCCTCTGCAAGTTCAGGCAGGACGCCTGTATATTTATCCTTGGGGGTAAGGCAAGGGCTAAGGACAGCCCGCAGGAGTGCCGCGCCTCCCCCTTTGCACAGGAGGGGCCACCATGCTTGGCATGGGCTGCGACTGTTGGGCAGCCGTGCAGCGTTGACGGATCCCTCGCCCCCCAGTTATGCTCCCGTCAGAGAAGGGGGCCATTTTCTGTCAAGGAATATGTATGTGGGGTGGTCCTGCTGTACTGGGTCCCCCACCGCTGCATGCCCCCCCCCCGGAGATTTAGTATGGCAATACGTTGTGTTGCCGTTGCTGCCCATATATTGGTATATGCCTTTGTATCAGACCCTCATTCTCCTGTCAGGTCTTAGGAGGGGAGTGTAATGGGCAGCAAGGGCAACTGGGACAGGCCTTGCAGCGTGCGCGCCTTTGTCGCGTCGCAAGGGCGATTTGCCAGCTTGGCCGAATAATTATGAAGATCAAGATTCACGATGTTTTGGAGTGAAATGATTGTAGATTCATGAGTTTTAGATTATTATTGATCTATCGTGATTATTGGTTTGCGTTACGGTTGTGGTCGAACGTCCTGGTGTTTGCTGTGGGTTTGTGGCATCAAGTATTCGCTTTGTTGTGCACAGTGTATATAGTATGTAGGGGACAAGCACCACTGTGTCCCCCTGACGAGCCCTGCAGTGGTGGGGGCGAAACATCAACATCGTGGACTCCGGTGATGGACTCCCAGAAGACGCTGTATGTTTTGGGGTTTGGTGTTTGTGTTCTTGTACGTGCTTTACGTGTATGACAGAGCCATCGACATTTTGGAGTTTTGGAAAAGGGTTACGACGGGATCAAAGGTTTTGACAATTTGGGGCAAATTTTGAGATCAAGAATAGTTCGAGATTTCAAAGAAAACATGACTCCGATCAACACGGTGTTTGGGTCCGTGATCGGTTGCGCTACATACTGTCAACCCTGTGAGGAAGATTTCATTTTTGACAGAAGTGGTCTGACAGCCAGTGCAAACAAGATCGTGACAAAATATGTCACAATTTTCAGGGACATTCCATCAGTAGATCAGATAACCGCCAATATGGTAGATTTCCTCGGTAATGGTTGCCAAGATAAGACATGGTGTAGGATGTACCGTCGTATTGCACAAACTGTCCTGGATGGGTGGACCTGGAGGGAGGATTGTGTATGTAGGTCCAGACTGGTCCCCCGCCAATACACTACCAGCGGTCTGCCACTTGGTTGTATTGGCGGGGGTAGTGGGGGGTTGGATAGTCATATGCCCTGCATACGCATCAAACCGGCAAACGTCAACCGCCACGCAAGCAAAAACTGCAGAAATATGTTCCCCATCCCAAAAGTATGTGTGGCATGAATGATGGCAATACATGTCGCCAGGACCGGGGACCAGCTTGAGGAGTGCTGCGCCCGGAATGTTTGTCATTTGATTTGCACAAATGGGAGGCACCACTACCACACATTGGGTGGGAGCAGGGGGCAGAGTGCTGTCAAGTGTCTCTGTTTTCTTTGTTTTTGCTGTAGGTCATCACCACATTTTCTCTGTATTTTCTATCTCGCCCAAAAATGTCAACTTTTGCCGTAACATGCTATGGGGCATAAGAAATACTTTCCTGCTGTCGTTATTTGCTTGTAATATATAGGTATCATAGGTCATCATTTCATTGTGCATCTCACATCCTGCACAATGTATAGGGAAAGGTATGCAGATTGCCAAACGTATTGCGTTGGCACAACAACGCCATCGCACATTACAGTCTGTTCTTTTTGATGACGTGTTGAACCCGACAGTAGCTGGTGATCTTGAAAATGCACTGTCTGCACGCCGAAAATGGAAAGTTGTTGCAGATACATTTGATGTAATAGCACACATTCTGATGGCCGTCACTGGCATCCTTGCATTTGTTGCATCATATATGGATTCCAACTGTGCAGTTGTCTTCAGCAAGGGGTGTACCAGCACACTTAATCTGGTTTGCCTGAAATTTGCATGTTATGCTGCAGAACGCTGTAATGAGGAGCATCACATTGTGTGTGGCACATTAGCGTACTTTGGCACTGGACATCATCCCGCCGTTGCATGGATATATGGATGAAACTGAGCAATGCACTCCTACCCCTACCCCCATATCTACATCTTCAGCTGAACAAGCAGAATGAAGCGATTTGACGGAGGGCGATGTAATAAGGAGACAAATACCCAGAAAATGGCAGTATGCGTGTGTGTGCCTGGGTGCAATTGGTACTTTTTATGTCTTTATGCATGTGAATGCACTGCTTTTTTCTGCATGTACAGAGGTTGAGCGAGGAGATGAAAAGAACATTTGAAGCAGAACAGAATAAGTACTTGGTGTGTGTGTTGCATGCATTGCATGCATCGTCAGATGGCACAGCATTGATTGATTGCATCACATTGCTGCATGCAGACATCCACCTCAACTACACACAACAGAGGTGCAGAAGTACAAAGAGGAGCGGGTGATACTACTGGTATGTACGCCTGTGTGTGTGAACCATTGAAATTCCCGTGTACGTATACGTGACAACGTGACACAGGCAACCATCGAGAAGCAGAAGATTGAGTTACAACAGTCCAGCTCCAAGGTGACCTTTTGGCATCAGAAAGCTCAGTCACTGCAGGCAGAGATTGAAATGGCGAAAAAGGTACGCGAGGACTGAACGTACGTTTTCATGTATTGTATTGTATTCATTCCTACGCTGTTCCTTCTCTTTCATCCCATACAGGGCGCAGAAGAGCTGCAGGTATGTCTCCGTTCCATTTTCCGAGCAGTCCAAGCCTGCCCCTGTTTTGTCTTTACCTCTACGTTCACAGACCAGGCTTGAGAGAAAAGAATTGATGGTCAATTCACTTATGGAGGTACTGGAGGAACTGGTGTGTGGTCGCCCAGTACACGTTCCCCATTTCCGTATCTTCTCAATTGTGTATGTATTGTATGTATTTCACAGGCCCTGCACGAAGAGGAGACGGATTTGCAAGCGAACGAAAAGGTACTTGTAGGTGATGAGGAGATTGGAAGAATGGCAATTGATATGGAGGCTACAAAGGCGCAAATGAACCATGCAATCCGCCATGCAACCCGACAGAATTCCAGCATGGACCGTGTACTGTGGGCTGCGCTGTTTAGGGCTTTTCCTTGGACTTTGGGCATCCATGGCACGCAAGTTGTGTGCATGCTGGATGTGAAGTGGTTCAGTCTAATCCCTGCTGGCTGGAGACCAGATAAATTACCAGCACACAGGTATTGCCATCAATCAGCTTTGCAATCTATTCCATACCTCATCCCACCGTCATCCATCACCCCACCGATTCACCCACCATTCAATCTGGGAAATTTCCTACCACACCAATTTCTTTAAGTAACGACACGAAAGGCCAATAGGAAATAGCTACCACGATGTGCAAGGATGCGTCATTTGCCATGACCGACGAAACCTATTGCCCTGGGTTCCAAATGGTGGGGATGGGTGCTTTGTTGGATAGAGACGAAAGACTTATGCAGAAGGTCATCCGAACCCTGCTGTTTGATGATGAACCCGCATCACAACCCTGGTTGGAAAATGAAAGATGCGGCAGTCTAGTAGGCATTCGCTGGAACCTGCCACAAAGCAACAAGCAATGTAAGGCGGATCAAAAGGAAACCTGATTGTGCTACTCTGTTCACATACCTGAAGGCCTACAACGGGGCACCCGTGTGGAGTACCGAAGAAGTCAGCAAAGTTCCAATGGCATTTGAATATGCATCAAAAGGGCTGTTGGTACCAGATGTGTCCACATTTCAAAGCGCCCAAAGGCTTGTTATCGGACGTACCGTTGACACATTCAAATTTCCAAATTCAGGGCACCCACGATTTGGTAAACCGGAGACGAGATAAATTACCATCAATCAGCAGTGCAATATATTCCATACCCCACCCCACCATCATCCATCACCCCACCAGGACAATTCGAAAGCATATCCAACGGCTACGACCGGAAGCAGAAGTGGTTTGGCATTTTTGCACGCATGGTGCCGTTTATGTTACCATCAACCGACATCATTCACACATGCATGCATGTCCAACAAGAGAAATTGTATGAAAAATTGGAATGGATTGACGATGATGAAGAGCCGCTGCAACCGTTCGCACAGGAATGCATTGTAATTGATTAAATTCTGATTGGTTGGTTTCCCGTGTTTGATGGAAGTCCGGACCAAGGGAAAAGACAAATGACATTTAACAGAACCAGGTACGTTGAAATGAATAACAAGGCTGATCAGATTGAGCAAATCGAAATACCCACGACGGGCGGGAGGGGGGCACACTGATATCCACAGACCAGGTGGACGAAAAGTCCGTGTTACAAGTTGAGCCCGTTTCAGGTCGTGGGTATGGCCGAGATATGGCCAACATCTGAGAGCACCGCCATCCAGGACAGGGCAGGATGAATGAGATACAACTGAGAATTGTTGCTTTTTTTGTTGCCTAACCCTCCCATGTGTTGACCTGGACTGTCACGCAGCAACCGCCAAGTGCCGACTGGACATTGTTGTATGATCAGTCTTGCATGGTGGTCTTGGTGGTTGTTCTCTGCCTGCAGTCGTCTTGTTTTTTTGTTTTCATTTCCTCTACCGGGATCCCGCGTGACGTGGTGCAATACCAAAAATATTTCCAGATTGAACGATTTTCAAATGGAGTGTGTTTTGCGTATCCCAGAAAATTTCCCAGCTTGAACATTTTTTAAATGGAGTCTCTTTCCCGTATCCCACAAAATTTCCCAGATTGAACGGTTTTCAAATGGAGTGTGTTTTCCGTATCCCAGAAAATTTCCCGAGATTGAACGGTCTTCGTATTGACCGTGTTTTCCGTCTCTGAATTTCCCAGACTGGGTACCCTATGGTTGTTGATGTAGATACTTCTGCTGCTGTCATTGCCTTGGTCTCCGGGATGGAAAGTTCGGCCCCAACCAACAGTGATGGAGACAGGTCAGGTGATGGGCAGGTCAGGTCATTTGCCATCAGGGGATATATACTTGCCATTGCCATTTAAGTTTCACAGATCCAGGTGAGGCCAGTTGACCCCAACCACTGACTGGCATGCCTTTTTGTGTACTGCTGAGGCGGGTTGACCCCAACCACTGACTGGCATGCTTTTTTGTGTACTGCTTGTTACTGGGGACGAGGGTCCAGGGTCCACATGGTTCGCTCATGGGCACAAAAAGAATCGCGTATGGGGCATTGGGAAGGTTAAGAAAAGGAGTAGGCAGGCAGCACAAAATCTGATGGAGCGGACACGCGTGGCACAATTACCAATAAAGACATGGGCAGCACCAGGTGGAGACATCGGCAGAACAATTACCGCGGGTTAGGAGAGAGCGAGACAAGCAGTAGTTGTGGAGCATTTTTTATGGGGCCCTTGGGGTGTACTGTCGTGTTCAAACACGTTGTGATCCAAAGGATCTGGAATGAAAACGGAATTTTGGATTCTGGAGATACCCTCAACTGCGTAAAAAAGTGTACACATACCCCGCCCCCCATCACAGAAAATTTCCCTGATTGAACAGTTTTCAAATTGACCGTGTTATCCGTATCGCAGAAAAGTTCCCAGATTCAACGGTTTCCAGATAGACCGTGTTTCCCGTATCCCAGAAAATTTCCCAGATTGGACAGTTTCCAGATAGACCGTGTTTCCCGTCTCTGGATTTCCCAGACTCCTGCACCAAAAAAATCAGTGATTGGCCATGAACAAAAAATATCAAAAAGAGCGGGCATTCTTGCTGTTCCTCTGCAGACTCAAAAATGATACCTTGATTGCCTAAGGAAGTATGGCATGTCATTGCAGAGTTTCTGCAGTCAATCAAGTGTGCAGACGGCTGAGGAAAGTACTTGGGAGTCATCGTTATGTGAAGATCAATCGTGGGACGGAGCAGTTTGTGGCGTGTATGAAGGGACTGATGTGGAACGTACGAGCACTACATTGTGTAGTACCTCCTGTCGAATCCAGTGCCAGTGCCAGGGCCTAAGCACTTGCAGCACTGAAGAAAGCTCCCTTGTTGCGTACTCTGACGCTTAATCTCAACTCCAATCCAGTAGGAGACAGTGGGGGACAAGTACTTGCAGCACTGACGAAGGCCCTCTTGTTGCACACACTGACGCTTGATCTCTCCATCGATTCAATAGGAGACAGTGGAGCACGGGCACATGCGGCACTCAAAGAGGCTCCCTTGCTGCATACTCTGAAGCTGGATCTTTCCTTCAATTCAATAGGGAACAGTGGGGCACAGGCACTCACAGCACTCAAAGAGGCTCCCTTGCTGCATACTCTGGAGCTGGATCTTTCCTCCAATTCAGTAGAAGACAGTGGGGCGGAAGCATTTGCAGCGCTGGGAGAGCTCCCCCTGTTGCGTACTCTAACCCTTGATCTTCACTTCAATTCAGTAGGAGACAGTGGGACCTGGCACTTGCAGCACTGAGGGAGGCCCCACTGTTGCACACTCTGACCCTTCATCTTTACCACAATTCAGTAGGAGACAGTGGGGCCCGGGCACTTGCAGCGCTGAGAAAGACCTATTTTACGCCTACACCGACACGACGCACAAAGGCAAATCAGAAATAGATGGTTGGTATCGCGGTGAAGCGAAACCCATTTGGCAACACAACACGAAAAACAAAGGGGAGGAGGAGAGGAGATACAAAACAAACATTATGTTCGTGCGGGCGGACAACCTTACTGGGAGATGCATGCACTGCGTTCAATGACCCAGACTGCCACAAAAACACAGATATGATGCACCTCAACTTGCAACTTCATACATTTGTGAATTTGTGAATCCATGTCCTTTGCAGCTTTATTGTAATGTCATTTCAAAGCATTCTCGATATGCTCCCCGGTAAAGGCACAGGCAAAAAAGGCCAACAACGCAAGGACGCGAACAACTTGCTTGGTGACAACGACGACGATTTCGAGGAGATTCAGGGGAAAAAGGACTGGTGTGTGTGTTTAGGACCTCGGGGACAGAGGAGGGTTGTGGTTCGTGGGAGGGCAGAGCAGTGCACCCTCAGTCTGAAATTCCCTCGCCAACGATAGTAGTGTAAGACAGTGTGCTCTTGTGGTGGTGAATGATGGGCGGAGGGGAAGAAAAGGCTGCATGTGTTTCCGTTTTTAGGATTTTCTGCACTCTCTGCGAAGTGGAGGTCACCAGGAAACAGAAGATTGGTATGTGATGTGAGGGGGAGGGCCAAGGTGTTGCTTTCGCGATGATGGGTGTACTAGCTCGGATGAGATGATCCATGAGGGGTCTGTGGAGATAGATGGGCAGACCGACCTGTCATTTTGTTGTTGTACCCGATACCGCTGATCAACAGGGGGTTTGCGTGCGTTTGTGTGTGGGTTGGCCTCATGAATGCTGCATTGCAGACCACAGCCAGGGAAAGCAACACCAGATGAACAAGCAGAGGAAGTGGCAGAGAACGAAGAAACAAGTAAGGTGTTGACCTTGGCACTTCACTTGTGCTCTGCTTGTATGTTGTGGGTGATACACCGGATACCTGTAAGCGCGTTGTCTGAAATGCACATTACCTCTGCAGAGGTCACGAGGCTGAGGAAGTAAGCAAGAAGCCGGCCAGAGAGAGTGGAGGAGGGGGAGCTGTAATGGAGGCAACAGATACGCAAGGAGCACGCGCAAGGATGAAGTAAACAAAGGAGGGCGCTATACAGGGCGGGGTGTGTGTGTGTGTGGGGGGGGGTTGACATCACGGACCTGTTGCGTGATGATGATCACACAGCAGAATCTGAAAATCACAAATCTTGAGGGCATCCGACTTGGGCGAGGGAATCCAGGCACCAGGGTCAAAGCGTCCGTCCACACAACCACAGGAGGAAAAGACTTTCATATCGCATCTGATGATCTTTAACGTACAGGGGCGCCCGTGGTGTATTCTGATGCGGTGGGCGGGGCTTTCGTGTTTCCTGATTCCTGAACCTGTATATATCCGCTTCTGTGATCCAACAACTGTACAAAGGTAGGTCAAACTGTTATTGTTGGTTTGGTCGGAGGGCTCAGGTTTCAGCTATATAAGTGTGCTTTAAGGCAACCTGTTCATTGTATGTGTATGATGATGTGCGGCCCATCCGCCGACAGTGAGGACAATGACATACATATGCCAGACAGAGAAAAGTGCCTCCTTGTTTTTTTTCTGCCCCATTTCTTGTGCATGCAAGTGATGACAGGGTATTTTTCATCCTTAGACCAACATTTGGAGCCACCAAAGGAACCAGTGACCGTTAGAGGACCTGTTGGGGGATAGGATAGCAATCATCCATCATCAGACAAAAACGCTTCTGGACGCCCGACAATGTGGCCTGCATTAAATAAGACAGCCTGAAGAGAAAGCATTCTGCAGGTAGGGTTCTGTTAAAACTAGGACAGGGGATTCTCGCGCCCTTGTCTTGTCTCCAGGAAACAAGGGAAATCTAAACTGTTCAACGGTCAGAACATTGGTCTTATGAGCTAAAGACATGGGTTCAATGAATTCATGCAGTTCTATGCAAATGTGCAAGCCATGAATCTGTGCGTCGGTGGTGCGAAAAATTTCGTGGTGGATCTTTTTTCCAAACTCACACTCCGCTAATTTTGTTTTTCGACCGTGCATGTAATGTAACAGGTTAGTTGGTTGTAGGGTGCTGCAACGGCGGCTGTTCAACATGATTGCCCCTCTGCTGCAAGCCACGGACCGGGGCACCCGTGTGTCCAACCAGCCATCTGATTGATTCCCTTGTGTTCTTTCCAGTGTACCACACATGACCCTCGGCCAGTGGCAACGCTACAACCACTGAGAACCCCAGCCCACCCACCAGCGCTATCTACTAGGGTCCGAAATGACTTGCCGTCACGCTGTGGATCCAGGCCACGGGCCTGCAAAAGCTGCAACGCCACTTGCAGACAGTTGGTATGTGTAATGGGGTTGGTCTGGGCGGGGCTACTGGCAGTGGCACTCTGACTGGGCACAGGTACTGGGCGGGTGGTGGCACTGGCACTCACCACACTGGGCACTGGCACCGGGCGGGTGGTGGCACTGGCACTCACCACACTGGGCACTGGCACCGGGCGGGTGTCGGCACTCTGTGACTGTTGTTGGGGTTGTGGTGGTTGTAGATAACCTCGCCTATACAACCACCACAAGGCAGCAAAGATCAGTACAACAATGAGCAGCCGTGATGTGGCCATATGTTGGACAAACCGGCTTTTTACAAAATGTGAACAGAGGCACGAATGTTCTTGATTAGTGCACTAGATATTTTGATGAACCCTTGCAGGTTTTGAAGTTGAAAACCCAAACCAAAGCAGCACATAGAGCAAGAACGACAGAAAGGGGACTGAACAATTTTTTATTGACGTAGGAAAAAAACAAAAGGTCAGACAAAAATTATTCCAAACAGATCCGGCAAGCAAATTTCATGGCAAATCCAAAGATGTGTGCCCAAATGGAGCTCACGTGCGCACTGTTCACGCGCATAGAGGAGTGCTGAATTGAACCACCTGGGAATTTTACGAAGTTTCATTTGGTGAATGCACTGAAAGTTCAGTACTGGCCAGTACGGTAACACTCCTAGAACAGAACATTCACACGGCAATTGCAGAACTGGTAGGGAAAGCAATGAACATTGTAGATGACGGAATGGGCTGGGCTAATTCTGGAAGAATGATCACGCATTAGCACTTGGGGGACGACGACGATGATGAGACACCACCAAATCATGTTGCATTTTGCGGATGATTTTACGTTGCTTTGATGCCTCTCGGTTTAGTTGCTGCACTTTTTGCTGTAGTTCCTGTATCACCTGGTGCTTGTCCACAAAGAGTTCCTCCTCGGCGTCTTCCTCCTCGGCGTCTTCCTCCTCGGCGTCTTCCTCCTTGGCGTCTTCCTCCCCCGCGTCTTCGTCTTTTGTTGGTCCTGTGTCATCTTTCTGCTGCATCTGTGTGTCAAACCCCTTGCTGGTGTCACGTGCACATGTCACCACTTTCTGCACATCAGTTATGGTTTCCGGGGCCAGTATGATGACCTCTGCTGCACGACCCTTTGAATGCCTAATAGGCCGTTGTGTGTCGTCTGCTGACGGTAATTCATCTTTGAATGCCCCACGCATAACATTGACAGGTGGTACGCGCATAGGTGCAGTCATGTGTAGCAGATATAGTAGTGCTATGAGGAAATCATCAGGCCAGCGAGTGCGCCAATCCTTTGCCAGTTGCTGTCTCTTCCACGCCTCGTAATAGGATGTAGTGGGACCAGCCATGCCTTCGTCAAGCCTCTTACCGCCAGACATACCAGCAATGGCGCATTTGAAGATATGGCAGAGGCGGTTTGTACGTTCAATTACACGGAGCGCTGTGAAATACAAGTAACGGGTACCGGGCCGTATACACATTTTGTAGACCGGTCCGTTCATGGCATAGTGTGTTGCAACAAGGCAGTTTGGTGTAGTGAAGAATGGGTATGTGATACGCTCGGTGAATTCATCAACAGTTGCCTCGTACGGTAATGAGCGTTCACCACGATACCTACAGTTGTATTCGCGTATCCAGCGTCGCTCCTGTACGTACTTCCGGAACCATGCCTCAACACTGTACCACAGGGATACGTGATCTACATGAGGAAGATTGGCTAGTTCATCGTATGTAAAAATCCCCTCCAGGTAGGCAGCATGTCGACGCAGGGTATCTTCATCAAGAGTTGAACCCATCCTTTTTCACCTACTCTTTTTACTCTACGGTTACTTACATTTCATTTTAATTACAGAACATTCCGTGTGCATTGCTTAGTCGATTTGTACAGCATGCAGGCTATCACCCTTCGGGTATCGCAGCTGTGTGAATCGCGCGTATTCGATCTGCGTTGTCAGTTGGAGGGGATCAGTATGGGCAATCTAATTATTCCTGTTTATATACTCTTTACTGCTCTTCACGAGTCCGCTGTGATGGTGGAAGACTTTTTGACAATGCAGGTTTCTGACAATGCACTGTCGCCGTCACGGTTGTTGGTGGTGTGGTAGTTATGTCTTCGTTGTGTTACAGGGGATGATCAACATTATCGGGACAACGGTTCAATGGAGGGGCTTGCATCCATCATTCCAGCTACCACCCTCTGTTCCGGTGGACACGTTACCGCGCTCCGTCATCGTAAACGAGTTTGTGCCCTGCGAGATGTGCAGTTACAAGAACATTTTCACACGGAAGCACTGTGTGAATTGTAAGCAGCCATTTAAAGGAATTAAAGGTATGTGCCTGCCGAGTGTACATGAGGGTGAATGCTGGTGGTGATGATATGATCATGCCTGCTGTTAACAATCAGGTGGAGCCCTCAATGCGCATCATGGCAATGATGGCAAGGTGGATGACTCTTCGACTGTCGTGCTTGGCTCAAATGAAGCAAAGGTGGCCGATCGGTGGTGCCAAGGCTTACGCGCTCCGTGGCAAGAGAGAATCGGGTGTCCCTCTGGGGTATCCAAGTGCTCGCCCTCGTTCACGGAACGTCGAGCACGTGGGCACACCGCCAGGATCAGTGGTCAGGTGAATAAGGTGTGATGACTGTTGTCAATGGGTGAATCGGATGTTGCATACCTGCCTGCTGCACCCTGGACCTGTAAGGATAATACCTGGAATATCGGGTTGGCCCGTTGCTTTTCTGAGAAGGAATTTGAATCTGTTTATGTAGCATGGTGGGTTGAGACCTTTGATAATCAACCGGTCCTGCATGGCAAGAGACTGGACTTTTGGCATGTATATAGCAAGGTGTCACAGTTGGGTGGTTGGTCGACTGTGACAGGCAACAATTGGCATACCATGTTCACCCGAAATTATCACCATAGCAACTCTCGTCGCTATATTTGAGGTACCTATATGACTTTGAGTGTGCGCATTTTCGTGGCAAGCGCTATGATACAAAAGATGAAGGGGCAAAGCTGTGGTCACCTGTGGGTGTTTCCTTGAAGCGCAAGCTCCGTGATGCGTTTCCTCCGGTTGACAGTCAGATGGTGTTGGTGAATGCTCCCACCAATGTTGTTCAATGTGGCACAAAGGCCAGGCTTCAGGCTTCAGGCTTGCATTGAGATGCTGTGTTTTTTTTGTCATTACCATTCCGCTGGTCTTGATTTCATGTTTGACGTTTAATGCATGCGTATGATACCCTTTCTGTCTGTAGAAAACCATGACTAATTCCAACAACATGGTGGTCTGGATTGTACTGTGTTTTGTCCTTGGTGTATTTCCGTGTGCACTCTACGTATTCAACAAAATACACCAGCGGAATGGAGTTCTTGCAACATGTCTATCACGGCATGTCATCGATTTGACGTATTGGAGACTAGGCCACTTTCTTCTGCACTTTGTGTGTGGCTTACTGTTTCCTGATTGTTGCACTGTGTTCTTTGCATTGGGGTGTACATGGGAAGTCTATGAGGTGGTCATGGGCGTGTGTACCAGTAAAATGGCTTTTTTGGCCCCTCGCTTTCCCTTGGAAAATCTGGCGGATGTTGTGTGCAATGTCAGAGGATTCATGTGTGGCTCATATGTGGCTCAAATTACAAAGGACCAATCAGAAAACAGAGTGGGTTGGCCTTCCTGATATTCCTATGTAGTCAAGCTACAGCCCACGTACAGACAGACACATATGGATAAGGATCCGGGCTGGTTACGTTGGGAAAAGCAGGACAAGGAGCAGGAGGGGATTGAGTTGAGCAGAACAATACGAGCATGCAGGTGGGTTGGCAAACAACACCTACAAACAACAGGCCCTTTTGGAAATTTAGACCCCCCCCCGTAGGGATTTATCGATACCTGGAGGTATCTTGGCGAGTTTGCACAACATGTTTGTTCATTTAATGATGTCCCAGGTGTGGATTCTTCCTTGTTATTCATAGAAGCCTGGGAAAAGCCATGGATACCTTTGCTCCCACTCTACGAAACCAAGCACGGAGCGTATCTTGGGCTACGTGGCTCAAATCTTAATTCCGAAGGCACCTAGTCCACCCGCAACCCCCCACTTTTTGTGGTCTTCAAGCCTCAGAATTGACGAACGAGACACCTAGACCCCCGTACCAGTGGTCACTTGGTCGAGCCGGAGGGCAGCCAGGCCCGTGCACGGTGGGGGGCCAACGGTGGGTCCACCAGGGTCCCCGGGGCGAAAAAAATCATTGTTTCCAAAGTTGTTCCTAGACCACTTGGGATGCTCAAACAAGTGTTTTTAGGCCGTTTTGAGCCCGTGGTGGCACGTTTTGGGCCACAGAAGATCGCAAAATGCATTGAAAACGGGCTGTTTTGCAACCAAGAATGGGTAAAAAATGGGTGAAAAAGGCGTTTTTCCAAAGGTGATCCAGGACCAAGTGGTTTTAGCCCATTTTAAGCCCGTGGTGACGCATTTTGGCCCACGGAAAATACCATAATGCCTTGAAACTGCGCCGTTTTGGGACCAAAAGTGGGTCAAAAATGGGTCAAAAACACGTTTTTTTTTAAATCATCGTGAACCATTTGGGATGGTCAAACAAGTGTTTTTAGCCCATTCTGAGCCCGTAGTGACGCGTTTTGGCCCATGGAAACTCCCAAAATGCCTTGAAATTGCACCCTTTGGGGACCAAAAATGGGTCAAAACTGGGTCAAAACCGCATTTTTCCAAAAGTGATCTTGAACCATTTGGCATGCTCAAACAAGTGTTTTGAGCCCATTTGGAGCCCGTCGTCATAGGGGTTAGGGCCTTCCACCACCTGAATGCACAGAGTTGTGTCTCTCGCACGTGCTATAGAGCCGTATGGTGGAGCCACCTAGAGTTGGGGAGAGGGGTGTAGATTGGAGGATATATATATATATATATCCTCCAATCTACACCCCTCTCCCAACTCTAGGTCTGTATGTGGCTCCACCACACGGCTCCAAGGTACGTGCGAAGGGCACAAAGTGGTCCATACATGTGGTGGAAGGGGCTCAACTCGGTCAAAAACAGGCTCAAAACGGGCTAAAAACACTTGTTTGAGCATCCCAAATGGTCCGGGATCACTTTTGGAAAAACGCATTTTTGACCCATTTTTGACCCATTTTTGGTCCCAATATCGCCCATTTTCAAGGCATTTTGGGATTCTCCATGAGCCAGAACAGGTCACCATGGGCTCAATATGGGGTAAAACGACTTGTTTGAGCATCCCGAATGGTCCAGGATCATTTTTGGAAAAACGCGTTTTTGTCCCATTTTTGACCCATTGTTGGTCCCAAAACGGCCCATTTTCAAGGCATTTTGGGATTTTCCATGGCTCAAAACGCGCCACCGCGGGCTCAAAACGGCCCAAAAACACTTGTCTGAGCATCCCAAGTGGTCTAGGAACAACTTTGGAAAAAATGACTTTTTTGGCCCCCGGGACCCTGGTGGACCCACCGTTGGCCCCCACTGTGCGTGGGCTGGCCGGCCTTCCGGCTGCACCAAGTGACCACTAGTGAGGGGGTCTACGTGTCTCGTTGGGCGATTCTGAGGCTTGGAAACAACAAAGAGAGGGGGGCTGCGGGTGGACTAGGTGCCCTCGGAATTCGTTTTTGAGCCACGTAGCCCAAGATACGGCCCGTTCTTGGTTTCCGAGTGTTGGTGCACATTGCCAGGTTTTGGGGCTTCTTGGCGCCTTTTTGGGCCATTTCTCGGACATATCGTGGAGTTAGAGGGCACCAAAGGTCCCTTGGTCACGGGAAAGTCAAGACACACGTGGAGTGTAGCAGCCGTATGCCTTCGTTTGGCTGTTTTGAACCCTTACTAGGGCTGTTTTTTGGGCGAAAAATGGCTGTTTTTGGCCCAAAGCTGCGCAGATTTGGGAGGGCACCTCCCGACTTGGCGCCACCGCCGCGGGCCGCCACCGGTAAGTTTTGGGCTCAAAACTTGGATTTGGCAAGGGCACCACCCAGGCTGTAGGAGGGCTAATGTAGAGTCAGGCCGAAGACCTTGGGAAGGTGCAATGGCCAAAACAGCACGGAGACGTGCTTGTTGTTGCTTGTTGTTGCTTGTTGCTTGTTGCTTGTTAGCTAAATTTAAGGGGAGAGGGGTGTAGTAATATATGTATGTATGTATATATATATATATATATATATATAGATATATATATATATATATATATATCCTCCAACCTACACCCCTCTCCCAACTCTACGTGGCTCCACCACACAGCTCTAAGGTACGTGCGAAGGGCACAAAGTGGTGCATACATGTGGTGGATAGGGCTAAACTCGGTCAAAACGGGCTCAAAACGGGCTCAAAACGGGCTAAAAACACTTGTTTGAGCATGCCAAATGGTCCGGGATCACTTTTGGAAAAACGCGTTTTTGACCCATTTTTGACCCATTCTTGGTCCCAAAATGGCCCATTTTCAAGGCATTTTGGGATTTTCCATGAGCCAAAACCTGTCGCCACGGGCTCAAAGTGGGCTAAAACCACTTGTTTGAGCATCATAAATGGTCCATGATCATTTTTGGAAAAATGTGTCTTTGGCCCATTTTTGACCCATTGTTGGTCCCAAAACGGCCCATTGTCAAGGTATTTAGGGATTTTCCATGGCCCGAAACGCGCCACCACGGGCTCAAAACGGCCTAAAAACACTTGCTTGAGCATCCCAAGTGGTCTAGGAACAACTTTGGAAAAAAAATTATTTTCGGCCCGGGGACCCCGGTAGACCCACCGTTGGCCCCGACTGTGCGTGGACTGGCCGGCCCTCCGGCTCCACCAAGTGACCACTGGTACGGGGGTCTAGGTGGCTCCTTGGGCGTTTCTGAGGCTTGAAAACCATAAAAAGTGGGGGGTTGCGGGTGGACTAGGTGCCCTCGGAAATCATTTTTGAGCCACGTAGCCCAAGATACGGCCCGTGCTTGGTTTCGGGGGGCTGGTGCACATTGCGCAGTTTTTGGGGCTTTTTGGCGCCTTTTTGGGCCGTTCCCCGGACATATCGTGGAGTTAGAGGGCACCAAAGGTCCACTGGTCACGGGAAAGTCAAGCCGCACATGCAGTGTAGCAGCCGCTTGCCTTCGTTTGGCTATTTTGAACCCTTACTAGGGCTGTTTTGGGCGAAAAATGGCTGTTTTTGGCCGAAAACTGCGGAGATTTGGGAGGGCACCTCCCAACTTGGCGCCACCGCCCCGGGCCGCCAGCAGTGAAATTTTGGCTCAAAACTTGGATTTGGCAAGGGCTCCACCTAGGCGGTAGGATACATATATATATATATATATATATACATATATATATATATATATATATATATATATATATATATATATATATATATATATATATATATATATATATATATATATATATATATATATATATATATATATATATATATATATATATATTACTACACCCCTCTCCCCTTAAATTTAGCTAACAACAAGCAACAAGCAACAACAACAACAACAACACGTCTCCTTGCTGTTTTGGCCATTGCTCCGTCCCAACGCTTCGGATCTTTTTTCCATGTGAGCATCTTGGAGCCCAGGTGGTGGCCTTGCTAGAGCCCAAAACTCACCGGTGGCGGCCAGGGGCGGTGGCGCCAAGTCGGGAGGTGCCCTCCCAAATCTGCGCAGCTTTGGGCCAAAAAAAGCCATTTTTCACCCAAAACAGCCCTAGTAAGGGTTCAAAACAGCCAAACGAAGGCAAACGGCTGCTACATTCCACGTGCGGCTTGACTTTCTCGTGACCAGGGGACCTTTGGTGCCCTCTAACTCCACGATATGTCCGAGAAGCGGCCCAAAAAGGCGCCAAAAAGCCCCAAAAACTGCGCAATGTGCACCAACACTCAGAAACCAAGAACGGGCCGTATCTTGGGCTACGTGGCCTCAAAAATGAATTTCGAGGGCACCTAGTCCACCTGCAACGCCCCAGCTTTTATGGTTTCCAAGCCTCAGAATCGCCCAACGTGACACGTAGACCCCCGTACCAGTGGTCACTTGGTGCAGCCGGAGGGCCGGCCAGCCCACGCACAATGGGGGCCAACGGTGGGTCCACCAAATTCCCCAGGGCGAAAAAAAGATTTTTTCCAAAGTTGTTCCTAGACCACTTGGGATGCTCAAACAAGTGTTTTTAGGCCGTTTTGAGCCCGTGGTGGCGCGATTTGGGCCATGGAAAATCCCAAAGTACCTTGAAAATGGGCCATTTTGGGACCCAAAATGGGTCAAAAATGGGTCAGAACCACTTGTTTGAGCATCCGAAATGGTCCTGGATCACTTTTGGAAAAACACGTTTTTCACCCATTTATGACCCATTTTTGGTTCCAAAACGGCCCGTTTCCAAGGCATTTTGGGATTTTCCGTGGCCCAAAACGCGCCACCACGGGCTCAAAATGGCGTAAAAACACTTGTTTCAGCATCCCAAGTGGTCTGGGAACAACTTTGGAAAAAATGATTTTTTTCGCCCCAGGGACCCTGGTGGACCCAGCGTTGGCCCCCACCGTGCGCGGGCTTGCCTGCGCTCCGCTCCACCAACTGACCACTGGTACGGGGGTCTAGGTTGCTCGTTGGGCGATTCTGAGGCTTGGTAACCACAAAAAGTGGGGGGTTGCGGGTGGACTAGGTGCCTTCGGAATTCGGATTTGAGCCACGTAGCCCAAAATACGCCGCGTGCTTTGTTTCGGGGTATTCGTGCGCATTCCACAGGTTTTTGGGGCCTTTTGGCGCCTTTTCTGGCCGTTTCTCGGACATATTGAAGGGCACTAGGGAGCTCTTTGACACGGTGAAAACAAATCTGCACGTGGAATGCAGTCACTGGTTTCCTTTGTTCGGGCGTTTCGCCCGGGTTTTGCGGCTGTTTCGGGCAAAAAATTGCTGTTCTTGGCCCAAAAGTGCGCAGATTGGGGAGGGCACCTCCTAACTTGGCGTCACCGCCCTGAGCCGCCAGCGGTGAGTTTTTGGCTCAAAACTTCGATTTGGCAAGGCCACCACCTAGGCTCGAGGATGGGTAATGTGAAGTAGAGCCCGAAGCGATGAGGCTGAGCAATGGCCAAAACCAAAAGGAGAAGTGCTTGCTTGCTTGCTTGCTTGCTTGTTGCTTGCTTGTTATATATATATATATATATATATATAGTCATAGTCATAGTCATAACCACTTATCATGCCGTCTACTGGAGTTACCGGGCATCTCGCGCCGACAGGTGGTTCCTGCCTCGCTCGATCCCGTGGGTCCCAGGGCTGCCTGAGGTGGCCCACAGCATGACGGAGGACCCAGAGGACCGGGGATACCGGGCAACCAGGCTTTGGGGGCAGTGGCAACTGCAAAGCGTTAGCATTAGCAACGGCGACGGACGCTGGCCCGTTTGTTCGCCGGGGGTAAGGGGGCAAGGCAAAGCAGCGCAGCAGCATCGCAACAAGCAGAAAGCAAGGGCACCTCTGTCCGTCGCAAAGCAGCAACCAAGGAACAAAGCAGCACGCATGCGGCGAAGCGAGAGCTGACCCTCCGTCGTTCGCGTACCCCCGCCACTGTGGAGACACCCAACACTCATGACCCTACGTAATCCATTGCCGTCCGCGTCCTCGAAACTGCCCACCACCCCTGACTCCACGTATCCCTCTGTCAGCACGCAACAGCCCGTATGTGCA
Source organism: Eutreptiella sp. 'Long Island Sound 2002' (assembly GCA_964036045.1). Lineage (NCBI taxonomy): Eukaryota > Euglenozoa > Euglenophyceae > Eutreptiales > Eutreptiaceae > Eutreptiella > Eutreptiella sp. 'Long Island Sound 2002'. The sequence continues at coordinate 9,503,695 of OZ038388.1, forward strand.
TAGCCAGGATTTCTGGGAGGCTCCAGCCTAGCCTGGCCCTCAGCTTTCATCGCCCCCATGTCTCCACATTGTACGCCACCTTCCCACCGCACCAGTCCCCTAGTATAGTACAGGAACACGTTACCAATTCCACGTCCCCGTGGCCCTGTGCTGCCCCCACACCCCAGATATATACCATGCTGGCACCCCATGTCAGGGGCCAGCGCCCAATCTGCTTCGAGGTATCCACTTGCCCACATATAATATATCTTGAGGGTCTACAGAGGGGGACGCCGGCCGCTTCGCGACGGGAGTGGCGCAACCCGTGAATATCGCTGGCTGGGATTCGGGCTGGTGGGTGCCGTAGCTTGGTTATCGACCCCCTGTAGGGGTACCCACCAGAGGCTCGTCCCGGGCCGTGGTTACCAGGTGCCCCTCATCTGGCCCACATACAATGCCCTGGCGCCTACCCTTGACCCTTACCTGCACTGATTGGCCAGCTTCCGTGGTTGCGCCTCTTCCGCCACAGCAGCGGCCAGGCCGCAGGTTCGGCCCCCACCGACGACGTGGCGAGCCTACTTATAGCATTGGCCCGCGCGTCACCCCACTCAGCATGCCGCTCCCCTGCCCTCCTCGCCTCTAGCCGACCGGACTGTCGCCCCCCAGGGGTAAGCCGTTACAGTGGTGAGGCGACTGCATACTCTCCACTACGACGCCGCGCAGTACCGCCGTTGCGACGCCGACGCCACCTGCTAGCCGCCACGACACTCACCACTGCAACCACAAGGCCATGGTCAGAGGATAGACTATGTACATGCCCGCAGGCACGGTCCGCCTAGTCTGTTAACGGGGCCAGGGGATGCCCCCGCGCTCCCCCTGAGTTGTTAGAGGGGTCAGGGGGACACCCCAGTACCGCCATGCATCCCCGTGCTCCCCCACTGTACGGTTCCCCAGTACCGCCGCGTTCCCCCACCGTACGGACCCCAGTACCGCCGCGTACCCCCACCATACGGTCCCCAGTACCGCCGCGTATACCCCCACGATGCCAGTACACCGTCATCTGGAACTTCCCCGCTGCTCCCCCACTGTACGGTTCCCCAGTACCGCCGCGTACCCCCACCGTACGGATCCCAGTACCGCCTCGTTTACCCCCAAGACTCCAGTACTCCGTCACCTGGAACTCCACGTGCCCCCTGTGAGCGCTCCTCCCAGGCTGCCATGCCGTCTCCACGACGCCCGCCATACTGTCCCCCTGACGACCCCACTGTCATAACCTTCCACGCACACATCTTCGCCCCGTTGCCGCTCCTGGGGCCTGCAGGCTGACCCCGCAACCCCGCGTAACACTCCCAGGGGGCGCCGCAGCGCTGTAACCCCCATACAACTCCGTGCACCCCCGGTGTATCCCGAGCAACCACTCTCAACACTGCCGTAGCCGGGCCGCCAGTAGAGACCCCGGTGCCATGGGAATACCCTACAGGGGTTTGGGCCTTATTACCCTGGTCGGGACGACCCATGACACCTCACTGTTGTATGCGGCGACCCGGGGCAGGCGGGTGAAGCATCCCTGTCCGACCCTCATGCACGGGGGCAGTACGGCTCACCATCAGGCTGGCGCGACCTGTCACATCGCGTTGGCCGTCATACGCCGCCTGCCAGTACCACACAATCAGGCCGCGAAGGCACTGCTTCTCAGGCGCCACTCCCTCCGCTGCGTCCAGCGTAGGGACGGTAGCTGGTGCACCCACAATTCCCAACCCCATCAACCTGCACCCCCGGCCCCCACCACTCGGTCACCATTTCCTCCGCGATGCCACAACCAGAGTATCCGCAGGGCACCGTACCCCTTCCACTCGGACGCTCTTCAGGCCACCCTGGATAGTCGTCCAGGCACTTGAGGACATCCGTCCAGAGTGCCGCAGTGCCCACCTCGCCTTAGGCCACCCCCTATCGGCATGCTCCTTACATGTCCCGCACAGCGGGGCGGAGGCACACTGATGAACCCAAACGGACACCGTTTCCCCGCACCCGTGGCATCGCTGCGGAAGCACAGACCGCGATGGAACGCAGCTACCATCACAACACTGCGACCACAGGTCCTGCCATACATCGCAGCACGCGTCCTGGAGCCCGAGCAAAGCCCTTGTCAGCGTGCGTGCTGTGGCACTACTGAGGAGGCTGCGCCTCGCCTCCTCCCACGTGGACACCGGGCGGAGTATCGGTCGTCCGTCGGGCATCTCAAGCAGGCTCTCAAGCAGCCGGGGCCACCGCGCCACCTTGGGGCTGCGCGTGCCATGCGCCAGGAGCTCCCAACCGTAGTCCCGCAAGACCTCCCCGATGACATCAACCCCGTCCTGCTCCGGGGCCCTGGCGGAAGCCAGAACCAAGCGTTGCCCTCCCGCCCGAGCCTCAATGACCGCCTCGAGGCCCAGGGTGTCAAGGGTGTGACGGGCATCGGCAGCCACGTGGTCGTCCCCCTCTGGCAGAGAGAACATGGCCTCCGTGACGTGGCCTTGCGCGTTGTCGCCCTGTACCCGTGCCAGCTGCTTGGAGCCCACTAACACTGCCATGGACCGCTGCTCCGCGACCGCCGGCACGACTCGTCGCAGCTGCCGGTCATACAGCCACAACGTACCCACGTCAAGTACGACAGCCACCGCCAGGACTGGGAGACTGCACAGAGGTTGCTGAAGGACTGGCAGCACCTCGCTAGGCCAGCCCATGACGTTCCCCACAGCTGGATGGTTGGCGTACACCTGGAGCCAGGGATCAGCCTGGCCGTCAGGGCTTCTCACCTTGGTACCACGCACCTGGGCCCACGACTGCGCCGACACCACGCGGGACCACTCCCTGAATGCCGTGATGTCCCGCGCCACCCAGTAACCGATCCACCGGTCGAAGGCCTGCGCCACCGCCGCCATCCAGTGAGGGAACAAGGACAGGGCCTCTTCATGCTCGATGCACGACCGCGACACCAGCAGTGCGTGCAGCGGTGCCCTCAGAAAGGTTGCCCGCAGGTCGCCGGGGAGGCCGGCAAACTGGTTCCACGGCGGACGCTGCAGGATCCTCCCTGCCGGCGGGCAGAAGGGTGTGTCACCGCGCAGGAACGCGTATACCGCCCTCTCTCGATCTTGCATCGGCAGCTGCATGATCTGGGTGAGCCGATGGTTCCTGCGGGCATACACATCTTCCCCAATCTGGACCATGTCCTCCACAAAGAGCCTGGCCTTGGCAGGGCCCCGGGACGACGCCGCTCGCACTGCAGCGAACAGCCGGTTCAGGTCCCCGGGGACGACACCCGCCATCAGGGATTCGGTCCACCTGCAGCCTTGCTCCCTCCACGCCACGAACTCCACCGCCCTGTCCGTCAGGGGTAGCTCCGCCGTGAACTCCTCCACACGCCTGCACAGGGGCCCAGCCACCTCCTCGTCCCGCGCACACAGTAGGCGCATGTGGCCGATGTCCTCCTCCGGCCCCCCAGAGAAGATACAGGGGTGGGCTGGTATTGCCATACGCGTGAGCTTCTGTCTCCACCGTCGCATGACCTGCATGGTGGACAATCGACCGTCACGTGCCCGCAGCATATTCCTGTGCGTTGGGCCGTGGTGCACAGCTCCCAGGGGCATCGCCTCGCAGGCGCCAGCCAGTGGCGTGTGCGCCCTGGTGCGAGCCGCCAGCGAACGCCACCCCATCTGCCGGACTTGCTGAAGGGCTTGCATGGATGGCACACGCGGCTCGAGCTCACCATTATCCCCCGGCACCAAGAGGATGGCGTGCTCCTTCGGCAGGACAAGATGGACTGGCGGGGCCATTGCACGGGCCGCGGCAGAGTCCGGTGCCTCGAGCGGGACCGCCGCCAAGTGCGAGCTCTGCCTCACCACCCAGTGGTGCGGCCCCCCAACTTGGTGTGGCAGCCGCCGCAGCCCCTCCACTATCCAGGTCAGTGCATGCTGATTGACCTGATGTGATGTCGGCCCCTTGATGCCACGGTACAGGGCCTCCTGCGCCCTGCGGAGATGCGCTCCTATGATGGACGCATCCACCACGTGTACCGTGCACGCTGACGGGGGCGTGTGCAACAAGTACGCCGCCGCGCCAACGATCTCTGCCGCCGGGACCGTGCCGTAGATGGCACCCGTCCACGTGGGGATTCCGTGGCTGGCCACCGCCACGTTTGTGGCGTCGTCTCCCTGGGGCGACGCGTCAGACGATGTGACTTTAGTCGCCACCGGCACCAAGCAGTACCGGTGCAGCTCTAGCCACGCCACGTCGGAGTGGGGGCTCTGCACCACATTTCCCAGGGACGCCGCACTGGAGGCCGTGAGCTCCGGGGACAGGACCACCCTCGGTCGATACACCGCATGTGGTCTCCAGGCCAGGTCACATCCGCAGACTTTATGGCGTCCAGGGCGGTGGTGTACTCCGCTCCCCAAACCGTTGCGGAGAAGGAAGGCTGGTATACCACCACAGACCCCTGCTCCACTGCGCCGCCATCACGCAACGACGTGACGGCGACGTGCGGATCATGCGGCACGTTGGACATCCGGACCACTTCCGGGACCGAGTACTCATCCGGATCCAGGATGGGGCCTGCCGGTAGCAGAAGAACAATTGCCCATTCGCTGCACTTGTGCACCGCCGCGCACGCCCTGGAGAACGCTGGCTGCCCGTGCACAACCCAGATTGGTGGCGGGCTTATGCCGCCCCCGGCGTGAGGAGTGAGCAGGGGGACGGACGCCGGATCGTCTTGCTGTTGGTAGCCCTCAAAGACGTCCCCCAACAGAAACAGTAGGGCGGCTAGCGGGACGAACGGCATGGACAGCCCCGGGTTGGCCGGGTCCCATCCTTCCTCCCTGTATCCGCCCACCACATACACGTCCCCCGCAGCGGACTGTCTATTGCGTTTGCTGGCCTTCTTTCGGCGCACCGGGTGAATTAGTCGGTGAGTAAACGGACCGGGCAGCTGCGGCCCGAAGACTTTGCGAAGCCCCGTGAGCCAAACGTGGTCCAGCTGGTGGGGCCCTACTCCCGCGTGCGGAAGGTGCAGGTGGTCCTCGTGGCACTCCTGAAGCTGGACCGCCCAGTGCCCAGGCGCAGGGCAGGGGAGCCGCGCATGCAGGAGGTCATTTGCAGGATCAGTCAGGGACTGTACTGTCGCATCTGTGCGGGGCCCCGAGAGAATGCAGATGTCCCTACCCTTGAAGGTGTAGGATTGGGACACCCACTTCCGCCCCGCCCACTGCACTTGCGGCAGATGGGCGTGTACACACGAGTACACCGACGATGGCATGAGAAGCCCCACGCGCAACGTCCCCATCGCCCTGAGCACCCTGTCCACCCACGTATTGCCAGCGTGTGTGGCGAATGACGCAGAGGGCACCATGAACTGCCCGCACACTCCGTACTGCACGTGCATGTCTCGGAGCATGGCCCGCAGCTCATCACGGACTGTCATCGACCTGTGGTGGGTGAGCTGAGCCATGCTCGCCACGACGGAGTCGCGGCATACAACCTGGACATCCGCCAACCGTAGCCCATGACCTGACCGCACCGCCACGTTGGACAGGTCCTTGGGCAGCTTCTCGAACTGCAGGGCCGCAGCCTTGATGGCAGTATTCAGCTTGATCACCGCCTCCGCCGTGTCGGACAGGTAGGGCGCCGCGTACCGCACGATGCCTCCAACCACAGCCGCCATCACCTCATGAGGCACCGACGCCGGCCCCAACGTGTTCTTGCACCAGCCCAGCAGGGCTTCACACCGGAGTACATGTTTCTCCTTCATGGTCGCCATCCCCCTGGGATCGAGGCGCAGGCCTAAGTATGGTACCGTGCCCTTGGCACGTAAGCATACCCATGGGGCCGCCGTGTCCCCCGGGTTCAGGTATACCATAATCGAGTGGATGCGAGCAGTACTGGCATAGGCGCATTTGCCCACGTTGGGGGACATGCCCATGTCAGTGAGATACCGCGCTATCGCCGCCGCATACTCCAGGAATTGTGGCAGGGGATGCGCTATCAACAGGAGGTCATCACAGTACGCCTGTACCAGGGGTGGCACCGCTTGGCCAGCATCTCCCCGCGCCTTACAGGCGAGGCTCCGCAGGAGAGGCTCCAAAAGGAGGAGGTAGAGCACAGCGCTCTCCGCACTGCCCTGCCGCAGGCCCCTGTGGAGTCGTATGCTCGGCGTCTGGCCGTGCGCGGTGACGATGCGCACCAGGGACCCGCAGCTGAGGGTGTGGAAGAGCCTGATGAGCTCCTCCGGGACACCCATGTGGCGCAGGAGGAGCGCCAGCGCTCCGTGCGGCGCTGTGTCAAAAGCCTTCGACACATCAAAGGCCAGGACGTGGTTTTCCTCCAGCCCACGCTGCAGCCTGCGCTGGGCCAGGAACACCGGGGCAGCCGTCGTGGAGCCCGGCATGGCTCCGAACTGCCAGTCCGCGGCCAGTCCCTTGCGTGCCAGAACAGCTGTGAACCTCCGCATGAGGGGAGTCATGAGCATTCGCATGTCTTGCTGCCCCAGCGATATCGGCCTGTACTCGTCCAGGTTGCCCGTGGCTGTGCCCTTGGGCATCAGCCAGATAATGGCCTCGTGCCAGGACTCCGGGACGCCCGCACCCCGCAGGATTGCCCTGTACGCATGCACCAGGAGCCCCTGTACCGGTTCAGGCAGCTCCGCTATGAGGGCAGCCGTGACCCGGTCGGACCCCGGAGCTTTGTCGTCCGCCACGGCCTGCCTCACGGCGTCTTTAAGGTCCTGCAGGGTGTAGTCCTGTACCGACCTCCATTCCTCCGGCACCCCTTTGGGAATGTGGGCCCTGACCAGCCGCTCGAAGGCCGGCAGGTTCACTGGCCGCTTGGCGTACAGCGCCTCCCAATACTTCCGGACCTCGCCAATGACGTCCGAGGCCTCCAAGAGCACCTTCTCCGACTCGCGGACGCGTACGGACCATAGGCCTGACGGGGCATAGTTCACCACGTTGATGGCCCCCCGTATCGCCGTCCATCGGAGCTGCAGATCCGGTACCCTGCCCCGCCAGTAGTCCTTGATGGACCGGCGCCTGTTGCTCCTGAGGACATCCCGCAGCTCCTCCACGCGTGTCTCCAGCTGGTGGAGCTGTTGGTCCAATGCGGCACGCAGGTCCTCTACCGAGGCGGGGGACAGGTCGGGGTCCACTCGCCGGAGGTGCTGTAGCAGGGCAGTCGCTTCCTGGGAGTGGAGTCCGGCCGCCGCCGCGTCCCGTTGCCACAGCTGATGGGCACGCCAGGCCAGGGCCTGCTGATCCGAGAGGACCTGGTCCAGCGACGCCTCCGTTTCCGCCTGCCCGTATGGGTACTGCGGGTCCACGCCGGAAGGCATGCGCACTCCCGTGACCCTGGACACGTCATCACGGAAGGCGTAGAGCAGGTCAAAGACCGCTTGCACCTCCGACGTGCCCATGGTGGCAGTTTCCTGGTCCGACGAGAGCCACGCCTGTAGCCGCTGATCCCCGCAGGCCTTCTGCAGTACTGACGCTGCCGCCTCACGAACCCCCGGGGAGTCCGGGCGTATGGCGTGCAGCCTGCCCTGGACGTGCGAGTAGGCCATCCTGGTGACCCTCTCCTTGCCGGCCACCGCCAGCGGGATGTCCAGGACCACAGGGCCATGATCCGACCCCAGCGACGCAGGAGACCGCCCCGGCGCCAAGTGAGGGCGCTCACGCGCCGCCCACGGGACCAGAGGCGAGTTCAGAAGGAAGGAGTCCAGTCGGTGCCCCGCCCTCGTGGGCCTCCTGTCCTCCTCCCGTTCCGGGCCTGCCCTGTGGAAACCACACTGTTCCCACAGGGCTTGGAACCTCCTCGTGGTAGGCTGCCACGGGGACTCCAGCCACACGTTGAAGTCCCCTCCGAGGAGCACGGCCCTGGTGCCACCCGCGCTCTTGGCCGCCGCGTACATGGCCACGTCAGCCCAGAAGGACGCCTTAGACGCCCAGGAGTCGCCGCCGCTACCCGGGCCGTGGACTTTGATGGCCGTGAGGGTGCCACCTGCGGTCACCACATCCAGGGCCATGGCCTTGCCCGGCAGGATGTCCACGATATCTCGAACTTCCTCCGCGGCGAACACGTCCGCCCGAAGGGCAATCAAGAGCCCGCCGCGCACCGCCGCCGCCGACGCCGCCTGGGCATCCACCCCTGGGTATGTATGATACCCATGGTGACGCCACTGGTTCTCGGAGTGCACCACACGTTGTGGGTCCTGCAGGCCAGTCTCCTGGAATAGGCCCAGGATGGCATCCTCGGCCTTCATGATACCCGCCGCCACCGCTTCACCGTCGAGCATATCTAGGGCCACTGGTACACCGTCCCCCCGCATCGAGCCCTGGACGTTCCAGGACACCGCCGCTCGGGTGTCGGAGGCGGGGCCCCTTCATGGCTGCACGTGTGGATCGGGGCCTCCCGCCGGATCCAATTCACTGGACAGAGAGGGGCCACCAGCAGACCCAGGGGGACCACCCGCACCCGGCGCGGGCGGCTGGCGAGGTGGCCCCTGACCCCGTGGGCCTCCGCCCGAGGAGGTCGTCGCCTGCTGAGACCCGGCAGATGTGGCGGGTTCCCCCTCTGCCTGCCCGCCGGATATACCTGCCGCCGCACTCCCTGTAGAAGACACTGCCCCACGCCGTGCGGCAGACCCAATCGCTCCAGATCGCGCCGCTGACGGCGACGCCCCGCGCCCCGCCGCAGGGCGGGCACCTGTGGGCAGCGTGAGCGCTCTGGACCCCGCCTGGGCCGACGCGAAAGGCCCGCCTGGTCCCCCGGCATAACGCCAGTCAAGAGTCAGCATGGCCAGCGCCTGGTCCCGTTGCGCCGGATCAGTCGCATGGTCTCGCTGGATGTGGTCCAGCAGGTCCTTGGGGTGGAGGTGGGTGGGCCGGCAGTGCTTGCCAGCTTTCCAAGTGCAGTGACCAGCCCCCTCCAGCCGAGATCAGGGGCAGACATTGATCGTCTTTGTCCCACGCTGATTCGTGGCCAAGTCACCGCCGAAGTGCTGCAGCACGTACGGGATGTTGGCATACGTGCCATACTGAGGCGGGGGGCTCCTCTTGGGCGGCGGCTTGGGCGCCGCTTTCGGGGCCTGCCTCGCCGCCGCGGCCGGGGATGCCGCAGGCCGTACTGGTGGCACGCTTGGTGGTTGTGGCAGGTGCAGCATTCCCCCCACGGGAAACTGCTCCTCCACCCAGCGGCGCCACGCGTCGGCGAACTTCTCCCGGTCGCCCTCGACCCTCCACCTGGAAGTGGAGAACGCCCGGAGCCACGGCCCCATGTTCTCCGCCATAACCAGGCAGAGGGCATCTCCTCGGCTCTGCCTGCGGAAGCGTGTCGCGGCCGCGCCTGCCACGGTCCCTTGGAGGTATAGCGCGTCGCCCCTGTCGTTACTCAGTGCGCTAAGGTGCAGGGCCTCCAGGTCGGCAGGGCGGACCGTGAGCACCGTGCCCTGCCCGCGATCGTACAGGCGCAGCGCCGAGGAGTGGGGCTCCAACGCCGCCACAACCAAGTACCACTCCCGCGACGCGCTATGCAGCAGTGCCAGCGAGGCTGCCGGCCTGTTGCTGGATGACTGCGCCGCCGAGGCCCTGGGGAGGGCCGCCGCGTGGCGCTGCAGCGCCCTGCATATGCCAGCTGCATGCTCAGCCTGCCACATGTTGCTCGGGGCTACGGGCCAGACGTCCTGCCCCTGGACCACTGGCGGCCGCGTGACCTGCACGAAGACCGCCGGCGCTGGCGGGATGTCCTCGGCCGTGCACCTGTGCGCCCTGCGCACCGGCCCCAGCCCACTGAGGCACTCCTGGAACACCCGGTAGCAGGCCGGGCCCCTGGACTGCTGCCTCCTGAGCCGGCACGCGGTGACTACGACCCACTCCGGTCCCCCTGTTTCCACCCGAACACAGGCCCAATACTCCGCCCCCTCCAACACCACCAGCCGCCCCATATCCGCCATGCCCACCGTATGGGTGGAGGACACGCTCTCCACCCTCAGCCACTGCTTGGCGCTCTCTTCCCACGGCTGGGGGGCATGCATCCGCTGCTGCTGCATTGCGTCCTGCACGTGCTGCAGGGACACTGTCGCCAGCATGGACATCCCCCCGTCCGCCGCCGCTGCCATACACAGCAGGGCATGTTGCATGCGCGCCCCGGGCAGCCCCACGTTGTGCGGGACGTTCGCCAGGTCCAAGGGCGTGCGGGGCGCCAGCAGGGCCTCCAACACCGCTGCAGGCAGCTCCCCCAGGGACGGCAGACGCGCGATGGGCCCCATGTCCCTGTTGAGGACCACCGCCGCCACCCACCGCCTGTCCAGCGCGGACAGGAGGTTGCCCGGCCTCGGCACCCTGAGGAGGGTACCGACGGCGGACATGAGGGCGCACATGCCACAGTCCTTGGTGTTGCCGGCCGGCTGCTGAACCTGTGCCGCCCGGGCCTCCGCCAGCAGACGCTCCGCACCCGGCCATCCCGGCCTCTGGTCCCTGGGTGCCATGCGCATCGTCCGGACCGCCATGTCCCACGTGTGCGGCCATTGGGGCGGGGCCCCCGACACCACAGGCCGGCCCAGTGGGTCCACTGCCAACCGCGTTTCAGGGGCCACGAGGTGGTGGGCCGTCCAGTGCGGCATGTCCGGCGTCTCCAACCGGTCGAGGTACACCGCCTCTGAGCCCCCCAGCTCGACGTACCTCGCAATGAGGAGGGCAGCCGGCGTTTTGTCGTGCCGCTGGCCTTCCCACCCCTCCCTCAGGAGCATCATGGCGTGGGAGGCCAGGCACTGCACCACGTCGGCTGCCAGCGCGACCACGTCGTCGCTGAGCTCCACCCCATGGTCCGCGGCCACCAGGAAGTGGTGCCTGGGCTCGGTGTACACGCGCTCCAGGGCGCCTCGCAACTCATCTGGCGGGGGAGAGGCGTCTCCGCAGCCCCGCAGCCAGGGGAGTGCGCCCCGGAGATGCCGCCCCGCTCCTCCTGACCAGACGGCGGCCTTAAGGACCGGCAGGTCCCGCCAGACAGCCACTGCGACCTGATCGCGCCAGGGCTGCGGCTTGTTGGCACCCCACTGGAGGACGGCCACTACAGCATGCGTGGTCAGGGGCTCCGCCGTGAGCTGCAATGCCGTCCCCCCGTTGGTCTCGATCAGGGTGCCCCTTGGGGCAGTGAGGACGTGGCCATCGGCCCAACGGACCGCCACCCATCCCCACAAGACCGCCACGGTCTCCCAGCTGGGGTGGTTGCTTCTCCTGGGCAGGACCACCACCGGTGGGCACGGGCCGTTGGCGGCCCACACGCGCCATTCCACTCCCACCAGACGCTCGTGACCAGGGGGCCGGTACACCTGGGGCCACGCGTCTGGGAGCTGGCGATGGACAGCGGTCCACACATCAGCCCCGCTAGCCCGCGTGAACTGAAGTCCCCCCAGGATGTCCCCGTCCACAGGGCTGGGGAGGCGGGCGGTGCGAACTTCCAGCCCCTTACTCAGGCGAAGCCCTGGCCCCTCTCGGTCTCCCAGCAGCGAGACCTCCGGGTCTGTGGTGGCAAGACGAGCCGCCACCGTGGGCAGATGCAGGGAGACAGTCCACGGCTGGACTGAGACGGGCTCGCGCGGGAGGTCAGGGCAGGCCGCCACAGCACTGCCATCCCTCGCCCCGCTGAGCGCCCTGTCCCACCACTGCGCCCACGCTCCCGGCGCTGCCGGCAACGACCAGGACAGGTACGTCACGACCGCCTTAGCCTGCCACTCGCGAGGGTCCATGCCGGCGGGGTGTGTGTGCCACGTGCACACCCATCCCAGGTTGGCCTCCTGGACGGTGACCATGTCCCTCCACGGGACCACCGGGAACGGAGTGAGCAGGGCCGCCATGCCACATGGCAACGCCACCGCCCACTCGGTCAGGCCCCCACTCTCCAACGCATACCCCACCGCCGGGAGCCTTTCCCCTTGCGCCTTTACCACCGCATCCTGCAGCAACGTTCCGTGGCCCCGGCCGTGGTCCCGGCTGCGGTCCAGGCTGAGAGCCCCCACACGGGCCATGGCCTGGAGGATCAGGAGCAACTCCTGGGGTACTCCCCGCGGCACCGGCGGCTGGGGGTGGGCGAACCGGCAGGCATCTGCCCGCATGCACCACCCCTTGGCCCAGTGCCTGCAGGTTTCCACCTGCCCCGTCTTCGGCCCAGCCTTATCCGCCACCCCCGGCTCCCTGGGACTCACCTCACGCCCTTCTTTCGCCCCCACGATCACCAGCTCCTCGTCCTGCTCCCCGGTACCCTGTGCCTCCTCACCCTTGAACTCCGGCTCCTCGTCCTGCTCCATGGCGACCTGCGCATCCTCACTCCCCCTGCGTTGGTCCTCCTCCTCCAGTGCCTCCGTCGTCGGCGGCGGGCCCGCAGCATCCGTGATCCTCGCCAGGGCCGCCGCCACAATGGCCTGCACGTCCACCTCCTCCCCGGCCACCTCCGGCTGATCCTGCTGCTGCTCCTCCCCCGTGGGTTGCTCTTGCCCCACCCCGTCACCGCCACGGCCTGCTTCCCCGCTGCCCCCCACCGGGATCGCGTGTTCGGACCCCTGGGGGGCGGCGCTCCCGTCGAGGCGCGTGCCCACCACCACCAGCAGCTTGAGGTCACCGCCGCGGCTCTCAAGGCGGTAGCTGCTGGTGGTGGGGACGAGGACCGCCCCATCCCCGGCCAGCAGCAGGCGGTCCGCGTCGAACAGGACCTCTGCACCCTCGGGGTGCAACGCCACCAGGAGCGCATGGGACCCCAGCGCCTGGGGTGTGAGGGGCCGCCCGGCCTGCTCGCGACCCCAAGCGTCAGCCCCACCCCGCCACAAGGCCACGTACAGGCCTTCGTCCCGCCGCACGTCCTCCAGCCCCGCCTCGCCCATCAGGCGCACCACGGACAGGCGCACCGACAGGGGGAGGCTTTCCTGGGGCTCGGCCGCCCGGACATCACCGGGGTGGTGACCCAGGACCGCCGCATCCCCCAGTTGGACACAGCGGACCTGGTCGTTGCCCGGGGACGCTGCCGCCAGGGCCGTCTCCCGGGCGACCTGCCCTGGGCGCTGGAGCTCATAGCGCTCCAGGGCGCTCGCCAGCATCCGTGCCTCCCGCTGCCCCCTGCCCGTGAGGCGGTGCCTGTGGGCGCCCTTGGCCGCATGGTACCTGCAGTGCCGCCGCTCAGAGCTCCCCAGGGGAGGGGGCGGCACCACAGTGGGCATGGGCCGCAGCGGCTCTTTGGCCGGGTCCTCGTCCATGCCGGTGTAGACGTCGGGCCCGGCGTCGTCCTCAAACATGAGGGCCAGCGCCGACCCGCCGGGCCCGTATGCCTCCTCGTCCTCCACTTCCTCCGCCTCCTGCCCCCCCTCCGCCCCGTCTCCAGCCGCGACCACCGCCGGCGGCGTGTCCGGCCGCGGCGGGAAGGGCGCCAGAGGCCGCTCGTCAGCGCCTCCGCCCCTTGCCGCCTCTGCCGCGTCCAGCCGTGCCCGCAGGTTGGCGGGCAGCCGGGCCCAGCTGGTGCCCGCATGGAGATCCATGCGGTACGCCAGCCCCGCCGGACACGGCTCACCGGGTGCCACCTGGCGCCACTCCCGCCACTGCCACATCCACTCCTCCACTCCTTCCCCCTCGGCACGTCCCCCACTGGGCTCCACAACCCCGCCGCCCCCCGCCGGCGTTTGCGCCTTCGGCACACCCCGCCCCGCGTCCTGTCCCCCCGAAGAAACCGCCTCCGTCGACGTCTCCTTGGCCCCTTCCGTCCTCGGGGCGACAGCCGCGAGCGCCTGCGCTATCAGCTCGCCGGTGTCAGCCCCTTCCGGCGCGGCTCCCCCACTCCTCACGGCCGTCCGCCGGTACTCCTCCAAGGCCTGCGCGAGCAGCTCGCTGATGTCTCGCGGGCCAGCCACTGCCGCCTCCTGCGCTGCATCCTCCCCCGCCCGTTCCCCCGCCGTAGTCCTCCCCATGGGGGCCGCGCCCTGCATCCCACCCGGCACCACTCCCTCCGGGCTTGTCGGCACCACGGGCGGGGCCTCGCGCGGCACGGCTGGGTCCGGCATCTGGACCGTCCGCGGTGGTGACCCCGCCGCGGGAAACTCCGGCTGAGGCACCGCCAGGGGTGGTGCAGGTGCCCCCATTCTCCTCGCCTCGCCCGGGGGCACGCCATGTGCCTCCCCTTGCGACACCCCCTGCTGCTGGGCGCCCCGCCCCGGCCCAGGTGCCGGCACCGGTACCGGGACCGGCATGGTGTGCTGAGGCACCGGCCGTGAGTGCTGCTGGGGCGGGGGGCGAGGGCATTCCACATGCAGGTCCGGACGGTGATGGTGATGGTGACGGTGAGGGTGGACGGGGTGCTGTGGCACAGCCCCTTGCGACACCCCCTGCTGTTGGGCGCTCCGCCAAGGCCCAGGCACCGGTACCGGCTCTAGCACCGGCATTGTGTGCTGAGGCGGTCGTGGGTGCTGCTGGGGTAGGGGATGTGGGTACTCCACATGCTGGTGTGGACGATGATGGTTATGGTGATGGTGAAGGTGGACTGGGTGCTGTGGACCAGCCCCTTGCGACACCCCCCGCTGCTGGGCGCTCCGCCCCGGCTCAGGCACCGGAACGGGTTCCGGCACCGGCATCGTGTGCTGAGGCGGCAGTGATTGCTGCTGGGGCAGGGAATGCCGGTACTCCACTTGCTGGTGCGGAAGGTGATGGTGACGGTGATGGTGAAAGTGGACGAGGTGCTGTGGCACAGCCCCTTGCGACACCCCCTGCTGCTGGGCACTCCGCCCCGGCTCAGGCACCGGCACCGGTTCCGGCACCGGCACTGTGTGCTGAGGCGGTCGTGGGTGTTGCTGGGGCAGGGGAAGCGGGTACGCCACATGCTGGTGCGGATGGTGATGGTGATGGTGATGGTGTAGGTGGACGGGGTGCTGTGGCACAGCCGCCAGTTGGTGGTGATGGTGAAGATGGACGGGGGGCTGTGGCACAGCTGTCGGGTGTACGTGTTGGTGTGGGAAGTGATGCTGCATCATGGGGAACCCGACGGGGTGATGAAGTAGGTGATGGAGATGAAGTTGGTGGTGGTGGTGAGTCCCAAAGGGCAGGATGGGCATGGGCCCGAGGCCTGGGGGCGGCGGCATCAGAAACGCACCCGGCGCCGCATACCCCGGCTGCCCCGCCGACCCCACTGGGGGCCGTCCGCGCTGCGCGTCCTCGAGCTGCCCGAGATCTTGTAGACATCGGAGTAGTCGGTTGAGCAGGTGCACCCTGAACGGCACCGTGCCCGCCGCGAACCGCGCCTGAACGTCGGGCGCGTTGTACGGGTGGGGATCGCGGGCCAACATCTGCCGCAAGCAGACGTCGACGAGGTGGTCCCACCCGTTGTCCCTGGCTGGACGCTGCGCGTCTACGCGCGCCTGGAACGCCGCATATGTGTGCGGCCCGTGTCTGACGAGATCAGACACTGTGTCTACCAGGCGCCGGGCACATCGCCGGAAGGCTGGCAACTCCGCAGGATTTGCGGGGACAGATAGGGACATTTAGCTAACGAAGGCTGTGTGAGCTAAGGACACGGGAGAACGGGTGGACTCCGTGGCCCGTCCCGCTTGCTGTTGGCGTATTGTTGCACGACACTTCGCACGACACAGCTGCGCACCCCTCTTGTTCGCCCTCTCTCCCTTCCGTGTTCCAGTGCCCCAGGTTGTGCTCGCTTGGTGTGCCCCTTGGCCCAACACGGTTGTTGGCGGGCTTGTTGCCAGGCAGGGTTGGGGGGGGGGGGGGGCGCCCGACGCTGGCTCTGGTCCCTCCGCCCGGGAGTTTCCCCACGGGGGGGGCGATGCTTGCACTCCCCGTCAGGGTGTAACTCTGTTGTACGGGCCGTCCATTTGTACCCGCTCCGTACAAATGGACCTGCGTCGTATCCAGGTACGTCGGCCCTTCCCCACATCGGGGTCGGGTACACTGACGGTCTCTGGGGAGTCCTTGCGGGATAGGCACGTCTCTTGCCTACCCTGATGGACGGTGTGCCCTACCCGCAGCCCCTCACAGGACACGAACCGCAGTACGTGCCGTGGGGAGTGCTCTTGGTCAGGCCCATTGGCCACCCCCCCAGGCCGGTGCCACCTCGGGCCGCTGGCCAACGGTCCCGGGCGTAACCCACCTTATTGTTCGCGCTCAGATGGGGCCGATACGGACACCGGGGGGGCCCCCAAACCCCAGAGGTCGGGTACCTCACCAGCGTTGTTCGCGGGCTCTTGTCACCCCGCCACCCCCCCCGTTGGGCCCTGCCTCCCAGCTTTCATCCCCAGGGGCGCTGTCCCGCGCCCCTTGCTGTGCCCCCTGGCTCCCGCCATGTCCCGTCTGCCCCTGCTGCCTGTCCCTGCTCTGGCGTGTTGGTGTCCTTGGTTGTTCGCTTTGTGTTTTTTTTTTTTTTTTTTTTCCTGCCCCCCTGCATGTCCTCTCGCTGTCTCCTCGCCGTCCTCGCCCTTTTTGCGGGCGGGCGTAGGAGAAGGGGGCGGGGGGGGGGGCATTCTCGGTGTCCTCCCTTTTGCGCAAGCACGTCGGAAGCACGGCGCAGGCACGAGGCACGGCACCTGTCCTTCCGCTGGGGGGGGGGGGGTTGCCGTGTGGCTCCCGTCGTCACCCTACCCTTCCTGCGGTTGCAACCCCGGCGGTCCCCCCGTAGGGGCTTGCACGGCGCGTGCTCCCCTTGGGCACGGTCGTCTCGTCCCTCTGCCTCCCCACCCTGCCGCGGTGTCCCCGGGGGGGGGTCCGCCGCCCGCTACCGTCATCCCTCTTGCCCCCTCGCCTTCTCCCCGTTGCCCTCGCCTCTGTCCTTGGTGGGTGTGGGACGTGGGGGCGGGGGGGGGGGGGCGCCCTCGTTGCCCTTCCTCCGGCGTAAGCACGTCGCAGGCACGGCACTGGCACGTGGCACGGCACTTGTCCTCCTGCTGGGGTGTGGGGCACGCCGCGTGGCCCTTGTCTTCGCCCCGCCCACGCTGCGTGCGCTCCCCCGTTGCCCCCCCCGCTGGAGAGGGGGGGCCGCTGCCCGCCCCTCCCTTCCTGCAACCCCCACCCTTGGGGGGGCGGAGGCATGTGGGGGGGGGGGGCCTTGTCGTTTTCCTTCCGTTGCCCTCGCGTCGCAGGCACGAGGCGTGGCTCCCGTCCCTCTGCAGGGGGGGGGGGTTTGCCTCGCGGCTCCCTTCGTCGCCCCTTCTATCCTACGCCCGCACCCCCGGTGGTCCCCCCGCCGGGGCTTGCACGGCGCGCGCCCTCTACGGGCACGGTCGTGTGGCTCGTCCCGCACCCTCCTACCTCTGCCTCCCCACCCTGCCGCGTTGCCCTCGGGGGGGGGGGGGGGCTTTCCGCCCCCTCCCTACCCGCATTCGCCCTCGGGGGGGCGGTGGTGTTGGGGGGGGGGAGGGGCGCCCTTTTCGCATCCCCTCCGTTGCACGCACGTCGCAGGCATGTCATAGGCACAACACAACCACGGGGCGAGGCACTTGGCTGCTGCGGGGGGGGGGGGGGGGTTCCCTTTGGGCTTTCCCGCCCTGCTCCATGGTATAGGCCCCGCACTCCAGGATCACCAGCCGCTGTTGCTTCCTCGGCGGTAGTCGCCACGTCTCCGCATGGTGCTCAGTGTCCCGTGCCTGCTCCCTCCTGTGCCCATACTTACTGGAGGAGGTACGCACCCGGGTGGATTTGGAAGATGAAGAAGTGCGGGCAGCGGGGAGGACTTACCGTACGCCTCGAAGGCTTCTTGCGCCATCCGCTGCCCTGGTCGAGGGGAGGGCCCCTGTTTCGGCACCCAACAGCCCGGGGGGGGCCGACCGCCCATCCTCTCCCTGGTGCCTGTGTATCCACTTTCGAGCGGCCTGATACCGGTGCCGTTGTATCAGTCCGCTGGAAGTGGCGGCTACAAAGCGGCCGGGCGCTCTCCTCCCCCGGGCCTCTGCCACCCCCAAGCGCGATGGAGGCCCCTGAGGTCCTATGGCAGAGACGCGGGGAGGCGGACGGGGGATTCATTTGTGGCATCCCCTGGCCACCTTGTTAATCAGTACAGCTCAATCTACGCCGCAGGGGGCCCACCGGTTGGCGCCGCTGGTGCCCGTCCCCTCTGCGTCACACGTACTGCAACAGGCGCAGGGGGTCCAGTGGATGGCGCCACTGGCGCGTGTCCCCTCTGCGCCACTGGTGGGGTCATCGCACGCGAGGCCCTACGGATGGCGCCGCAGGTGCCCGTCCCCCCGTGTCGCTTCCTGCTTCCTGCCCTAGGCTTGACGGACATGACATGACGCATGGATGAGGTCACAGTCGGTTTCAGGACGCGCACGGCGCACGGCACGACGTTTGGCAACTATCCCCTACCCTGCCCCCGCTGCTCCCTCCCTCGCCCTCTGTGCTCGCCTAACGCTGTGCATGCCCCTGTCTCCCTCGTCGCTCCCTCTCTCTGCTCTGGCTAGCGCGGGGCGAAGCAATTCGCGAAGCATCCCTCCCTCCTTGCCGCCCCCCTCTGCTCCCCTCCTCTGGCCTAGCCCTGCCCCTCGTGTGCGCGTCCCCCCTCGTCCTCCCTCGCTCCCCTTCCATGGCCCTTGGGTCTCTGTGCCCACGTCTCCTTGTCCTCGTCCTCGCTGTACCCTCCCTGCTACGCACCTCTCCCTTTCCCTCTTCTCCTTGCCTCCCCCTGGCGCCCTGGCCTCTAGGCTTGTGGCTCGCTGGTCGCTCCGCACCCCCCTGCGGCCTTCGTCTCTCTTTGCCCGCCTTGCCTCCCCCTCCATCCCCTGCCCTGTGTCCCCTCTACCTCTTGCTGGTCACCGTGTAGGCAAGTCGCACGCACGCACCTGGCCCTCATTGTACGTCTCTACGCTGCGCTCCGCCTTGTGCGGTGCCCCCGCGTACTGCGGGCGGCTCGCTCGGTTGTGGGGCACCTTTGTGCTTCCGCCCCACGCCCACCCCTTCATGCCGCCGTGGCACGCCCTCTTCCCTGCCCTGCCTTCTCTGCCCCTCCGCCCTCCGGCCAGCGCGAGCACATTGCGGAGCAATTCGCGTGGCAGCGCTCTCTCTTTGCCCCCTCTCCCTGTCCTGGCCCCTTGGCCCTGTCCTGCCCCCTGTCTGCTTGCCCTCCCTCGTCCCCACGTGCCCCCCTTCCCAGGTCCCTTGGTCCCTGGCCCTCAGTGTCTCTGTCCTCGTCTTCCCTTTACCCTCCCGGCATGCATTTCGCGGAGCAACACGCGAGGCACCCCTCCCACTCCCCCTTCACCTTGCCGCTCTCTGGCGCCCTGGTTCTGTCTGCACCGCAGCCCACGACCCTCTACTCCCGCCCTACCTCCCCCTCCCTCCCCTGCCCTTGCCCCTCTCTATTCTTACTTTTTGTCCCCACGCTGGACACTTTGTAGGCATGTCGCACGCATGTCGCAGGTACGCTTCCGGCCCCTCCCTTCCTGCCCCGCCCTTTCCCCTCTCATCTCTACGCAGAACACTTCGCAGGACACTGTGTAGGCATGTTGCATGCACGTCGCAGGCACGCACCTGGCCCTCGTTGTGTGACTCTACGCGGGGCGGACCGCTTCGCGGCAACGCGCCGCGGCGCCCCGCCTTGTCCAGTGCCCCCGCGCATTGCAGGCGGCTCGCTCGGCGGTGGGGCACCTTTGAGCTTCCGCCCCACGCTCGCTCCTTCGTGCCGCCGTGGCACGCCCCCTGCCCTGCCCTGCCTTCTCTGCCCCTCTGCCCTCCGGCCAGCACGAGCACAATGCGAAGCTATTCGCGTGGCAGCGCTCCCTCTTTGCCCCCTCTCTCTGCCCTGGCCCCTTGGCCCTGTCCTGCCCCCTGTCTGCTCGCCCTCCCTTGTCCACTCGTGCCCCCTTTCCCAGGTCCCTTGGTCCCTGGCCCTCGGTGTCTCTGTCCCCGTCCTCCCTTCACCCTCCCGGCTTACCCTTCGCGGAGCAATTCGCGAGGCACCCCTCCCACTCCCCCTCCACCTTGCCGCTCCCTGGCGCCCTGGTTCCGTCCGCACCGGCCCGCAGCCTGCGGCCCTCTACTCCCGCCCTACCCCCCCCTCCCTCCCCTGCCCTTTTCCTCCTCTACACTCCGCAGTACACTTCGCAGGACACTTTGTTGGCATGTCGCACGCATGTCGCAGGCACACACCCGGCCCCTCCCTCTCTGCCCTGCCCTGTCCCCTCTCTACACTACGCAGGACACTCCGCAGAACACTGTGTTGGCATTTCGCACGCATGTCGCAGGCACGCACCTGGCCTCTATTGGCGGCGTCGTCGGGAGGGCTGGCTCCACGCTGTGACCGCCCGCCGCTGCCGCAGCCCCCGCAGGAGCCGCCGCCGCGGGCAGCCACTCCAAATGCCGCGGGGGGCGCGGCCCTGGTAGGCCCCGGCTGCCCCCCGGCCAGGGTTTCGCTGTACCCCCCGCGGCGCCTGGTCGCCGGGGGGGATCCATCACAAATATCTGCAAGACATCGAAAGAAAATAGACATATATATATATATATATATATATATATATATATATATATATATATATATATATATATATACATATATATATATATATACATATATATATATATATATATATGTATATATATATATATATATAAATATATATATATATATATATATATATATATTACTACACCCCTCTCCCCTTAAATTTAGCTAACAAGCAAGCAAGCAACATCACGGCTCCGTGTCGTTCTGGCCATTGCACCTTCCCATCGCCTAAGGCCTGACTCCCTTTTAGCCATCCTACAGCCTAGGTGATAGTCTTGCCAAATCCAAGTTTTGGGCCAAAAGCTCACCAGTGGCGGCCCGGGGCATGGCGCCAAGTTGCGAGGTGCCCTCCCAAATCTGCGCAGTGCTGGGCCAAAAACAGCCATTTTTCGCCCAAAACAGCCCTAGTAAGGGTTCAAAACAGCCAAACGAAGGCGAACCGCTGCTAACTCCACCTGCGTCTTGACTTTCTCGTGACCAAGGGACCTTTGGTGCCCTCTAACTCCACGATATGTCCGAGAAATGGCCCAAAAAGGCGCCAAACAGCCCCAGAAACCGCGCAATGTGCACCAGAACCCCGAAACCAAGAACGGGCCGTATCTTGGACTACGTGGCTCCAAACCGAATTCGGAGGGCACCTACTCCACCCGCAACCACCCACTTTTTGTGGTTTACAAGCCTCAGAGTTGCCCAACGAGACACGTAGACCCCCGTACCAGTGGTCACTTGGTGCAGCCGGAGGGCCGGCCAGCCCACGCACAGTGGGGGCCAACGGCGGGTCAACCAGGGTCCCCGGGGCGAAAAAAATGCTTTTTTCCAAAGTTGTTCCTACACCACTTGAGATCCTCAAACAAGTGTTTTTAGGCCGTTTGGAGCCCGTGGTGGCGCGTTTTGGGCCATGGAAAATCCCAAAATGCCTTGAAAATGGGCCGTTTTGGGACCAACAATGGGTCAAAAATGGGTCAAAAACGCGTTTTTCCAAAAGTGATCCTAGACCATTTTGGATGCACAAACAAGTATTCTTAGCCCATTTTGAGCCCGTGGTGATGCATTTTGGCCCATGGAAAATCGCAATCATCGAAAAGTCCAAGGTGATCAAACTGTCCATGCTCTGAGCGGCAGATTCCGCAAGACGAGGCGCTGTACAAAAGTCGTTTGTTGCGTGCTGAACTTGTGCAGTAGGTTCTTTCATCAAAAAGTCCAGGGTGATCAAACCGTCCATGCAGTGAGCGCCAGATTCCGCAAGAGGAGGCGCTATACAAAAGTCGTTTGTTGCGTGCTGAACTTGTGCACTAGGTTCTTTCATCGAAAGGTCCGGGGCAATCAAACCGTCCATGCTGTGAGCGCCAGATTCCGCAAGACGAGGCGCTATACAAAAGTGGTTTGTTGCGTGCTGAACTTGTGCACTAGGTTCTTTCATTGAAAGGTCTGGGGTGATCAAACCGTCCATGTTGTGACGCCAGATTCCGCAAGACGAGGTGCTACACAAAAGTGGTTTGTTGCGTGCTGAACTTGTGCACAAGGTTCTTTCATCGAAAGGTCCGGGGTAATCAAATCAACCAAGGAACCAAATCATCTTTTGTTTGAGGGAGAAGAAGGGTTGTGCAAGTGCTGTGTAAGCAGGGAGGGGTGATGTACCTTCATGGCAGTGTGGTCCGCAGCCACCGCCCCCATTTGCTATGGCCACACGTCCACACTGGCCCATTTGCCTGCAACCATTTTTATTGGCAACTGCTTAGAAGGTATCCCAAGGAACCAAATCATCTTTTGTTTGAGGGGGAAGAAGGGTTGTGCAAATGGGGTGTAAGCGGGGAGGTGTGATGTACCTTCATGGCGGTGTGGTCCAAAGCCACCGACCCCAGTTTCTATGGCCACACATCCGCACTAGCCTTTCAACCCCCCCCCCTATATATGGGTGTCTGTTGTAAATCTAACCCACCCCAGGAGCCCGGCCCCCCTGATGTTCGCAGTGCGGCTGCGAATACCCAAGCCGATGCTACCCTCCCCCGCATTGAGGTGAGGGACGGTGCGAACCGTCGGATCACACCTGGGCCTCATAGCCAACCGTTCGGAGGTGCCCGACAAAGCCGGCACTTTTGGGTCCGCCTCTCCGCTTATCCACAACACACACATGAGTAACACCCCTACTTTCCTCGTGAGGAATCTAAGACAAATAGCAACGTCCGCATGGGAGAGGGGTGTAGATTAGAGGATATATATATATATATATATATATATATATATATATTACTACACCCCTCTCCCCTTAAATTTAGCTAACAAGCAACAAGCAAGCAACAACAACAACACATCTCCGTGCTGTTTTCGCCATTGCTCCGTCCCAACGCTTCGGATCTTGTGCCCATGTAGCCATCTTGGAGCCTAGGTGGTGCCCTTGCCTAATCCAGGTTCTGAGCCAGAAACTCACCGCTGGCAGCCCAGGGCGGTGTCGCCAAGTCGGGAGGTGCCCCCCCAAGCCTGCGCAGCTTTGGGCCAAAAACAGCCATTTTCCCCCAAAAACAGCCCTAGTAAGGGTTCAAAACAGCCAAACGAAGGCAAACAGCCGCTACAGTGCACCTGCGGCTGGACTTTCCCGTGACCAAGGGACCTTTGGTGCCCTCTAACTCCACGATATGTCCGAGAAATGGCCCAAAAAGGCGCCAAAAATCACCAAAAACTGCGTGATGTGCACCAGCACCCCGAAACCAAGAACGGGCCGTATCTTGGGCTACGTGGCTGAAAAATGAATTCCGAAGGCACCTAGTCCACCCGCAACCCCCCACTTTTTACGGTTCTCAAGCCTCAGAATCTCCCAAAGAGACACGTAGAACCCCCTACCAGTTGTCACTTGGTGCAGCCGGAGGGCGGGCCAGCCCACGCACAGTGGGGGCCAACGGTTGGTCCACCAGGGTCCTCAAGGCGAAAAAAATGCATTTTTCCACACTTGTTCCTAGACCGGTTGGGATGCTCGAACAAGTGTGTTTAGGCCGTTTTGAGCCCGTGGTGGCGCGTTTTGGGCCATGGAAAATCCCAAAATGCCTTGAAATGGGCCATTTTGGGACCAACAATGCGTCAAAAATGGGTCAAAAACGCGTTTTTCCAAAAGTGATCCTGGACCATTTCGGATGCTCAAACAAGTGGTTTTAGCCCATTTTGAGCCCGTTCTGACCGAGTTTAGCCCCTTCCACCACATGTATGCACCACGTTGTGCCCTTCGCACGTACCTTGGAGCCGTGTGGTGGAGCCACCTAGAGTTGGGAGAGGGGTGTAGATTGGAGGATATATATATATACATATATATATATATATATATAGTCATAGTCATAGTCATAACCACTTATCATGCCGTCTACTGGTGTTACCGGGCATCTCGCGCCGACAGGTGGTTCCTGCCTCGCTCGATCCCGTGGGTCCCAGGGCTGCCTGAGGTGGCCCACAGCATGCTGGAGGACCCAGAGGACCGGGGATACCGGTCTACCAGGCTTTGGGGGCAGTGGCAACTGCATGGCGTTAGCATTAGCAACGGCGACGGGCGCTGGCCCGTTTGTTTGCCCGGGGTATGGGGGCAAGGCAAAGCAACGCAGCAGCACCGCAACAAGTAGAAAGCAAGGGCTTCTCTGTCCGTCGCAAAGCGGCAACCAAGGAGCAAAGCAGCACGCATGCGGCGAAGCGAGAGCTGACCCTCCGTCGTTCGCGTACCCCCGCCAGCGTGGAGACATCCATCACCCATGACCCCATGGAATCCATTGCCGTCTGCGTTCTCGAAATTGCCCACCACCCCTGACTCCACGTATCCCTCTGCCAGCACGCAATAGTCCGTATGCACATAGCCAGGATTTTTGGGAGGCTCCAGCCTAGCCTGGCCCTCAGCTTTCATCGCCCCCATGTCTCCACTATGTAAGCCACCGACCCACCGCACCATCCCCCTAGTATAGTACAGAAACACAGTACGAATTCCACGTCCCCGTGGCCCTGAGCTGCTCCCACACCCCCGATATATACCATGCCGGCACTCCATGTCAGGGGGCAGCACCCAATCAGCTCCGAGGCATCCACTTGCACACGTATAATATATCTTGAGGGTCTACAGGGGGGGACGCCGGCCGCTACGCGACGGGAGCGGCGCAACCCGTGAATATCGCTGGCTGGGATTCGGGCTGGTGGGTGCCGTAGCTTGGTTATCGAACCCCTGTAGGGGTACCCACCAGAGGCTCGCCCCGGGCTTTGGTAACCAGGTGCACCTCATCTGGCCCACATACATTGCCCTGGCGCCTACCCTTGACCCTTACCTGCACTGATTGGCCAGCTTCCGTGGTTGCGCCTCTTCCGCCACAGCAGCGGCCAGGCCGCAGGTTCGGCCCCCACCGACGACGTGGCGAGCCTACTTATAGCATTGGCCCGCACGTCACCCCCCGGACCACTCAGCATGCCGCTCCTCTTCCCCCCTCGCCTCTAGCCGACCGGACTGGCGCCCCCCAGGGGTAAGCCGTTACAGTGGTGAGGCGACCGCATACTCTTCGCTACGACGCCACGCAGTACCGCTGTTGCCACGCCGACGCCACCTGCGAGCCGCCACGACACGCACCACCGCAACCACAAGGCCATGGTCAGAGGTTAGACTATGTACATGCCCGCAGGCATGGTCCCTCAAGTTTGTTAACGGGGCCAGGGGATGCCCCCGCGCTCCCCCTGAGTTGTTAGAGGGGTCAGGGAGACACCCCAGTACCGCCATGCAACCCCGTAGCGCCCCCACTGTACGGCTCTCCAGTACCGCCGCGTACGCTCACCATACGGTCCCCAGTACCGCCGCGTATACCCCCACGATGCCAGTACACCGTCATCTGGAACTTCCCCGCTGCTCCCCCACTGTACGGTTCCCCAGTACCGCCGCGTACCCCGACCGTACGGACCCCAGTACCGCCGCGTTTACCCCCAAGACTCCAGTACTCCGTCACCTGGAACTCCACGTGCCCCCCGTGAGCGCTCCTCCCAGGCTGCCACGCTGTCTCCACGACGCCCGCCATACTGTCCCCCTGACGACCCCACTGTCATGTCCTTCTACGCACACATCTTCGCCTCGTCGCCGCTCCCGGGGCCTGCAGGCTGTCCCCGCAACCCCGTGTAACACTCCCAGGGGGCGCCGCGACGCCGTAACCCCCAGACAACTCTGTGCACCCCCGGTGTATCCCGAGCAACCACTCCAAATACTGCCGTAGCCGGGCCGCCAGTAGAGACCCTGGTGCCATGGAAATACCCTACAGGGGTTTGGGCCTTATTACCCTGGTCGGGACGACCCATGACACCTCACTGTTGTATGCGGCGACCCGGGGCAGGCGGGTGAAGTATCCCTGTCCGACCCTCATGCACGGGGGCAGTACGGCTCAACATCAGGCCGGCACGCCCTGTCACATCGCGTTGGCCGTCATACGCCGCCTGCCAGTACCGCACAATCAGGCCGTGAAGGCACTGCCTCTCAGGCGCTACCCCCTCCGCTGCGTCCAGCGTAGGGACGATAGCTTGTGCACCCACAATTCCCAACCCCATCAATCTGCACCCCGGGCCCCCACCACGCCGTCACCATTTCCTCCGCGATGCCACAACCAGAGTATCCGTGAGTCGCCCTCCAGAGCCGCCCACCACAGCTTCAGGGGCAGGGCCGCAGACGGCGCTCCAGGGCACCGTACCCCTTCCACTCGGACGCTCTTCAGGCCACCCTGGATAGTCTTCCAGGCGCTAGAGGACATCTGTCCAGAGTGCCGCAGTGCCCACCTCGTCTTAGGCCATCCCCCATCGGCACGCTCCTTACATGTCCCGCACAGCGAGGCGGAGGCACACTGATGAACCCAAACTGACACCGTTTCCCCGCACCCGCCGCATCGCTGCGGGAGCACAGACCGCGACGGAACGCAGCTACCATCACAACACTGCGACCAAAGGTCCTGCCATACATCGCAGCACGCGTCCTGGAGTCCGAGCAAGGCACCCGCCAGCGTGCGTGCTGTGGCACAACTGAGGAGGCTGCGCCTCGCTTCCTCCCACGTGGACACCGGGCGGAGTATCGGTCGCCCGTCGGGCATCAACGGCAAGCTCTCAAGCAGCCGGGGCCACCGCGCCACCTTGGGACTGTGTGTGCCATGTGCCAGGAGCTCCCAACCGTAGTCCCGTAAGACCTCCCCGATGACATCAACCCCGTCCTGCTCCGGGCCGCTGGCGGAAGCCAGAACCAAGCGTTGTCCTCCCGTCCGAGCCTCAATGACCGCCTCGAGGCCCAGGGTGTCAGGGGTGTGACGGGCATCGGCAGCCACGTGGTCGTCCCCCTCTGGCAGAGAGAACATGGCCTCCGTGACGTGGCCCTGCGCGTCGTTGCCCTGTACCCGTGCAAGCTGTTTGGAGCCCATTAACACCGCCATGGACCGCTGCTCCGTGACTGCCGGCACGACTCGTCGCAGCTGCCGGTCATACAGCCACAACGTACCCACGTCAAGTACGACAGCCACCGCCAGGTTTGGGAGACTGCACAGAGGTTGCTGAAGGACCGGCAGCACCTCGCGAGGCCAGCCCATGACGTTCCCCACAGCTGGACCGTTGGCGTACACCTGAAGCCAGGGATCACTCTGGCCGTCAGGGCTTCTCACCTTGGTACCACGCACCTGGGCCCACGACTGCGCCAACACCACGCGGAACCTCTCCCTGAATGTCGTGCTGTCCCGCGCCACCAAGGAACCGATCCACAGGTCGAAGGCCTGCGCCACCGCCGCCATCCAGTGAGGGAACAAGGACAGGGCCTCTTCATGCTCGATGCACTAGCGCGACACCAGCAGTGCGTGCAACGGTGCCCTCTGAAAGGTTGCCCGCAGGTCGCCGGGGAGGCCGGCAAACGGGTTCCAGGGCGGACGCTGCAGGATCCTCCCTGCCGGCGGGCAGAAGGGTGTGTCACCGCGCAGGAACGCGCATACCGCTCTCCTTCGATCTTGCATCGGCAGCTGCCTGATCTGGTTGAGCCGATGGTTCCTGCGGGCATACACATCTTCCCCAATCTGGACCATGTCCTCCAGAAAGAGCCTGGCCTTGGCAGGGCCCCGGGACGCCGCTCTTCCCACCGCAGCGGGGAGCCGCTTCAGGTCCCCAGGGAGGACACCCGCCATCAGGGATTCACTCCACCTGCAGCCGTGCTCCCTCCACGCCACGAACTCCACCGCCCTGTCTGTCAGGGGTAGCTCCGCCGTGAACTCCTCCACACGCCTGCACAGGAGCACAGCCACCTCCTCGTCCCGCGCACACAGTATGCGCATGTGGCCAATGTCCTCCTCCGGCCCCCCACAGAAGATACAGGGGTGGGCTGGTATTGCCATACGCGTGAGCTTTTGTCTCCACCGTCGCATGACCTGCATGGTGGACAAGCGACCGTCACCTGCCCGCAGCATATTCCTGTGCGTTGGGCCGTATTGCACAGCTCCCAGGGGCATCGCCTTGCAGGCGCCAGCCAGTGGCGTGTGCGCCCTGGTGCGAGCCGCTAGCGAACGCCACTCCATCTCCCGGACTTGCTGAAGGGCTTGCATGGATGGCACACGCGGCTCGAGCTCACCATTATCCCCCGGCACCAAGAGGATGGCGTGCTTTTTTGGCAGGACAAGATAGACACGCGGGGCCATTGCACGGGCCGCGGCAGAGTCCGGTGCCTCAAGCGGAACCGCCGCCAAGTGCGAGCTCTGCCTCACCACCCAGTGGTGCGGCCCCCCAACTCGGCGCGGCAGCCGCCGCAGCCCCCCCACTATCCAGCTCAGTGCGTGCTGATTGACCAGATGTGAAGTCGGCCCCTTGATGCCACGGTACAGGGCCTCCTGCGCCCTGCGGAGATGCGCTCCTATGACGGACACATCCACCACGTGTACCGTGCATGCCGACGGGGGCGTGTGCAACAGGTACGCCGCCGCGCCAATGATCCCTGCCTCCGGGACCGTGCCGTAGATGGCACCCGTCCACGTGGGGATTCCGTGGCTGGCCACCGCCACGTTTGTGGCGTCGTCTTTCTGGGCGACGCGTCAGACGATGTGACTTTAGTCGCCACGGGCACCCAGCAGTACCGGTGGGGCTCCAGCCACGCCACGTCGCGGACGGGGCTGTGCACCACCTTTCCCAGGGACGTCGCACTGGAGGCCGTGAGCTCCGGGGACAGGACCACCCTCGGTCGATACACCGCATGTGGTCTCCAGGCCAGGTCACATCCGCAGACTGACTTTATGATGTCCAGGGCGGTGGTATACTCCGCTCCCTAAACTGTTGCGGAGCAGGAAGGCTGGTATACCACCACAGACCCCTGCTCCACTGCGCCGCCATCACGCAACGATGTGACGGCGACGTGCGGATCGTGCGGCACGTTGGACATCGGGACCACTTCCGGGACCGAGTACTCATCCGGATCCGGGACAGGGCCTGCTGGCAGCAGAAGAACAATTGCCCACTCGCTGCACTTGTGCACCGCCGCGCACACCCTGGAAAACGCTGGCCGCCCGTGCACAACCCAGATTGGTGGCGGGCTTATGCCGCCTTCGGCGTGAGGAGTGAGCAGGGGGACGGACGCCGGATCGTCTTGCTGTTGGTAGCCTTCAAAGACGGCTCCCAATAGGAACAGGAGGGCGGCTAGCGGGACGAACGGCATGGACAGCCCCGCGTTTGCCGGGTCCCATCCTTCCTCCCTGTATCCGCCCACCACATACACGTCCCCCGCAGCGGACTGTCTATTGCGTTTGCTGGCCTTCTTTCGGCGCACCGGGTGTATTAGCCGGTGAGTCAACAGACCGGGCAGCTGCGGCCGGAAGACGTCGCGGAGCCCCGTGAGCCACACGTGGTCCAGCTGGTGGGGCCCTACTCCCGCGTGCAGAAGGTGCAGGTGGTCCTCATGGCACTCCTGAAGCTGGACAGCCCAGTGCCCAGGCGCAGGGCAGGGGAGCCGCGCATGCAGGAGGTCATTTGCGGGATCAGTCAGGGACTGTACTGTCGCAACTGTGCGGCGCCCCGAGAGAACGCAGATGTCCCTACCCTTGAAGGTATAGGATTGGGACACCCACTTCCGCCCCGCCCACTGCACTTGCGGCAGATGGGCGTGTACACACGAGTACATCGACGATGGCATGAGAAGTCCTACGCGCAACGTCCTCATCGCCCGGAGTACCCTGTCCACCCACATATCGCCAGTGTGTGTGGCGAATGACGCAGAGGGCACCATGAACTGCCCGCACACTCCGTACTGCACGTGCATGTCTGGGAGCATGGCCCGCAGCTCATCCTGGACTGTCGTCGACCTGTGGTGGGTGAGCTGAGCCATGGTCGCCACGACGGAGTCGCGGCATATAACCTGGACATCCGCCAACCGTAACCCATGACCCGACCGCACCGCCACGTTGGACAGGTCCTTGGGCAGCTTCTCGAATTGCAGGGCCGCAGCCTTGATGGCAGTATTCAGTTTGATCACCGCCTCCGCCGTTTCGGACAGGTAGGGCGCCGCGTACCGCACGATGCCTCCAACCACAGCCGCCATCACCTCATGAGGCACCGACGCCGGCCCCAACGTGTTCTTGCACCAGCCCAGCAGAGCGTAACACCGGAGTACATGTTTCTCCTTCATGGTCGCCATCCCCCTGGGATCGAGGCGCAGGCCCAAGTATGGTACCGTGCCCTTGGCACGTAAGCATACCCACGGGGCCGTCGTGTTCCCTGGGTTCAGGTATACCTTAATCGAATGGATGCGAGCAGTATTGGCATAGGCGCATTTGCCGACGTTGAGGGACATGCCCATGTCAGTGAGATACCGCGCTATTGCCGTCGCATACTCCAGGAATTGCAGCAGGGGGTGCGCTATCAACAGGAGGTCATCACAGTACGCCTGTACCAGGGGTGGCACCGCATGGCGAGCATCTCCCCGCGCCTTGCAGGCGAGGCTCCGCAGGAGAGGCTCCAAAAGGAGGAGGTAGAGTACAGCGCTCTCCGCACTGCCCTGCCGCAGGCCCCTGTGGAGTCGTATGCTCGGCGTCGGGCCGTGCGCGGTGATGATGCGCACCAGAGACCCGCAGCTGAGGGTGTGGAAGAGCCTGATGAGCTCCTCCGGGACACCCATGTGGCGCACGAGGAGCGCCAGCGCTCCGTGCGGCGCTGTGTCAAAAGCTTTTGACACATCGAAGGCCAGGACGTGGTTTTCATCGGGCCCACGCTGCAGCCTGCGCTGGGCCAGGAACACCAGGGCAGCCGCCGTGGAGCCCGGCATGGCTCCGAACTGCCAGTCCGCGGCCAGTCCTTTGCGTGGCAGAACATCTGTGAACCTCCGCATGAGGGGAGTCATGAGCATTCGCATGTCTTGCTGCCCCAACGCTATCGGCCTGTACTCGTCCAGGTTGCCCGTGGCTGTGCCCTTGGGCATCAGCCAGATAATGGCCTTGTGCCAGGACTCCGGGACGTCCGCACCCCGCAGGATTGCCCTGTACGCATGCACCAGGAGCCCCTGCACCGGTTCAAGCAGCTCTGCTATGAAGGCAGCCGTGACCCGGTTGGACCCCGGAGCTTTGTTGTCCGCCACGGCCTGCCTCACAGCGTCCTTAAGGTCCTGTTCGGTGTAGTCCTGTACCGACCTCCATTCCTCCGGCACCCCTTTGGGAATGTGGGCCCGGACCAGCCGCTCGAAGGCCGGCAGGTTCACTGGCCGCTTGGCGTACAGCGCCTCCCAATACCTCTGTACCTCGCCAATGACGTCCGAGGCCTCCAAGAGCACCTTCTCTGACTCGCGGACGCGTACGGACCATAGGCCTGACCGGGCATAGTTCACCACGTTGATGGCCCCCCGTATCGCCGTCCATCGGAGCTGCAGATCCGGTACCCTGCCCCGCCAGTAGTCCTTGATGGACCGGCGCCTGTTGCTCCAGCTGGTGGAGCTGTTGGTCCAATGCGGCACGCAGGTCCTCTACCGAGGCGGGGGACAGGTCGGGGTCCACTCGCCGGAGGTGCTGTAGCAGGGCAGTCGCTTCCTTAGAGTGGAGTCCGGCCGCCGCCGCGTCCCGCTGCCACAGCTGATGGGCACGCCAGGCCAGGGCCTGCTGATCTGAGAGGACCTGGTCCAGCGACGCCTCTGTTTCCGCCTGCCCGTACGGGTACTGCGGGTCCACGCCTGAAGGCATGCGCACTCCCGTGACCCTGGACACGTCATCACGGAAGGCGTAGAGCAAGTCAAAGACCGCTTGCACCTCTGACGTGCCCATGGTGGCAGTGTCTTGGTCCGACGAGAGCCACGCCTGTAGCCGCCGATCCCCGCAGGCCTTCTGCAGTACTGCCGCTGCCGCCTGACGAACCCCCGGGGAGTCCGGGCGTATGGCATGCAGCCTGCCCTGTGCGTGCGAGTAGGCCATCCTGGTGACCCTCTCCTTGCCGGCCACCGATAGGGGGATGTCCAGGACCACAGGGCCATGATCCGACCCCAGTGACGCAGGACACCGCCCCAGCGCCAAGTGAGGGCGCTCACGCACCGTCCATGGGACCAGAGGCGAGTTTAGAAGGAAGGAGTCCAGTCGGTGCCCTGCCCTCGTGGGCCTCCTGTCCTCCTCCCGTTCCGGGCCTGCCCTGTGGAAACCACACTGTTCCCACAGGGCTTGGAACCTCCTCGTGGTAGGGTGCCAGGGGGACTCCAGCCACACGTTGAAGTCCCCTCCGAGGAGCACGGCCCTGGTGCCACCCGCGCTCTTGGCCGCCGCGTACATGGCAACGTCAGCCCAGAAGGACGCCTTACACGCCCAGGAGTCGCCGCCGCTACCCGGGCCGTGGACGTTGATGACCGTGAGGGTACCACCTGCGGTCACCACATCGAGGGCCATGGCCTTGCCCGACAGGATGTCCACGATATCTCGAACTTCCTCTGCGGAGAACACGTCCGCCCGAAGGGCAATCAAGAGCTCGCCGCGCATCGCCGCCGCCGACGCCGCCTGGGCATCCACCCCTGGGTACGCATGATACCCGTGGTGACGCCACTGGTTCTCGGAGTGCACCACACCTTGTGGGTCCTGCAGGCCGGTCACCTGGAATAGGCCCAGGATGGCACCCTCGGCCTTCATGATGCCCGCCGCCACCGCCTCACCGTCGAGCATACCTGGAGCCACTGGTACGCCGTCCCCCCGCATCGAGCACTGGACGTTCCAGGACACCGCCGCTCGGGTGTCGGAGGCTGGGCCCCTTCATGGCTGCACGTGTGGATCGGGGCCCCCCGCCGGATCCGGATCACTGGACAGAGAGGGGCCACCAGCAGGTTCAGGGGGACCACCCGCACCCGGCGCGGGCGGCCGGCGAGGTGGCCTCTGACCCCGTGGGCCTCCGCCCGAGGCGGTCGTCGCCTGCTGAGACCCGGCAGATGCGGCGGGTTCCCTCTCTGCATGTCCGCAGGATGTACTTGCCGCCGTACTCCCCGTAGAAGTCACTGCCCCACGCCGTGCTGCAGACCCAATCGCTCCAGATCGCGCCGCCGACGGCGACGCCCTTCGCTCTGCCGCAGGGCGGGCACCTGTGGGCAGCGTGAGCGCTCTGGACCCCGCCCGGGCCGACGTGAAAGGCCCTGCCTGGCCCCCCGGCATAACGCCAGCCAGCATGGCCAGCGCCTGGTCCCGTTGCGCCGGATCAGTCGCATGGTCCCGTTGGATGTGGTCCAGCAGGTCCTTGGGGTGGAGGTGGGTAGGCCGGCAGTGCGTGCCAGCTTTCCAAGTGAAGTGACCAGCCCCATAGAGCCGAGACCAGGGGCAGACGTTGATCGTCTTTGTCCCACGCTGATCTGTGGCCAAGTCACCACCGGAGTGCTGCAGCACGTACCGAGTGTTGGCATAGCCGCCATACTGAGGCGGCTGGCCCCTCTTGGGCGGCGGCTTGGGGGCCGCTTTCGGGGCCTGTCTCGCCGCCGCGGCCGAGGGTGCCGCAGGCCGTACTGGTGGCACGCTTGGTGGTTGCGGCGGGTGCAGCATTCCCCCCACGGGAAACTGCTCCCCCACCCAGCGGCGCCACGCGTCGGCGAACTTCTCCCGGTCGCCCTCGACCTTCCACCTGGACGTGGAGAACGCCCGGAGCCACGGCCCCATGTTCTCCGCCATGACCAGGCGGAGGGCATCTCCTCCGCTCTGCTGGCGGAAGCGTGTCGCGGCCGCGCCCGCCACGGTCCCTTGGAGGTACAGCGCGTCGCCCCCGTCGCCACTCAGTGCACTAAGGTGCAGGGCCTCCAGGTCGGCAGGGCGGACCGTGAGCACCGTGCCCTCTCCGCGATCGTACAGGCGCAGCACCGAGGAGTGGGGCTCCAACGCCGCCACAACCCAGTACCACGCCCGCGACGCGCTATGCAGCAGTGCCAGCGAAGCTGCCGGCCTGTTGCTGGAGGACTGCGCCGCCGGGGCCCTGGGGAGGGCCGCCGCGTGACCCTGCAGCGCCCTGCACATGCCAGCTGCATGCTCCGCCTGCCGTATGTTGCTCGGGGCTACGGGCCAGACGTCCTGCCCCTGGATCACCGGCGGCCGCGTGACCTCCACGAAGACCGCCGGCGCCGGCGGGATGTCCTCGGCCGTGCACCTGTGCGCCCTGCACACCGGCCCCAGCTCACTGAGGCACTCCCAGAACACCTCGTAGCAGGCCGGGCCCCTGGACTGCTGCCTCCTGAGCCGGCACGCGGTGACTACGACCCACTCCAGTCCCCCTGTTTCCACCCGAACACAGGCCCAATATTCCGCCCCCTCCAACACCACCAGCCGCCCCATATCCGCCATGCCCACCGCATGGGTGGAAGGCACGCTCTCCACCCTCAGCCACCGCTTGGCGCTTTCTTCCCACGGCTGGGGGGCATGCATCCGCTGCTGCTGCACCGCGTCCTGCACGTGCTGCAGGGACACCGTCGCCAGCATGGACATCTGCCCGTCTGCCGCCGCCGCCATACACAGCAGGGCATGTTGCATGCGCGCCCCGGGCAGCCCCACGTTGTGCGGGACGTTCGCCAGGTCCAAGGGCGTGCGGGGCGCCGGCAGGGCTTCCAACACCGCTGCAGGCAGCTCCTCAAGGGACGGCAGACGCGCGATGGGCCCCATGTCCCTGTTGAGGACCACCGCCGCCACCCACCGCCTGTCCAGCGCGGACAGGAGGTTGCCCGGCCTCGGCACCCTGAGAAGGGTACCGACGGCGGACATGAGGGCGCACACGCCACAGTCCTTGGTGTTGCCGGCCGGCTGCTGCACCTGTGCTGCCCGGGCCTCCACCAGCAGATGCTCTGCACCCGGCCATCCCGCCCTCTGGCCCCTGGGTGCCATGCGCATCGTCCGGACCGCCATGTCCCACGTGTGCGGCCATTGGGGCGGGGCCC
Organism: Eutreptiella sp. 'Long Island Sound 2002'; assembly: GCA_964036045.1. Taxonomy (NCBI): domain Eukaryota; phylum Euglenozoa; class Euglenophyceae; order Eutreptiales; family Eutreptiaceae; genus Eutreptiella; species Eutreptiella sp. 'Long Island Sound 2002'. Next base: position 9,538,529 of record OZ038388.1, read on the forward strand.
CCGACAGCACAGGCTGGCCCAGCGGGTCCACGGCCAACCGCACGTCAGGGGCCATGAGGTGGTGGGCCGTCCAGTGCCGCATCCCCGGCGTCTCCAACCGGTCGAGGTACACCGCCTCTGAGCCCCCCAGCTCGACGTACCTCGCAATGAGGAGGGCAGCCGGGGTTTGGTCGTGCCGCTGGCGTTCCCATCCCTCCCTCGGGAGCATCATGGCATGGGGGGCCAGGCACTGCACCACGTCGGCAGCCAGCGCGACCACGTCGTCGCTGAGCTCCACCCCATGGTACGCGGCCACCAGGAAGTGGTGCCTGGGCTTAGAGTACACGTGCTCCAGGGCGCCCCGCAACTCAGCTTGCGGGGGAGAGGCGTCTCCGCAGCCCCGCAGCCATGGGAGTGCGCCCCGGAGATGCCGCCCTGCTCCTCCTGACCAGACGGCGGCCTTAAGATCCGGCAGGTCCCGCCAGACAGCCCTAGCGACCTGATCGCGCCAGGGCTGTGGCTTGTTTGCACCCCACTGGAGGACGGCCACCACAGCATGCGTGGTCAGGAGCTCCGCCGTGAGCTGCAACGCCGTCCCCCCGTCGGTCTTAATCACCGTGCCCCTTGGGGCAGTGAAGATGTGGCCATCGGCCCCACGGACCGCCACCCATCCCCACAAGACCGCCACGGTCTCCGAGCTGGGGTGGTTGGTTCTCCTGGGCAGGACCACCACCGGTGGGCACGGGCCGTTGGCGGCCCACACGCGCCATTCCACTCCCGCCAGACGCTCGTGACGAGGGGGCCGGCACACCTGGGGCCACGCGTCTGGGAGCTGGCGATGGACAGCGGTCCACACATCAGCCCCGCCAACCCGCGTGAACTGGAGTCCCCCCAGGATGTCCCCGTCAACAGTGCTGGGGAGGCAGGCGGTGCGAACTTCCAGCCCCTGACCCAGGCGAAGCCCTGGCCCCTCTCGGTCTCCCAGCAGCGAGACCTCCGGGTCTGTGGCCGCAAGACGAGCTGCCAACGTGGGGAGATGCAGGGAGACAGTCCACGGCTGGACTGAGACGGGCTCGCGCGGGAGGTCAGGGCAGGCCGCCACAGCACTGCCATCCCTCGCCCAGCTGAGCGCCCTGTCCCACCACTGCGCCCACGCACCCGGCGCTGCCGGCAACGACCAGGACAGGTACGTCACGACCGCCTTAGCCTGCCACTCGCGAGGGTCCATGCCGGCGGGGTGTGTGTGCCACGTGCACACCCATCTCAGATGGGCTTCCTGGACGGCGACCACGTCCCTCAACGGGACCACCGGGAACGGGGTGAGCAGGGCTGCCATGCTACATGGCAACGCCACCGCCCACTCGGTCAGGCCCCCACTGTCCACCGCATACCCCACCGCCGGGAGCCCTCCTCCTTGCGCCTTTACCACCGCTTCCTGCAGCAACGTTCTGTGGCCCCGGCCGTGGTCCTGGCTGCGGTCCAGGCTGAAGGCCCCCAACACGGGCCATGGCCTGGAGGATCAGGAGTAATTCCTGGGGTACTCCCCGCGGCACCGGCGGCTGGGGGTGGGCGAACCGGCGGGCATCTGCCCGCATGCACCACCCCTTGGCCCAGTGCCTGCAGGTTTCCACCTTTCCTGTCTTCGGCCAAACCTTATCCGCCACCCCGAGCTTCCGTGGACCCACCTCACGCGCCTCTTTTGCCCCCACGATCACCAGCTCCTCGTCCTGCTCCCCGGCGCCCTGTGCCTCTTCACCCTTGAACTCCGGCTCCTCGTCCTGCTCCATGGCGACTTGTGCCTCCTCACTCCTCCTGCGTTGATCCTCCTCCTCCAGTGCCTCTGTCGTCGGCGGCGGGCCCGCAGCATCCGTGAACTTCGCCAGGGCCGCCGCCACAATGGCCTGCACGTCCACCTCCTCCCCGGCCACCTCCGGCTGATCCTGCTGCTGCTCCTCCCCCGCAGGTTGCTCTTGCCCCACCCCGTCACCGCCACAGCCTGCTTCCTCGTCACCCCCCACCGGGATCGCGTGTTCGGACCCCTGGGGGGCGGCGCTCCCGTCGAGGCGCGTGCCCACCACCACCAGCAGCTTGAGGTCACCGCCGCGGCTCTCAAGGCGGTAGCTGCTGGTGGTGGGGACGAGGACCGCCCCATCCCGGGTCAGCAGCAGGCGGTCCGCGTCGAACACGACCTCTGCACCCTCACGGTGCAACGCCACCAGGAGCGCATGGGACCCCAGCGCCTGGGGTGTGAGGGGCCGCACGGCCTGCTCGCGACGCCAAGCGTCAGCCCCACCTCGCCACAAGGCCACGTACAGGCCTTCGTCCCGCCGCACGTCCTCCAGCCCTGCCTCGCCCAGCAGGCGCCCCACGGACAAGCGCACCGACAGGGGGAGGCCTTCCTGGGGCTCGGCCGCCCGGACATCACCGGGGTGGTGACCCAGGACCGCCGCATCCCCCAGTTGGACACAGCGGACCTGGCCGTTGTCCGGGGACGCTGCCGCCAGGGCCATCTCCCGGGCGACCTGCCCTGGGCGCTGCAGCTTATAGCGCTCCAGGGCGCTCGCCAGCATCCCTGCCTCCCGCTGCCCCGTGCCCGTGAGGCGGTGCCTGTGGGCGCCCTTGGCCGCATGGTACCTGCAGTGCCGCCGCTCACAGCTCCCCGGGGGAGGGGGCGGCACCGCAGTGGGCATGGGCCGCAGCGGCTCGTTGGCCGGGTCCTCGTCCATGCCGGCGTAGACGTCGGGCCCGGCGTCGTCCTCAAACAGGAGGGCCAGCGCCGACTCGCCGGGCCCGTATGCCTCCTCGTCGTCCACCTCCTCCGCCTCCTGCTCCCCCCCCGCCCCTTCTCCCGCCGCGACCACCGCCGGCGGCGTGTCCGGCCGCGGCGGGAAGGGCGACAGAGGCTGCTCGTCAGCGCCTCCGCCCCTTGCCGCCTCCGCCGCGTCCAGCCGTGCCCGCAGGTTGGTGGGCAGCCGGGCCCAGCTGGTGCCCGCATGGAGATCCATGCGGTACGCCAGCCCCGCCGGACACGGCTCACCGGGTGCCACCCGGCGCCACTCCCGCCACTCCCACATCCAGTCCTCCACTCCTTCCCCCTTGGCACGTCCCCCACTGGGCTCCACAACCCCGCCGCCCTCCGCCGGCGTGTGCGCCTTCGGCACAACCTGCCCCGCGTCCTGTCCCCCCGAAGAAACCGCCTCCGTCGGCGTCTCCTTGGCCCCTTCCGTCCTCGGGGCGACAGCCGCTAGCGCCTGCGCTATCAGCTTGCCGGCGTCAGCCCCTTCTGGCGCGGCTCCCCCACTCCCCACGGCTGTCCGCCGGTACTCCTCCAGGGCCTGCGCGAGCAGCTCGCTGATGTCTCGCGGGCCAGCCACTGCCGCCTCCTGCGCTGCATCCCCCGCTCGTTCCCCCGCCGTAGTCCTCCCCATGGGGGCCGCGCCCTGCATCCCACGCGTCGGGGGCAGACCCCCACCTGGCACCACTGGCTCAGGGTCTGTCGGCACCACGGGCGGGGCTTCGCGCGGCACGCCTGGGTCCGGCATCTGGACCGTCCGCGGTTGTGACCCCGCCGCGGGAAACTCCAGCTGGGGCACCGCCACGGGTGGCGCAGCCGCAGGTGCCCCCATTCTCCTGGCCTCGCCCGGGGGCACGCCACGTGCCTCCCCTTGCGACACCCCCTGCTGCTGGGCGCCCCGCCCCGGCCCAGGTGCCGGTACCGGTACCGGCACCGGCATTGTGTGCTGAGGCACCGGCCGTGAGTGCTGCTGAGGCAGGGGGTGAGGGTACTCCACATGCAGGTGCGGACGGTGATGGTGATCGTGATGGTGAGGGTGGACGGGGTGCTGTGGCACATCCCCTTGCGACACCCCCTGCTGTTGGGCGCTCCGCCCCGGCCCAGGCACCGGTACCGGTTCCGGCACCGGCATTGTGTGCTGAGGCGGTCGTGGGTGCTGCTGGGGCAGGGGATGTGGGTACTCCACATGCTGGTGCGGACAATGATGGTGATGGTGATGGTGAAGGTGGACTGGATGCTGTGGCACAGCCCCTTGCGACACCCCCTGCTGCTGGGCGCTCCGCCCCGGCTCAGGCACCGGTACCGGTTCCGGCACCGGCATTGTGTGCTGAGACGGCCATGAGTGCTGCTGGGGCAGGGGATGCGGGTACTCCACTTGCTGGTGCGGAAGGTGATGGTGACGGTGATGGTGAAAGTGGACGGGGTGCTGTGGCACAGCCCCTTGCGACACCCCCTGCTGCTAGGCGCTCCGCCCCGGCTCAGGCACCGGTACCGGTCCGGCACCGGCACTGTGTGCTGAGGCGGCCGTGGGTGCTGCTGGGGCAGGGGATGCGGGTACTCCACATGCTGCTGCGGACGGTGATGGTGATGGTGATGGTGTAGGTGGACGGCTTGCTGTGGCACAGCCGCCAGTTGGTGGTGATGGTGAAGATGGACGGGAGGCTGTGGCACAGCTGTCGGGTGTACGTGTTGGTGTGGTGATGCTGCATCATGGGGAACCCGACGGGGTGATGAAGTAGGTGATGGAGATGGAGTTGGTGGTGGTGCTGAGCCCCAAAGGGCGGGATGGGCATGGGCCCGAGGCCTGGGGGCAGCAGCATCGAAAACGCACCCGGCGCCGCATACCCCGGCTGCCCCGCCGACCCCACTGGGAGCCGCCCGCCCTGCGCGTCCTCGAGCTGCCCGAGATCTTGTAGACATCGGAGTAGTCGGTTGAGCAGGTGCACCCCGAACGGCACCGTGCTCGCTGCGAACCGCGCCTGAACGTCGGGCGCGTTGTACGGGTGGGGATCGCGGGCCAACATCTGCTGCAAGCAGACGTCGACGAAGTGGTCCTATCCGTTGTCCCTGGCCGGACGGTCCGCGTCCACGCGCGCCTGGAACGCCGCATACGTGTGCGGCCCGTGTCTGACGAGATCAGACACTGTGTCTACCAGGCGCCGGGCACGTCGCCGGAAGGCTTGCAACTCAGCGGGATTGGCGGGGACAGATAGCGACATTTAGCTAACAAAGGCTGTGTGAGCTAAGGACACGGGAGAACGGGTGGACTCCGTGGCCCGACCCGCCTGCTGCTGGCTTATTGTTGCACGACACTTCGCACGACACAGTTGCGCACCCCTCTTGCGCGCCCCTCTTCCCTTCCGTGTTCCTTTGCCCCCGGCTGTGCCCGTTAGGTGTGCCCCCTGGCCCAGCCCGGTTGTTGGCGGGCTTGTTGCCAGGCAGGGTTGGTGGGGGGGGGGGGCGCCGGACGCTGGCTCTGGTCCCTCCCTCCGAGAGTTTCCCCACGGGGGGGCCGATGCATGCACTCCTCGTCAGGGTGTAACTCTGTTGTACGGGCCGTCCATTTGTACCTGCTCCGTACAAATGGACCTGCGTCGTAACCAGGTACGTCGGCCCTTCCCCACACCGGGGTCGGGTACACTGTTGGTCTCTGGGGAGTCCTTGCGGGATAGGCACGTCTCTTGCCTACCCCGATGGACGGTGTGCCCTACCCGCAGCCCCTCACAGGACACGAACCGCAGTACGTTCCGTGGGGAGTGCTCGTGGTCAGGCCCATTGGCCACCCCCCCAAGCCGGTGCCACCTCGGGCCGCTGGCCAACGGTCCCGGGCGTAACCCACCTTATTGCTTGCGCTCAGATGGGGCTGATACGGACACCGGGGTGGCCCCCAAACCCCAGAGGTCGGGTACCTCACCGGCGTCTTTCGCGGGCTCTTGTCACCCCGGCTCCCCCCCGTTCGTTGTGATGTTGGTCCCTGCCTCCTTGCTTTCGTCCCCAGGGGCGTCCCCCTGTCCCGCGCCCCTTGCTGTGCTCCCTGGCTCCCGCCATGTCCCGTCTGCGCCTGCTGTCTGCCCCTGCTCTGGCGTGTTGGTGTCCTTTGTTTGTTTTTGGTTTTTTTTTTCCCTGCACTCCCCATGTCCCCTCGCTGCCTCCTCGCTGTCCTCGCCCTTTTTGTGGGTGGGTGGAGGAGAAGGAGGCGGGGGGGAGGGGGGGGCGTCCTCGCTGTCCGCCCTACTGCGCAAGCACGTCGTAAGCACGGCGCAGGCACGAGGCGCGGCACTTGTCCCTCCGCTGGGGGGGGGGGGGGCTTGCCGTGTGGCTCCCGTCGTCACCCTACCCTTCCTGCGGTTGCACCCCTGGCGGTCCCCCCGTTCGCCTTGGGCTCCCTTTGGGCACGGTCATGTGGTTCGTCCCGCACTCTCGTTCCACAGCCTCCCCGGTCTGCTGCGGCGTGCTCGGGGGGGGGTCCGCTTCCCGCTACCGTCACCCCCCTTGTCCCCTCGTCATCCCCTCGCTGCCCTCGCCCCTTTCCTTGGTGGGTGTGGGAGTTGGGGGTGGGGAGGGGGGGGGCGCCCTCGTTGCCCTTATTCCGGCGTAAGCGCGTCGCAGGCACGGCGCTGGCACATGGCGCGGCACTTGTCCTTCTGCTGGGGAGTGGGGCACGCCTCATGGCCCCCGTCTTCCCCCCTCCCACTCTGCGTCCGCTCCCCCAGTGCCCCCCCCGCTGGGGCCTGCACGGCGCTTGCTTCCCTTGGGCACGGTCGTGTAGTCCGTCACGCACCCTCTCCCCGCTGCCCCCCCATCTTGCCGCTTTGTCCTCGGGAGGGGAGGCCGCTGTCCGCCCCTCCCTTCCTGCATCCCCCACCCTCGGGGGGGGCGGAGGTGTGTGGGGGGGGGGGGGGCGTGTCGTTTTCCCTTCGTTGCTCTCCTGCCGCAGGCACGAGGCGCGGCATCCGTCCCTCTGCAGGGGGTGGGGGCATGCCTCGCGGCTCCCGTCGTCCCCCTTTTTACCCTACGCTCGCACCCCCGGTGGTCCCCCCGCCGGGGCTTGCACGGCGCGTGCCCTCCTCGGGCACGGTCGTGTGGTTCGTCCCGCACCCTCCTACCGCTGCCTCCCCACCCTGCCGCATTGCCCTCGGGGGGGGGGTCGCCTTTCGCTCCCCCCCTACCCGCATTCCCCGCCCTCTGGGGGGCAGGGTTGGGTTGGGGGGGATAGGGGCGCCCTTGTCGTCTCCCCTTCTTTGCATCCACGTCGCAGGCATGACGTAGGCACGACACAGTCACGGGGTGAGGCACTTGACTGCCGCGGGGGGGGGGGGGGGTTCCTTTTGGGCCTTCCCGCCCTTCTCCATGGTATAGGCTCCGCACCCTGGGATCACCAGCCACTGTTGCGCCTCGGCGGTAGTCGCCACGTCTCCGCATGGTGCTCAGTGTCCCGTGCCTGCTCCCTCCTGTGCCCATAATTACTGGAGGAGGTACGTACCCGGGTGGAAACGGAAACGGAAACTATATATATATATATATATATATATATATATATATATAGGAAACGCGGTCAGTTTGGAAACGGTTCAGTCTGGGAAATTTTATTTTTTTATTTCTTGTTATCTGTCATGCAGTTCGGGACACCTGCATGCACCCGCAAGCGTCGTGGTCTAGTTTGTCCCACAGCTCCACGACATCCAGGTGAAATACCAACACTCAGAAAGTTCGAGTACAGCAGGTATTTTCAAAAGTGCCACATTTGTACGATGAGCAGTTATATGGTTTCAGCATTTTCTTTCTCTCTTCTACCGAAAGAAAATAGACACTTGGTAGAATTGCCAGGTTTTTGAAATCCTCACTTCCGCTGAACCTTTTCCCTTAATGCCTTCACCGCTGCCATCACAGTTAGGGGCAAAACTCTATGTTTATTTTGTTGGTCTTTCTCCTTTTCTCTCGCCTTTGCCTCCCTTGCCTTGGCCCGTCTTGCCTCAACCCTATTCCTCTGTGCGTCTTCTCTTGACACAGAGAGTTTGATCTGAATGGGTGTGCGCATTAGTTTTTGGATGTTTTTCGAGCATTTCCGTAGACAATCTGTTATGTTTGACTGCATGGCTGGCCCGGACCAGGTTTTTGCAATCAGAAAGCATTCATTCTGACAATGTCTGAGATGAGCTTGAGTTGTGCTTATACGGCAGGTAATTTCGTTGTGGACAGTTTCTGCACCACATGAGACCTCCTCACGACCATGGGGTTTCTTTGACACCCCACCAGTACACCTCCTGTATTTGCCTTTCTTGGTACATGTAAACCTCATTTTTCTTCTTCGTTTGCTTATTCTAGACAGGAATGTTGGCAGTACGTTAGTACAATGTGAGTGGGTGTATCTGAATGTTGTCATGTTGTCATTTCCCCCATGCAGCCACCTTTCTCTGCCCAGAGAAGAATGCCCGTCTCACAAAATGATAGATTCTTTAACTGAAGGCATGTCTCACTTTCATCAGATGGTAAATCACATTGTACCACTGGTTGTCTGTCTGACGCGAAACATTCCTGACTGCCACCCACATCCAACCAGAGCTGCTGACTGCTTTGCACCTGATTGAGTCATTGTGCTCAGGGCACGGGACTGAAGATGTAGGACCCTGTGCGGGTGTTCTATTTAGATATGTGTAGGTAGGGTGGGTGGGCAAAGGGCAGGCTGCTTCACATTTTTGAATAAATGGGCATTACGCTGTTCACCGAAGACAGGGACATGAATTGGGCACAATCCGAAATCACTCACTCGTGCAAGTTCTTTTTGATGATTCTCCAAGTCACCTCATCATCAAATTCACGCTGTGCAAGAATTTTTACGATGATTCGCTTTTTCTGACTGGTCTCCAGTTGGCATGAATAATTGAGATTGATCATGTACCACCAGGGGAAAATTTTAGCGAGGGAAAAAATAATTGTGGACAAATTTTTCCTTCGATTTCAAGGATTCTCTGTGCCACACTGTGTACGTCAAACACGGGCTGTAGGGAGTGCAAACGCAGTGTTGATCGACACTGTGTTCTCTATAAGTCAGCACGACTATCGACGTTCCCATCGCAAGTTCGTGTACATCAAGCCGGCTCTGATTGCTTAGCAGGTGGTTTAAGTGCATAACAGCATCCATCCAACACCCACCACGAAAGAAAATCAACCATTCAGAGCCCTCCAAGAAATACCTACAACCATCCAAGACCCAACCGAGAATAGCACTAACAACCCAAAATGCAGCATAAACATCCATTAGGAAGCAGCAGCAAGGGGCCTCATAGCAAATTTTCCTTTCTTTCTCAGGATCAATGGGCACTATCCCAAGGCGAACTATTGCAAAATCAATGGACACACACCCTTTGGCTCAAACCCATGCAACCACAGTGAAACAGCAAAAAACTCAGTCGCAGTGACGTGGCGGCCTGGGTCTGCGCCTTAGCACCTAGCCTTGGCGCTTTTTCAGTTGCTGCTGAGCTCCGAGTTTTAGACGGCACTCGTGAGGTTTTCATTGAAAATCCTTCGATGTTTCAAATCCACGATGATTTCCAGAACCGTCAAGTGCTGCTTTTCCAAAACTTCTCACTGGAGCTCCTCCTAAACTCCCTGGCAACACGGCGAAGACACGTGGTCGTTCTTGCTTTCACGCATTGCTTTGACAAACAGTTCTAAGAACCTTGCCCGGCTCTTCGCACCATGTCTCCTGCACATAAAACACATGTAGGGCCAGCAGGCGCAAATAGAGACTATTTGCGAGTATTTACATGCATAAGCGGCGCTGCTCTTGGCCGCTCTTCACGTGCACGGACACATGTCTAATCTGTCCAGAATAACACGATATATGCGGAAATTAATAAAAATAACCATAAAAAACCTTGCCAAAAGCAGTAAAACTGCCAGGCGCTGAGGCCATGCAGATCTCTGAAAATCGTAAGATGTCACCATTCTGCGCTTGCGTTCTGCAGGAGAGAGCGGCGACTTTAGCGGGCAATCGCGGTCTTTCTGAACCCGCTTCACCCCCCTCCTTAAGAGATTTGCCATGGCCGGCAGTTGCAAACACCTACGGCAGACATATGGCCCCTTGTGGCGTCTCCACCTCAGTTTTTTCTTTAACTTTGTGACGACTCCTCAGCTTGTCTTCCGGCTGCCCCAGTGGTGGTTGTGTCCTCCGGCTTGTCGCAGCGCGAGCCTCTACCTGTTCTTCTGCACTCGGCACGTTCGGCGTTGGTGTGGCTTCTGGCAGCGCGAGCTCCTACTCGGCGTTCTGCTTTTGGCACGCTGGACGCCTCCGTGGCTTCTGGCAGCGCAAGCTCACTCGGCGTTCTGCTGTCTGCCTGCTCGGACCCACGCTTCCTGAAGCTGTCGCGCATGCTCTCGTTGTCTCCACTCGGTTGCCGAAGCTTCAATGCTTGACCGACTCCTCATACAAGGCGTTCACCGTAGCCATAGGAAAGTAGTCCGGTGTCCCTGGCACTGCATTGTTCACGGGCTGCTTGGACTTTTGACGGTGCGCCACTGCACAGCGCTGTAGCTCCCACCAGGTCTTCAAATCCTCGCACGGGTTCTTCCACAGCCACCTGGCCACATTGTCCTCGATGAGTCTTCGTGACTCTGCGCAGCAGCATGGCGTCCGGCCTGTTCACAAGCACTGCACGGCATTGACTTCCGACTGAGACACAAGGGCAGACAGGGGGGAACACTCACATGTCCCGGTGATTGAACTGTTTTGACGGGGGGGCCTGGGTCTGCGCCTTAGCACCTAGCCTTGGCGCTTTTTCAGTTGCTGCTGAGCTCCCAGTTTTAGACGGCACTTGTGAGGTTTTCATTGAAAATCCTTCGATGTTTCAAATCCACGATGATTTCCAAAACCGTAAAGTGCTGCTTTTCCAAAACTTCTCACTGGAGCTCCTTCCAAACTCCCTGGCAACACGGCGAAGAAACTTGGTCGTTCTTGCTTTCACGCATTGCTTTGACGAACAGTTCTAAGAACCTTGCCCGGCTCTTCGCACCATGTCTCCTGCACATGAAACACATGTAGGGCAGGCAGGTGCAAATAGACACTATTTGCAAGTATTTACATGCATACGCAGCGCTGCTCTTGGCCGCTCTTCAGGTGCACGGACACATGGCTAATCTGTCCAGAAGAACTCCATATATGCAGAAATTAATAAAAATGACTATAAAAAAACTTGCCAAAAGCAGTAAAACTGCCAGGCGCTGAGGCCATGCAGATCTCTGAAAATCATAAGATGTCCCCATTCTGCGCTTGCGTTCTGCAGCAGAACGCGGCGACTTTAGCGAGCAATCGCGGTCTCTCTGAACCCGCTTCAGCAGTGCAGGGACCAATAGCATACAACCTCAAATACAAAGCACGTCAATGATGACAGCTAACGTCCACTGAGGAGAGTGGCATCAGATGCAAGTGAAAAACCACCGGCCAGGCATATTCAAAGGCGCTGAAGACAATGGATAGGGTGGACAGGCAACTGGCATAGCGCCAATTGGAGGCAGAGACATCCGTCATTCACGATGACGGGGTTCTTGGTTTTTGTCTGTGGGACGGTGGGAAGGAAGGAGTAGAGTCCATTGTGCTGCTGCTGCCAAGGTTCATATGCAAAAAGTGACGCGCAAAAATGTGTTCTTCGGGGTAGTGCATGCGTGTACGCATCATCTTCTCAATCCCGGTAGAAAGAACCGAGTGGAATCGAGTCAAGGTTGCAGGGACACCACACATGTGGGTTTCCTTTTAGCTCAGTTTATTTGTTGCATTGATGGTCAAAACGGGTGATCGACACCAATCGACGCACTCGGCTGGACGCGGTATTGAAGGCACGCAGATGCGACGTTCTGCGAGGGGCGCGGATTTTGGCAACATTGGTCGGATTGCACATTGTTGTTCGTATCAGTATCTGCCAGGCAATCTACAGGCCCTACCCATGGAGAGACGAACAGTACCACGTCAAACCCATCTATGGCAGGGAACGATCACAGACTGTGAGGGTGTACACAAAACAATTGAGGAAAACACTGGCAAGGTTGGGTCTGGGTCTGTGCCATTGAAAACACACGAGAGAGACATCGCTTCAGGCAGGTTGCGGGCCACCCGTCCCTCTCTCTAGCCGGGGGCCGCTACACATCCCAACCGCTTGCATCTGCGCTGCAGACCAGCTAGCACCCCCCCACACACAACACCACTACCCATGAGGAGGCTCAAGAGTCTTGGTCCTCCTGTGGTACTCTGTCCAGTTCTCCCGTCTCTCCAGTCTCAAGGCCTCCGAGTGGTCCAACATTCCATTCCAACAAACCCATTTGAGACGCCGTCTTTGCACGCACTACGCACAGAGCGTGAAGGGTTGTACTACTAGACGTACCGGGGCTCTGTTTTGAGCCTCACTGTGCTCTGGGTATGAACAAGTGTCGTGGGTTATTGAGCAGACAAGGCTGCATCCAGGCTGCATTATTCCATTCGTAGCCCCAAGGGCTGCGGCGGGACATACAAAACGCCCACCAACAGTCACCGGAAGGAGCGATAGTGCAGGGGCGGGAAACCAAAACTGGAGCCTGGACGACACTCGCGTCATCCCCGCGCGCGTAGGAGGCCCTGACCTTCATTCGAAATACTGACGCCCCACGGCCAGCAACCCACGAGGAAACAGCCGCGGCGCTCGTCCTCACCCTGCACAGCTGGACGCGAGGCCACACCATCGTCCTGCATGACAAGACGGCCCCCCCTGACGTGCGCACCACAATGTGCCGACCGACCGGCACGTCCACGGGGGAAGCCTACCTGGAATGGACACCCGAACAAGAAGATGACGAGTACACCCTGGGCACGCCACCCGCCACGGGAACAGGGTAACCGAGAAGCAGGAGCCCATGCCGAAACCAGCCGCGACCGCACCAACGAGACCGGCCACCAGACACTAGACCCTGTACAAACAGCTGGCCCATGCCCGCACCCTGGCGGAGCACAGCATCCGACCGTACACGGAAGCTGCGTACGTAGAACGCATGCTACAAGACTGGACCAAGTACGAAACAGAGGTCCTGAAGGGACACACGGGGCCACCGGATACCTCGTCCCGTACAACATGGGACAACGTAGTGTCAGAAGGAGACATCGAGACGCTGGCTACGACCGTTCGCACCATGTTCGAAGACTGCTCGAGACCCGACCACTCGTTTGGAGACGACTACGACCCCGCCATCACAAACGCCATCCTGGCCTGCCACAGCCAGGGCACTCAGCAACGCATCAACCTCCGGACCCCGCACGACAAACCACGCGAGTGGCACCCTGTTGGACCACCAGCGTTGGAGTTCTATTTGCACGAAGAGGCAACCATCAGGGCGCACACCATCACCAGCTTTCCGCCGACAGCGCCGCAACCGATACCGGAGCCACACATACCCCGCGGCCCAACAAAACCCCACGCCCCCCCGCAAGACGAATCCCTGCAAGGAGGACGCAGCCCACCAGCCCACGAAGGAACCAAGCTGCCCAGCGCCACCACGACTGTCCAACAACTCGACAAGCCCCTCACCTCACGCCACATCCCGGATAATCATCAACTACCCCGAGGGGGGAACCACACCAGGAGCACAGCAACAACATGGCAGCTACCAACGGGCCACATCGATTGGAAGAAAATCCTCCCAGGGGTAACAACTATGGAAATCATGCGCCTCCTCACGCCGTACGAAGTACAATTAACACAGGCCATGCACCTTTTCATAACCACCCACGGCACGGCCACCATGGAAGGCACAGCCCTGGGAGATTACGACCACACGCCCCAGGCGAGACCCACACAAGCTGTCTGGGTACACGCGACAACGGACACAGGCGTTGCCGTTGACCGTAACCCGGAGTGGACAGCCGTCCACTATACCCTGGACTGCACCGAGAACGACACCACGCTGACGGACTGGCGGAAACGTTGGGCCGCCGAGCTCGACTGCCTCGACAACGTCACCCTCGACAACACCCTCACACCGCAGACCATGGAGCCCGTGGGACGTGCCGGGCGTACAAACCGGGACCCCACCAAGCACACCCTCTGGCACTACCCTACCACCATACACCACTACGCGGTAACCCAGATCAAAGAGGTACTCTCCCTGACCCTCCCGGACACCCACAACGCCAACCAGCCAGGGATGTTCACAACATACTGGAACTTCCCAACAGAAACCGGGATGGTACCCCAGGTCGCCGAATCCACACTGCCGCCCACTGTCACGGCACTCGCCAAGGCGGCCCAGGCCATGGCGCACAGGGAAGGTGCCCCACAAGACGGGACACCAAACATCGTCGTCGAGCAACGCGCCCACCACAACGCCAACAAGGCACAGCAGACAGGGCGCCACATACACCCACCGATACGCGACAAAGACGGCAACCTCCCACCCCAGAGCCCATGAATGGTACACTTCATACTAGAAGACCACGGGGACAATCCGAAAGGCACGGAAGTACAAATCGCACACGCCCTGCCGCACACACACCTCAACTACACCATCCCCACCTCAAACATACTCGTCACCTACGGAGAAGCACGGAAGTCCACACACAGATTGCTGACCGACACCGAAGGCACAGCGTACCCGTTGTACACCTGGGCACGATACGGGGACCTGCCAGCCCCCTTTTGGCACCCGGACCCTCCCCGCACCAACCCCTCCGTGGGAGGCGTGTACCCCGCCAAGGCATCAAACCAACGGGGGGCGGCGCTACCAGTACCCACGGCGCTCCGCCCCCCCCCAACATCATTAACTCCGCCCTCGCAAGCGCCAGCATGCCCCTCATCCACACAAGATGCCCCACCCCAGATGACGCTGCCCACCGCAGAACATGGGGCACGATCAGAAGGGCCCTGCACCACGACATCGACCGAGACCAAGCCACCTGGATCGACCAGGGCCCCGTCACCATCAGGGTAGGGGGGTGGTTGAACACCCTGAACCCCCAGAAACTGCGCAGGGTGGCGGGGCCCTGTATGCTGTACCCCGTGCCCCACGGCATGGATGACCACTGCCTGGGGCTCCGACCCGGGGACCCCCCCTGCGGGCATCCCTGCCCCCACGCCCTATTCCAACCGCTACCCCCACAGCCCGCCCCACTTTCGGGTATCTACCTGAACATGGTAACAGGCGCCAACACATAGGATTTTATGACGTCCAAAAATCCCAAAACCTGCAACATAAAAAAAAACACCCATTCAAGTAGTTAGCATGCTGTAAATTGTGTTTGGGCAATCTGTGTCCGAATACAACATGCCCTTTTGCATCCAGCACCCTCGAAATTGGGGTGGGGAGGTCTTCAACTGCTTGGCTGAGGCCAAAAAACACAATTTTTCACCAAAAAGCGGCCATTTTTTGCCGTTTTTTTCCATGAAAAATGGCAAATTTTCGTGCATACGCATGCTGTAAATTGCTTTTTTGTGATCTGTTTGCCCCTACAACCTGCTTGTTAGCATCCAGCACCCTCAAAATAGGGGAAGGGGGGCTTCAACTGCTTATCTGAAGCTAAAAAAACTCAGTTTTTGGCGGGAAAACAGCCATTTTTTGCCGTTTTTTTTCATGAAAAATGGCACATTTTGGTGCATACGCATGCTGTAAATTGTGTACTCGTGATATACATGCCTCTACAACCTGCTCTTTCGTATCCAGCACCCTCCAAATGGAAAGGGGGGTCTTCAACTGCTTTTCTGAGGCCAAAAGAACTCAATTTTTGACCGGAAAACGGTCATTTTTTTGCGATTTTTCATCAAAAACGGCAAATTTTGGTACATACGGATGCTGTAAATTGTGTTTTCCTGCTCTGTGTCTGCCTACATCCTGCTTTTTCGCATCCAGCACCCTCAAAATAGGGGGGCAGGGGTCTTCAACTGCTTGTATGGGGCCAAAAACCTTCAATTTTTGACCAGAAAACAGCCATTTTTGGCCGATTTTTCATGGAAAATGGGAAGTTTTGGTACATACAGATGCTGCAAATTGTGTTTTCGTCGTCTGTGTGCCCTTACAACCTGCTTTTTCGCATCCAGGGGGGGGGGTCTTCGAATGCTTGTCTGGTGCCGAAAAACTCAATCTTTGACCAAAAAACGGCCATTCTTGGCCGTTTTTTTTCATGAAAAATGACAAATGTTGGTGCATACGCATGCTGTAAATTGTGTTTTCGTGATCTGTGTCTGCCTAGAACCTGCTTCTTCGCATCCAGCACCCTCGAAATAGGAGGGGGGGGTCTTCAAATGCTTGTCTGAGGCCGAAAAACTTAATTCTTGACCAAAAACGGCCATTCTTGGCCGTTTTTTCATGAAAAATGTATGCTGTAAATTGTGTTTTCGTGATCTGTCTCTCTCTAGAACCTGCTTTTTTGCCTCCAGAACCCTCAAAATAGGGCGGGGGGAGCAATTTGAAATCTCATGATACCTCCCCTAAATCTACTTATGCGAGATTTACAAGTTAAAAAGGGCAAATATGGCTGTTTTGGGGCAATTTTGGCACCCGCCACTCAATCATCTTGATGCACCACCATTTGGGGTCAAATGTTGTGGTTTGCTAAGGCCAAAGTAACCTTAGGGAGAACCTTGACCCATTTGAAACCTCATGAGACCTCCCCGAAATCCACTTATGCAACTTTCTTCGTGCAAAAGTGCCAAAAAAGGCCCGAAAAGGCGGTATTTTGGAAATATCTCCCTAAAGGTTGATGGGATGACCATCATTTGATCACAGGAGCAGGATATGATTGTGATTGGCAGATTGCGCTTCTTAAATCTGCTTAACTGCGCACAGAACTGGCACAAATCTCGCAAAATGAGCCAAAAATGCTTGCGGCGGCGGAAAAATCGCGACCGCGGCGGTTTCAGCGGTAGTCCGGCAACTGAATTTTGGGATCTGGCGACATCGTAAAATCATATGTGGAGGAGTGTACCTCACGACGGGAGACACCACCGGCAAAGCCATCCCCCTCGATCAGGGGCACCACATGGCCATGGGGCCGCCTCTGCCCAACACCGACAAACCAAGGCACCCGCTGGCGAGGCACAGCGCACGCGACCCGAGACCCGCGGACCCGAACGCCCCGGGCCCCGACAGGGCGCTACTACACCTCACCATGAAACACAAGCCCAACTCCCGACCACCCTGGCGGGAGAAAAACACTTTTCCGTGAGAGGCCTAACGGACGACGTCATCACCCTGGCGGGCAACACCCTGGCGGCCACCACGGACGCCTGGGACGATGCCGTCGGACAACCCCACGGCGCGTAAGGACAGGGGAGAGGGTACGGAAGACACCCTGACACCGGACCTTGTGAACCATCTGGTGACCCTGACGAGCCCACCAGAGCAGCACAACCGAAGAACCGAAGGCCCGAAGGTCACTGACTGGACGATACTCGACAAGCCCCCAGACGCCCCTGCGGTGACACTAAGGTGCCACCAATACACCTGATGGGTAGCACAATGGAACACCATGGGCACAACGGACAGAGTCCACACATTCACGCCGGAAACGAAGGCGGCAACCCCACTGGTGCTCGGGGACCGGTTTGACCAATCCACCCACCACACCGACCACCTCCGGGCGCACTGGTTGGCCCTCAAGACAGCTATGCACTAGACAGTGGACGCCCCAGCCACAGACACCACGCTGCCGGCGATGTGGCTCACACTCGCCTGCAACCTGGCGGCCTACGTGAGAAAGCACGGGACATCACGGGCGGAACGCTGGATGTCCTGGCCCACGGACACGGAACGAACCCTCAAACTTCGCACCACCAGCCTACAAGAACACGGAAACCAACTTCGAGGTATGCACCGACCCCGTGAGGGACAAGGACCGACATACAGCATCTTTCATAACTGCAACGCACCAAAGCCAGCCCCCAACCTGGCGCCACAACAACCCCGACCCAAACCGAGGCCTTGCCCAGAAGGAACGGGCATCTCGGCCAACCGGGCGAAACGGCCCAAACCGGAGCCGAAAGCGGCCCCAGTACCGCCGCCGCCTGAACCACAGCCGAAGCCAACGCCCCAGGCGCGCCCATTCTTCACGGTGGCCGAACGTACCGCCATGCACCCTGAATGGCCAGACGGCGCGAAAGTACAAGGGGTGTTCAGGGGCCACGCTCAAAGGGCAACCGAAGCAATTTGTTAGGTTCCAGGGCAAGTTACAGGGCAGATTGGCCACCTCAGGCCAACATGGCCACCTACAGCACAAGATCAAATGGCAGGCGCTCCCGGAGTGGGGCGAGAAAGCGGAAACCTCGAACCTCAAACTCTCGGACGACAGGCGATTCCCGGAGTGCCCTGTACAACTCCGTACACCCGCCAACCATATGGCGCCGGGCACCGTCTGGAATGGTGACGTGCCACAAGCATGGCTGGAAGAGCCGAATATACCGGAAGAACGACAGGTGGCAACAGCGATCAACCTCAAACTTCGCCTGGGACGATGACTACTACCGCGCCGTGCAAGGGCCCCCCCAAGGGACACCAAGGGGCACATCCAGGAGGTCACCAATGCGCTCGTCTCTCTCATGTCCCTCAAGAGCCAGGCGCCCTGTACGACGCGGCCAAAGCTCCAGACCTGCAAGACGTGCCTGTAATTGCAAGGAGCGACCCGGATGCCATGGTCTGGCAGGAACAGGCCCTCAAAACCCAGGCAGCTCGCCGCAACCTAACCCCCATCCTCACCAGGACAGGACACCAATACCGCACCACATGGGTCAAGGGAGTGCCCATATCCCACAAAAGTGAGGTCCAAGTACACGTCCACCACCACCTGGGTTTAGAAGGGCGCCTGGTAGCACATGAAATGAAGGGCCCAACGTGGCAGCTGAATGTCATCAACGTACATGTCCCCTTTGGAGACGCCACAGAGACATTCCTCAAACACCTCATGGAGGCCTACCGGCACTTGCCATGATGGGGCCGACTGTCATAATAGGAGACTTCAACGCGGCCCCATCAGCGGATGATCGCGGGGGGCGGCAAACGCCCGAGGACACGGCGGTGCAAATGGCCATGCAACACATAGGCCTACAGGACCTCACAGCCTCTCTACGAGGCCAGCCCTCACAACGGCCCCCGCAACCTGGCTCGGCAGATTCCCGCATCGACCTCTGCTACGCGGACTCGGCACACGTCGAGGTAGTGCGGGTACGGTACCCCGACCTGCCGTCCCAGGTAACCGGACATCGGCCCCTGGAGGTACAAATCAAGGTACTTCAAGTACCCCCGGCCTCCACGGAAGACATGGACCATGACGAACAACCACCCATTAGACCACCAGAGGAGCAGGACACACACAGATGGATGGCGTATTACCGCACGGTGCAGCGCATCCTGGACCAGCAGGGCGAGATGGACCTCAACCTCGCCGTGCGGCAAGCGGCCACGGCGTGCGGCCTCCACGGAGGACACCGTTGCGCACAGGGCGACGCCACCCCGCATCAGGACCTACGGTCCCTCGGTACCGCCATATGGCGCGACAAACGGGCGCTGCATACAGCAGTACACTCTCATGACCCGCAAGCCCAGCATGATGCCCAGGACATTCCCGCACGGCTGGACACCACACGCCCGCAACTCAGGGAGTCGCACGTCCGCTTGGCAAAGAAGCTGGCACAGGAACAGCAACGATACTTCCAAAACCCCCAACTCTACAAATCCTTCAAACACGTGGACAAAGTCCTGGGGGAAAGAAGCCACCGCGGCATTAAAACGGTACGCCTGCAAGACGGCTCAGTGACCAATGATCCCAAAGTGGTCCTGGAGGAAGTCCTCAACAGCTTCAAACGCCAACACAACACCGAGGACGAGGAGTTACCAGCGTACACGGAGGAATTGATATCGCTACAACCAAACTGAAGCCAGCTCGGACCCCCGTGGCCATGTTTGGGTCACTTGGGGTGTGTATCTATGTGCCGGCAAACCGCCATTGGCTGATATCATACTCTCCCATCCACCTGACCTAACCGGATGTGATAGTGTAATAGGCTTGGCCATTCCAGCTATGAGCGGCCATATTCAATACCGAGGCGCCGTCAGCTAAGATTTATATATCAAAATATCACGAATAAACAGGGTTTTTTTATCATAATGTTTCCGTAAATTTTGGGCTATCCGTTCTGATTGTCAATGTATCGGCGACTGTCAGTTGGCTCGCGATTTTGCGGTAACCGGTTGGTTAACTGTTATTTCCAGATATTTTAGCGGAAACCCCGATGAAGGGTCAATTGTCATCAGAAAAGGGTTCGTTGCTTCTGCAATTTTCATGTTATACACTCGCAAAATTAATGCGATTTTTTCAGACATTCAGAATCGGATTTTGGATTTCGATTTCGCTGCACTTGATATGATGAATTTCGAGTGGTCCTACATTTTTCCCCGATCAGGAATCAACCTTTCTTTTGTTGTCTCCTTCATTTTTGTTGGAGATATAGGCGAAACAAAATTTATTCGTGAGGCCAGTTTGAAAGGTCATATCTCCAGCTCACTGCGAGGAGTCACAACTTTGAGATATGGGCTAGAATCGCCTTGGTCTCAACTTAATTTGAGAAGCGTCAAACGTCTTTGATGTGTACACAAGCTGGGTGTAAGAAGGGATAATGGTCAAGAGGGTAGAAAATGATTTATAACTCTTGAACCATGCAACTGAATATTTTAATGCGACTTTCGAGTGTACCGCATGAGTGTTGGTGTTGCATAGAAACTTTTTTGGGGTTCCTACGTATTTTTGCCGGGAAGTTATGTCCATGGAGGGGCATGGCATACCATTGTGGGAGCCACTTTTCAAGGGTATGTGTTGTATGGATGGTATGTGCTTCGCTATGCTCACGCCCATGTTATATATCTCCGTTTGTAGGAAGATATGTGGAGTCATACGTGGCAATGGCTTCGCCCATGTCCTAATGGTGAGCTCCATAGCGCTAGACTAAGTCTACCGCACATATAGTGCATGTGGGAAGGCTTACGGAGCGACCCAAAAGCGCCACTAGCAATTTTCCCATTTTCATGAGGAGGTCCGAAGGTGTCCCTATGCGTCCATGTGGGGATCCAAGTGGGGGCATTGTTCGCAAATGGTCCCAAGCAATTGTATCTTGAACCATATGTTGATACCATGGGTGAGCGAAGTTATATACTATTGTGATTACTTTGAATTTGGCAACATTTGCATGTTTTTGACCTCATTTTATGCTCATTTTTGTATTTTATGTGCTCAACTGGTCGGCTAACAGTAAAGTGCCTAGAGATCCGTGAAGTATGGTATGTTGCTTATATGTTGGCATATGCGTCGGTGTTGCACCTCATTATATGCCGGATCACGTAGTCACTTTGGCGTGGCACACGAAGCCTGAGAAAATTAGGTCTCAAATTCGTGAATTGACTTGTGAAGCATGGCATGTAGATATCCGGAGGGGTTTGGGAGCCAATGTTGGGATCTTCCTGGGCATGGATCTCTGGTCTATATCACCCTTGTATAATACGTTCCGGTTTGACTTATGCATGGAGCATTTGCATACTTTGTCGTATGCATTTTTGAGTATATAATTGAATTTTGGGCATTATGGTGTGACTTGCCTAATTTTGCTATGTTGTGAGGTCATTTTCATGAGGCAATTCTCCAAGCCCAATCGACTCCAAGTGCAGCCAAAGTTATGTCAGGGTAGGGCATGGTCCTGAGTGCTACTGTAGGCCATGACACGCCACCACCCCTATTGGGCTAGGGTTTAGAGGCTTGGGATGGAACAAATTTTTGGGGTTTGTGTAGTGACTTTTGACACATGGCATTTAGCCATCTTAATTGACTTGGTTCAGGGCATCATGTTGGCGAGTCAAGGGAAGGTTCTGAGTCCAGGGAATGAGGGGTCTATGGCTGTGATTGTGTATGTTTCCATCTTTCCCCAATTCTGCTTGATTTGTGTTCATATGCCAATTTCGGGGCTTCTTTTTCCATTATTCCATTGGTGCAATTCTATGTACATGCCCAACGCCCGTGTCTCCGTGTGCACCGTGAGACGACCGGCGTGTTGATAGGAGTTGTTGAGTGTCAACGCGGGACCTCAAACATCCTTGGAAGCCCTCAGTGTGGATGATTTGGATTGGGGCTATTGTATATGGGAGTTGGTCATTGCAAGGGATCAGGATTTGTGTGAAGGAGCCATATTTTACTATTTTTTGTGGGAAACTGTGCAGGATAGGGCAAGATCATGCAGAACCTGGTGAGAAGCAAGACCATAGGAGTGACAGGAAATGGTGGAAGGGGTACAGCAGGGGCCGGTCCTGATAGGGACCTTCTTTATGGTAGCAGAGGAGTACCTGCCCCCTACCGCCGCACCAGGGACTTGGGCCATCATGGGCCCTGCCAAAGGACGCCCCGGGTGCAGATAGTGGAGTCCCTGGAGTCGACGCCGGGCTTGGAAGCCCGAGAAGAGCGAAGATGCTCAGAATGCAGAGCCCTTGCAGGACATGGGCCAGACATGGAGGACCTGGCCTCCAGGTGTGAAAGGCAATGCCGCAAGGCTTTCAATCTCCGCTCCGCTGCGGAGGAGTTGGAGGAGACTGGCAGCAACAGCAGGGCCCGGCGTTACCGGAAGCGCGGGTCCCCAATACCCGTGGGGGAAGCCAGAGCGATGGGGACGGATCCCAGCCCGGTCAGGCTGTGGTCAGCTGCAGATTCAGAGGGGCATTCCGATGGCTATCGGACCGCTTTCTCTTCGGAGTCGGAGGAGATGGCCAGACCACCCACAAGGGCGCACACGGCCCCCGAACCAAGCCTGGAGCATGACGCCGAGGCGTTGGAAAGGCCTACCAGAGCCAGAACGGCGCCTGTGGCCCGGCACACGGAGCCAAAGCGGGATAACATGGGCGACACACCCATGGCGGAGGAGTCGGAGGCGCCGGGAACCGTGGGATGCGCCGGATCAGGTTTAAAGCACGTTGAGTACCACTGCAAGCACGTATCCCTCCTCATCGGCAAGTACCCAAAGATGGGGATGGACGCCATCGTGCAGCACCTCGACCGCCTGGACAACCAGAAGGACGGCCTAGAGGAGGACATCGCGGGGATCCTGGATGACCAGTCGGAAGCGGAGAGAGACATGGCGGAGCTGCAAGCGGAGCAGGATCGGTACCAGGAGAACCTGGAGATGGCCCTGCAGAAGCAGCAGCGAGTGGTGGACAGCCTCTTCCACCTGGTGGAGGATATGTCCGGACGCCTGAAGGGCTAGAGGAGTTACAACCCCTCGCCTCGGGTCAGGAGCTCCTGGCAGGGCCGGCAACGGCAGAGCTGGTTGAGCGGGTTGAAACCCTGAGGAGAGCCATGGAGAAACCCATGGACAGCTCTGCAGAGGCACCTTACGCGCCTCCGCGTGTTGACCCGGGTGCGCTGCCATTTGTTCCCATGTTCAGCGAATCCATAATGCTCGGGGAGCATACGGCACCGGCTGGGTCCATGCGGGAAGGGCACGGACCTGAGGAGCCCGGGGGTACACATGTCCCATGCCGCCCAGGATCCACGGACCGCTATGACTGTCCATGCAGTTTATGCGGAAGAGGAGATCCAGACCATGCAGGGGCGAACCATGGGAAGGGCCGACGGACATGGTCAAGGCCATCCAGGCGGAAACCTGTGGGTGAAGGACCCCACTACGGGGATATGGACAGCCGGTGGAGTAAGTCCTTCCTGCATCCCAAACCCCATGGGTTCAGGCCCAACTGGACCGCACTCCATGGAGGAGAGGGATGTACGGGGAGTGTACTCACACCCCCCGGCCACAGGTGGTATCCGTCCCGGTGGAGTGGTGGCTGCGGACCTCGGAGACGCCATCAGGATTGACGACCTCAGGGGAATCGAAATCCCCTACTACGATGGCAACCCCTCCAACCTGGATGACTTCATCCTGGATTGGGACGACTTCGCCGAGGAGGTCGTCGGCGAGATGAAGGGAGCGCCAAGGGACAAGTGGGTATGTCGAACATTCCAACACAGGCTGGCGCAGGACCGGAAGGAGGAGCTCAGGGATGGCTGGCTCAGCTAGCACTACACAATCCCCATATATGGGCCAACTCCGTAAAACCGGTTTGTTTTCTCTGTTTTCTGCTCTTTTGGTGCCCTTTGCTACCTTTCATTGAAACGGGCACCCTCAAAATATACACAAAAATGGTATTATACATGAAAAATGAAATTTTTGACCTCAAATACCCCCTCCATGGGGTTTGAACCTACACTCTACCACCCTTAGAGTTGTGTTTTTCCTCTAAGCTACGACCTGTCGTCGACGATGTCAGAGAAAACCGTAGTATAAGAAAAAATTTGGAAAATCAGTACTCCTTACATGCTCCAACCACTATTAACCTCCCATGCTCTTAAAACCGGTCACGCGCTCACTGAGTTGTTCAACTAGTGATTTGCTGTACCCAGAGCTTTGATTTCTGATGCAATCCAAAATGTTTTAAGGATAGAAATTTTAACAAAATGACAGAAGGAAATGAGACACTGGATTTTCACGAGTTCGTGCTGAAATTGCCGGATTCGGCGTGGAAAAATTCCAAAAAAAGAGTTCTGAGTCTTTCCAACATGCAGCACAGTTGGCAAAGGAAGGCGCAATGAGTGGTCTCAGTCCTTGGCAGGCAGCGTCACTGTATTCCAAACTTACAGGAAAGAAAACACTGGCCACTGTCAAAGACACGATGGCCTTGGTTCGTGATGCCTTACTCACCTTAAAGGGCGACGACATTGGCAGAACAGGAACGTCGTCGCATCGCGAAGACGTCTTCTTGGCATGCGAAACTTTGAGCGGTCCCAAGGACCACGCTGGCCCCGCGTCGGACAAGGAGTCCACGTTCGTGTGGCGCGATGAGGTTATGTCGCTTCCTTCACGCTTGTCTGCACTCCTGGAAGAGCGAAAGGTTTTGCAAGACGAGTTTCGCAGAAAAAAGATGTTGAAGCACCTTCCAGTGTTCGACGAGTTCCATAGGGCAGCTGTTAATAACGCGCCAACGCACAAACATCCAGCGGACGCAGAGAAGCGTCGTTGGGAACAACAGGTAAAAGACGCCATGCGAGTCCTGGGAGTAGTCTTAGCACGCGAAGATGACACAACGGTAGCTCCGGAAGCACCTGTTTCATTGGTACTATGTGAACATTTGTTTGCAATGTTGGGTGCGTTGGACTACAGCATCCAAAGCTCCCGGCGAGTGGCAGTAGATAAACGGTTTGAACAACCTGCGATTGCACCAGAGTTACTCTCGAAGGATGACATGTCACTCCTTCAGTCGCGCAACAAATTACAAAAAGACCCGAGAGGCACGCGTTTCTCCCCTTACTCGCATCGTAGTTCTTTCCGTTCGTTTTCAACACGAGGTCGTTTTGATCCACGGAGATCTGGCAAAGGAGGCAAAGGCAAAGGTAAGGGTTTCACCCAAAGATTTGTGCCACGTACCGACAAGTTAGATGAACGACCACAGCAGTAGCTTGACTGTAGAGGATTTATTGGCTCCAGCCGTGTGCGTGCCACCGCCGATCCATCCCCACATGCCACTCTATTTGCGCTGTCGTGCACAATTGCATGAATGGGAAGCGTTGAAGGACACATACGCGGCGTCAGTGATTCGCAATGGGCTGCAGCTTGATTGGATTGACGGTTTTGATCCGGATCGGCCAACCGACGACTTCCGTCCTCGTTCTTCCCACGAAGAGGTAACCGACCCTGAATTGGTAAAACACGTTTTGGATGCAGTGCAACAGGGTTGCATGGAACGCGTCGAGCGAAAAGACATTAAGTGTTGTGCAAGTATGTTCGCAGTGGACAAAGCGTCAGACGAGGCACATCCTGAGGGAGGCCGTCGACCTATCACCAATTTGAAGAACGTGAACCAGTTTGTACAGACCACCTATTTTCGTTTGGTCACTCTGTGGGGCATTTTACCGTTCTTGAGACCCGGTCAGTATGCTTGCAAAATTGACTTGAAAAGTGCTTATTTTCACATGGGTACCCATCCGCGGGATCGACCTTATTTGGGGGTCTACGTCGACGGTGAATTTTACAGGTGGTGCGTTTTGCCGTTTGGATTAAACGTTGCACCGCGGGAATGGCAACGCCTCATGCAACTAATTTTAAATGCCGTGCGCGAACGCGGAGCACTCGTTTGGGTCTACTTGGACGATTGGCTCATCATTGGCAATACTTACCGTGAATGTCTGGAACACACACGTTTTTTGGTACAACTTTTGCATCGGTTGGGTATATTGGTCAATGTCCCAAAATCATGTTTGGAGCCGTCTCAAGAAATTATAATGCTTGGTTTTATGCTAAACTTCAGGGAAGGATTCGTCGCGGTACCTCCAAAGCGCCTACAAGCAATTTTTCGGGACGTGAACAGACTGGCACACAGTCACACACCATCAGTGAGGCGATGCGCCTCCGTTCTTGGAAGAATCCGTTCCTTGTTGTTCGCCATGCCCCATATCCGACTCCTCAGCGACGCCCTGGCGGTGCACGTGGCGGTGGCAGTCCAGGCTGGCTGGGAGGCAGACGTGGCGCTCCTGGAGCGCGTGTCGGGTCAGTTGATGGATCTGGCGGACGAGTTACACCAGTGGAAGGGACGCACCTTCGTAGTTTCCATGGGTCACGTCAGGGACATGTACTCGGACGCGTCAGATCTGGCGTGGGGGGGAGTCCTTCAAGGGAATGCCCAAGCAGCGTTCGGTTGGTTCCTGAATCGAGAGGAACACATAAACGTCAAAGAGTTCAGGGGAGCCCTACTGACTATTCAAGCGTATGCGCTGAGGGACACCACGCTGCGATTTTTCACCGACGCAATGGTCCTTTACTGGTATCTCCGCAAGTGGGGAGGTCGCAAGCCGCGGTTCAACGCATTGATTCTCCAACTGTGGAATTTTACACAAGCCAATCGCATCGAGATTCAACCGTTTTACGTGCACACCTCGGTGAATCCGGCGGACATTTGGTCTCGGCTTCGTTGGACACCGTCGGAGGCTACCTTCCCGTCGGACGTGTTGACTTAGATCCTGGAGGAGTTCAAAAGTTGGATTCAGCCGGAAATCGATTGGATGTCAAGGAGTTCCAATGCGGTGTGCAGCAAGTTCGTCAGTCCGTGTCCTCAGCCGGGGGCTTACGCCATCGATGTCTTCTCCCAGAATCTAACTTTACTTTCACCGGGGTGGGTCTTCCCGCCGTTCAAGCACATACCTCAGTTGGTCAACAAAGTGTTGGAGTCACCAGGGGTGAAGGTTCTCATGGCTCTGCCGTACAGGCCGCGCGAGGTTTGGTGGAACCTATTGATGAAACACGTGAAGTTCGCAGTGAACACGTCGGAGTTCCGTTTGCAAATGCCAGACGGCACGGAGACACAACCACGTTTCCTGTTGACCTTGGCGTATGTTTGCGTGAATACTATCCATTGCGAGGAGCTACCAACGAAGAGGCGACGCTTATCATCAATGAAATCGGGAAGGACACCTTGAAACGTTACAATTCTGCGTGGCACATGTTTGGTACGTTCTTGTTACAAGACGCGGCGCTTGCTCCACTGTTAAAGGTGGAGCGCTTTGGTCAAATCCCACTCATGACGGTGGCGGTGCAACTTCCAAAGTTTTCACGCACGCATTCTTTAAGTGCTGGGCGTATGGCGTATTCAGCAGTGTGTTTATTCCCGTGCTTTTCGCAACTACGTTTCGAGGGTATGCTACGCAACTTGAAACGTGACTGGTTCGTCAGTGTTCCTCATTATCATCGTTTCTATGATGTACGGCGTCTTATACAAGTCATGCATCAGCAACCTGTGGAGACGGAAGCTCAGCTGCGCTTGCAAGCCATTTTGTCCTTGAGATTCTTTGCCTTGTTCCGAGGCGTTGATCTGGCGCGGTCACGTAGGGATATCCAACGCGCTGCTCAGCCTTGGTTCATTTCTGCTAAACGCAAAGGGAGGAGATACTATGCACGTTATCCTATTCACAATGTTACGCCACCGTTAATTGATCCGCAGCGCTGCTTAGCGCGTTATTTGGAGGCTACTGGTGATTACGAGGGTTGTGAGATTTTTGTCTCCCTACGAAAGCCACGGAAGCCTTTATCATCTGATACCATCAACGGTCTCACTACTCGCTGGTTAAGGACACACCTACTGGAATTGGGGGAACTGGAGACCGATTCGTTTTCCGCGCATTCTACACGAGGAGCAGCAGCAACTGCACTAATCTATCTTGGCGTGGATCCGCATGTGGTAGCAGCATTGGGTGATTGGTCCTGTTACGATACATTCAGAAAGTTTTACGACAGGACCAGAGCTCTGTTGCGCATCGCGCAAGTTCTGGTCCCTCCTGATCTGGCGACTGGAGAAGCGGCGCGCGCTTCGCGCCTGGCGATTAATTAATTCTTATAAAGGGTTCAGTTCACGGGAGCTCAGTCTTCCGTTCTGTTGCCCATATATGGGGATTGTGTAGTGCTAGCTGAGCCAGCTCGGATTTACCCGAATAGGTGAGGAGGAAAGAAGAGATGGCGAAGCAATAGCACTACACAAGACACATATATGCCCACCCTGTCCCTCCCTTAAGTTCTTCGCTCACCGTGAAAAGCAGTTGACACTTGGGTCGTCGGTTGCCACGGTTTTAAGAGCATGGGAGGTTAATAGTGGTTGGAGCATGTAAGGAGTACTGATTTTCGAAATTTTTTATTATACTACGGTTTTCTCTGACATCGTCGACGACAGGTCGTAGCTTAGAGGAAAAACACAACTCTAAGGTTGGTAGAGTGTGGGTTCAAACCCCATGGAGGGGGTATTTCAGGTCAAAAATTTCATTTTTCATGTATAATACCATTATTGTGTATATTTTGAGGGTGCCCGTTTCAATGAAAGGTAGCAAAGGGCACCAAAAGAGCAGAAAACAGAGAAAACAAACCGGTTTTAAGGAGTTGGCCCATATATGTGTCTTGTGTAGTGCTATTGCTTCGCCATCTCTTCTTTCCTCCTCACCTATTCGGGTAAATCCGAAGATCCGCGAGGGATTGATCCAGACGGAGCAGGCCTGCCTCCAGTGGCTGGAGGATGAGGAGCGAGTGGACGCCCCCAACCAGAAGTTGGAGGATTTGTGGTCCATCCCGCTGCCGCTGGAGCGCGGGGAACTGAGGGTCCGGGAATGGAATCGGTACATCCGCAGGTACCGAAGAAGCCTCAAGCTGGTGGAGGACTGGAATGAGGCCATCGAGATCCGACACCTGCTGAAGGACGTCCTCCCCGGCCACTGGAAGAGGAGGGTGGAGGACGAGGAGAAGAAGAGAGCAAAGAAGGGCGTCGCCGTACGGATCATGGCATCGGAGGACACCCACGCCGGAATAAAGGAGTTCTTCTGGCGAAACCTTGGCGATCCCAGCCGAATGTTGGGGTTG
This sequence comes from Eutreptiella sp. 'Long Island Sound 2002', assembly GCA_964036045.1. Classification (NCBI taxonomy): domain Eukaryota; phylum Euglenozoa; class Euglenophyceae; order Eutreptiales; family Eutreptiaceae; genus Eutreptiella; species Eutreptiella sp. 'Long Island Sound 2002'. The sequence continues at coordinate 9,567,722 of OZ038388.1, forward strand.
AAAAACGCCGTCTACGTGGAGGTATTCGGCAACACCATGGGGCAAAGGCTGATGCGCCTCAACAACGCGGAGTGGAGGCGCGGAGAGCCGCTGAGGATGCAGGTCATCTTCGCCCGCATGAGCCTGGACGAGATCGTGAAGTACATCAAGGTGGTGCTGAAGCTCAACGCCAAGAACGAGGCCCATGTGCAGGATCCACAGGGCCATGGACATCGAGGTCATCGGGAAGATCGCGGACACTGAGAGGTCAAGGAGGACACGGTCGGCACCGCTGAGGAAGGGAGTGGAAGCGGCCAAAATCTCTGGACCGCAACCACCCGAGAGGATCAGAAAGAAACCCACTTCTTCGCGTTTGTAGCGCACAATATGAAGGAGCATGGGCAGGACAGGTCCAGGTGGAACCGCTTGGACCCAAGGACCAAAATCCGCAGGGAACCGCGGAGGATCAGGAACCCGCCGCTCTCGTTCCGCGAGTACAGATCACAGCACGACGGTTGCTTGGTCTGCTACGGCAAGGGGAACAACCATGCATATGACCACCGGCATTGCAAGGTATATGAGGAGGACAAGAAGACCTACTTCGCCGCCCATCCCGACAAGAAGCCCAAGGAGCACCGAGTTGCCGATTGGAAGGCAAAGGGCGGAGATGGTGGAAAGGCCAAGGAAGGGGCCAAGGGAAAGGCAGAGGAAAAGGCTATGGTGGAGGACCCGGCCCAGACCGACGCGTGAGGTCGATCGCGGATATTGCTGAGGACATGTTGAGGACGTTGCAGGAACTCAAAGCCCAGCAACGTGGCGGACAAAGTCCGGGCAGATCGCAGGAGGAGGGAGCTGCGGCAGGCCACGTCTAGAGGAGCCCCCACAGGAGTGGGACCCCGGAGGTCTCTCCTCCGAAAATCAGTGGAATCCTAGAGAAAGCAAAGGCACATCGGGTGTCGAAGTAGGCTCCAGAAGAGCCCACACCTCTGAGGTTTGTCACTCCCAACCCCTGGAGCGCCCTGCCAAGGGAAGTGTATGTGGGCAAGGGACGTGGCAAGAAAGAAGGAGCAACCACGGAGAGCCCCGTGGACGGGCAGGACCAGCCCAGGATCTACACCATCCGTGACTATACCCTCGAAATCCTGATGCGCCCGGATGTGCTAGAGTTGCATGCCGTGAGAGTCGTCCATACATCGCAGGGTGACGAGCGGCAGTTCCACTTGAAGCTGCGTGTACGGTGCGGACAAGAGGAGTTGGTGGTGGATGTTTTGGTGGATACGGGTGTTCAGGTGAGCCTGGTCCGGAGAGGGTTGTTCAAGGAGGAATCCCTGCAGCCCAGCCGTAGACCGGTACGCCCGAAGGTGGCCAATGGAGAGATTATGGGTGGTGGCACCCATGAGGCCACTATCAGTATTGAATTCTGAGAGCATGAGCGCTTGAACCGCCCTGATTTGGCGAAGAGAAGCACTCTATCCGGAAACTTCTATGTGGCCGACATTACAGATTGGGATATGATCATGGGGTATGACTTCATGGTGGGAAACGCCATTGGAGCCCTTCCCCATAGTGCAACGCTGGTCTGGGAGGATAACGAATGCCTTACATGGCTGTCCACGGACTATGCATGCGGATCATTACAATGGAATGCTGAGAAAGAGGATCGGATCCTCCAAGCGGTGCAAGCTGTGGGTGCCAAGTCCAGAGGATACCGCGGAGTTCAGCTCATGGAGTATGGAATGGCGCCGCAGGTGTATGCCAGGATGATTCAGACGCTCGGAGCCGAAGAGCCCCAGACGGACGTCTTTGCTTCCCGGGATGCCCCACTTTGGAGAAGATCATCGCGGATAGGGCAAAGGGGATCCTGGTCATAACCGGCATAGGATCCACCCCATGTCCGCTGGAAGGTCTCAAGTCGACGCTGCATTCCATCACCCTGAACGAGATGTCATTCCGGCCAGAAGAGCAGTTGTTCATCGACGCCAAGGGTTCATCAATGCCCTCCCCGGGTCAAGCGTGGGGTACCAAGGCTTTCCTGGTGGATGGGGCGTAAACCCAGCCCACGGGTGATGAAGCATTCATCCGTAGGGTTGAGGCGGTGCCCATGCGGGTCATGTTTGAGCCCAAGGAGGGGACGGATCGGCCAATGGATGGCATTGACGTCCTGTCCCACGCCCAGACTCGACCACGTCGTCAACTACACGCGGATGGGGATGCATGACCGTGTGGCAGCCAAGAAGAGGCCGGCCATTGTCACATTTCCGCATTGGTGGGATGACAAGATGTTTGTCACCGGCAAGTACGAGAAGGATGAGTTCGTAGCGAGGGTCATGGATCACCGGACTGGCCAGCCACAAAAGGCGCTGTTCAGTGCAAAAAGGGTCATGGATCACATCGCGGACCAATATGATGGACCGGTTGGGTCGGACCCGCCGACGTCGGATTTTCCAAGAATGGGGGCCGGTAGCGAGAAGAACTCGGCTGATGCCGCAAATTTCCGAAGAGTATCGGTGGGAAGAGCTCCCCACGACGATGAAGACGGCATATCGGACGAGGAGAAGTCGGACTCGGACCCAGAAGAGGCCTATACCGCAGTGCGGTCGGTTGTATCGATACCAAAATAAGCGGCTGAAGAGGCCCAGGAGAACCGGAAGGTCGCCGAGCTGAAGGAGAGGCTGATAAATGCCTATCCGCGGCTATTCAGTGGCGTCGCCAACAAGAACCCTCCAGATCGTGGGAGGTTTGGCACAGCGAGGATCAAGCTGAAGCCGAACGCCAAGATCTATCGTCATCGGGGGTACCAACTTCAGGGCGATCGGGCCGAGGCCATGAAGAAGTTGTTGGCCGAGTTTATTGAGCGGGGCTGGATCGAACCCTCCGACAATGAGTGGGCCAGCCCAGCCTTTTTCGTGCCCAAGAAGGAGAAGGGCGAGTGGAGGTTGGTGGTTGATTACACGGGTTTGAACGAGCAAACCGGGCACGACTCGTACTCGCTTCCTCTGATCGACACCATCCTCCAAAAACAACAAAAGAAGCGGATCTTCACGGTGTTAGACCTGAAACACGGCTATCACCAGATGCCGCTACACCCGGACTCCAGGCCCTGTACAGCGATGTCGACGCCGCTGGGGCCCATGCGGTGGAAAGTGGTGCCTATTGGCGCCAAGAATGGGAACGCCGCTTTCCAGCGCATGATGGAGGACCTACTCGGTCCTGTCCCCGACTGTGCCGACCCCTTTGTTGATGACATCATCATCGGGTCCGGCACGGAGGACATGACTGAGGACAAGCTCATCGAAGCGCATGAGAAGGATCTGCGCCGAGTGCTCAGCGACCTGGACAAGCACAACATGGTGTGCAAGCCCACCAAAGCCTCACTCTTCGTGAAGGAAGTGGAGTTTGCGGGTCACGCGGTTGGTCACGGGCAACGCCTTCCCATGCCTGGGAAGCTGGTGTCCCTGCACTACTGGGAGAAGCCCCAGACCATCAGCGAACTCCGGTCCTTCATGGGGTTCTGCAATTACTATTCGGGCTATGTCCGGATGTATGCAGAACTCTCGGGGCCGCTGCACAAGATGCTGCAGCGGGGGAAGTTCGATGGCCGGAAGGGGAGCAAGAAGAAGCTTGCCTGGAACCCTGAAGGCCGAAGATGCGTTCAGCCGCCTGAAGGAGCGACTCCTGGGGCAGCTGGGGCTATTCCTGGTGGACCAGGACAAGGGATTCGTGCTACGGACGGACGCCTCGGACTATGCTGTAGGGGCAGTCCTCGAGCAGGTCCGGGACGACGGGTCGCACGTACCCGTGGCGTTCTGGAGCCGGATCCTGGCCGAGGGCCAACGTCCAACCTGGACCGCGAGGGAGAAGGAGACGTACGCCATTGTTTGTGCGCTTAGGAAGTGGTCTGGCCACATCGGATTACAACCGGTGGTGGTTTGTACGGACCATCAGTCCTTACAGAGCTGGCACAAGGAGGACGTCGACACCCCCTCGGGACCGGCGGCGAGGAGGGCCTGATGGCATGAGACGTTCTCCAAGTTCGACCTCAGCGTTGTATATGTCCCGGGGAAGGACTGAAGCGGTACCCAGAACCTATGGCCCATGGTCCGGAGGCCTGTGAGCCGTCACACCCGTTATGGCCTATGGCCCGGAGGCCTGTGAGCCTGTGAGTCACACCCGTGCGGAAGCCGTTGACACCGGCTGTCAGCGGGATATCTCTGTTCTCTAACCCGCGAAATCTGGAATCCGATTTCTAACCATTAGATCAATGGGAAATTACCATAACTTTATTGTTTTAGGCGATTTTCGTTCGGAAATCGGTGAAATACCCGATTTCTACCGCGATTTCTAATTGTCGTGAAATCGCCGCCAAACGTCGCCCGTTCCGTGCACTGCATTAGATAATTCTGTAAAACGATTCTTCTTGAGGTTAAGACTGAAACAGTCTTTGAGTGATCCGCAATTTTTTCCTTGATAGAACGCATCGCGTTCCAGATTTTTCCAAGAAAATCTGGGCGGCCGAAGGCGCTTTGCACCCCCAATTGGAATAACAAGGGTTACGAGCGTTCAATCGCCCAAGGACAAACTAACGTGCCTCATAGGCAATGTGTATGAGGTTTTGCCCCCCATAGTCATAGGATGAGGCCAAAGGATCCCAGCTCCCTAGGCCCAAAGGGTTTTTTTTTTTAGTGTTCTTCAAGAAGTGCGCTTTTTCACGTACTTGGCATCCAAGTACGTGTATAAGTATGTTGAGTTGGCATTTGCCCCACCCATGCTTGCCTCTACATCCGGGGCATATCACTTGTCTTCCCCGGATAGTACATATATGATCTCCATATATATATTGGCAATATATTTTGCGTGCATGCTAAAATTCCGCTTTCCGAAAGGAGGTCGTTTTTCGACCAAAGCACTTGCATGCGTGTTAAGGGACCACAGTTACTTTAGAATATAGGCACACTTTGATTCTAGGCGACTAGGTTGGGTGTAGAAAGCGAGGGTAGGGTTGTATGCCATATTTGGTGTCATATCACGTGCCCATTTGGCGGGTGCACCATTCCAAGACTAACCCGCTAATGGACCCCATATTGCACGAAGCCCTTTCATTGTACTCCCAACCAACACTCGCAAGCCTAACCTTCGTGAAGGGACGCTCGTGGAGCGCTCCCGAAGCGATGCGTTGCGAGCAAGCTGTGTTTTTTGCAATATTCCATTTTTGCATGTGCCCACTTCGGAGGCAGCGCGCGCGTCCTTCCAAAGCGCCCCAAGTGGAGCACATATGTGGAATCGAAGGTCATTTGTGTCGAGTCATTGTGTTTAGAAGGATTGGTCGATTACTCAATCCAAGCCGAAGATATTATAATATATTTGTGTAGTTTTCAAGGCACTTTTGCGTGTATTTTCGCCAATTTTGCTGTTTTTTGCCCGTCATGATGTCAAGTGGCGACCGTGTATCTCAACGTTGCGCCCAATTGACATCATGACCCAAGTATGTTATGGGGGTACATACTTCGGTGCCCAACATATCTTGGACCCGGCGAACAACTCCCCTTGGGCTTGGCATACTGTGGCCGCCATGTTGGCGATTTGGGACGATCCCAAATCACGGGCTCACTTGGCGACCCTGCCATTCCCAAAACCGGAGGGGTTTGGAGGACGCCCAAAAGATATGTTGGACGCATATGACTTGATACCAATCCTATGGCACACTCCGGTCCAAGTCGGGCATGTGCCTCATTTGCCCCAACCATGAGTGTGCGCATTTTCGGCCATTTTGAGCAATTTTCCACATTTTCTGCCCGCCGTGCACCATGTTCAGCCCCCTCGTGCACGCCGGACGCATGGACCAATGGACCATATATGACATGGGTGTTATGTATATTGGTCACCATTGTTCGCACACCACGTGGGCGAAGCGGAGCAAACTTCGTCAAGGTGCTAGCCCAAAGTGAGTGTGGACAATTTTGCCATTTTGGCAGTTGTGGACCCAATTTGGATTGTCACGACGCCGAGTGGCTTGGGGATCTTTGGGGGCCAAGTGCATGGGAGTCTCAGTTGGACTCCCGGTGGATTGCGTATGGAATCGCGGATCTGATCTTCAAGCGGGCGTGGAGATATACCATTGGGAGCACCCCCGGATTTTGGCTGATTTTGAGCAGCCAAAATGACCCCCTTTTCGGACCCAAATTTCACCCCCCCGTGTGGTCAATTGGCGGCCCCATATCTCTATGCCCACAAAAAGCCCGGACCTAATTTTCAAGTTGTGCACTCAGATATGGGTCCTAGGTCCTGCCTCCTATCCTGTGAGCCATTGGCCTTGCCCTGGCCGGGCGAGCCACGCGTGGGAATGACGCCAATTTTGGTTATTTTGGCATCAAGACCCCACTTGACGAACCCGTGGTGCCCTGATGCCGGGGCCCTCAGAGGGAACCAGGTTGGGTGAGGGCTACACGGGGTGCGTACTTGAAGGGCATAGGGTCAGTTGCATCATCCCTACCTCTGGCGGGTCCGAACAAGGGGTCAATTGTGGAGATTTCAGTTTGGGCTGAAACAGCCCATTTTCAGCTACCAACTCCTAGGGGATAATGGCGGGGCCATATCTCTGGCTCAGAGGGAGTTGGGACCTGCCGTTGGGGGAGCATAGGCAGTCACCATGGGTTGGCCTTGGAGCGCCTTGGTTCCAAGGAACTCGCCTGTGCCTGGGCGTGACACCCTCCCCTATCGGCAGGGTTTCAGGGTCCGGACTGAGCAGGGCATGGGTCGTGTTTGAGCCCCCGCCCCTGCCAGCCACTGAGAGAGTCGGACCTGGGATTGGGATATGAGTTGGGACTGAGTGTCTATTGTCCTGTGATGCCTTTATTCAAGTCCAGTCCCAACCCCATGTGTACATATCCTGATGTGTTGCTGTACATACTTTTGTTCCCTTGTTTCAGAGTGGCAAGGATCCTGAAACGCTTTGTCACATGACACGAGCGTGATGATGCCCCTGTGAGCGCAGTGCTTTGCCTGCCTGCTTGCTTGCGCGTGTCCACCGCAGCGTCCCGTGGCCAGGCCCCCCACGGGAACGCATCAAAAGCTTTCACCGCCGCGGGGTTACCCATCCCTCGCGTGCCACTCGGGGCCACCAACCCCGAGTACCACGGGCTTCGCAGCGCCGCCCGGCAACAGCGCCGAGTCCGTGAAGGAAGTGCACGGACCGGAACTCCGACATCAACGAGTTCCTTCGGCCGACCAGCAAGGGCGCACTCCCAGCTTCAGCAACCGCCGCAACAACCACCCTCAGGACCAGTCCATCGAGGGGAACGATGGTGAATTGGGATGAGGCGGGCAAGACGTGGCCGCAGCCCCACCCCCATGTGGTGCGCCTACTGCGTGGGTTGCTGTGGGGGCGGCACTACCGCCACAGCAATCCCCAGTGCGAAGGCGGCATGCCCGGGAGCTTTGAGCTCCGCGAGGACATGGGCGAGGGCCGCCTGCAGGCAGTGGAGGACTGGCTGCGGCTAGAAGGGTATGCGTACCGCTTCTGCCGCAAGCGCTGGAGGGTCTGGACCCGCCCGGACAGGCCCGGCGAAGGGCTGCGCCCCGACGGGATTGAGGAGGACGAGAACTCCAACGAGTACCCGTCGGGCACCACGATCAATGTCCCCATGTGGGACATGATCGAGAAGGAGTTCCTGGAGCTGGGGAACGAGCGCACGCTGCAGGGCAGCAGCAGCAGCGCGTCTCCTGGGAAGGAGAAGCGTTCCGCCGGGGACAGGAGGCGGGACAGGAAGTGGCGGGAGTACCAGGAATCCCTGGCTACTGAAGCCGCCCAAGGCGCCAGGGGCGGAACCCCAGCCCACAGCCCCCAACGGGCCAGTGGCGGTCACCACCCCGGCCACACCACCCTTGGCGACTTCCTGCAAGTCGCCAAGCAGGCCAAGGCCAAGCCCCGTCCGCTGCTCGTGAGGAAGTCAGGCCCCAGCAGCGACATGGAGTCGGCCCACCGCGGGAGGAGGCCAGCCGACCAGGCCAGCTTCAGCAGCAGCGTCGCTCCCGACCAAAGGGACGTGGCCCGCGCCTGTGAGCGCGCCTGTGGGGTGCCCTGCAACCTTCGGGCTGCCCGGCAATGGGCCACGCAGGCAGAACGCTGCCGTGGAGGGCGCCGTCGCCATCGCCCAGCACGAGGCTGGTGATTGGGGCAGAGGCATGGCCTTCCACGCCTCGGCCGTGGCAGCCATTGCCGCTGGAGTCACGGCCGCAGCCGCCCAAGAGGCAGCGACTGCCCGGGTCAGGGGTGAGGTGACGGCAGCCGCCCAGGAAGCCCACCTGGCCCAGGAGGCCTTTGCCCGCAAGGAGGCTGAGGTGAAAGCGCTGGAAGAGGCGCTTGCCCAAGAGAGGGCAAGGAAGAAGGCGGAGGAAAGGGCCCACGCCGAGGCAACGGCGAAAGCCCAGGCGGACACCGCCAGGAAGGAAACCATCGAGGCCGCGCAACGGAAGGTCGCTGAGGAGAGGGCCAAGACGGAGGCGGAGCTGGCAGCCTTGGAGGCGGAGAAGGCGCGGCTGCAGCGGGCTTGGGAAGCCGAGGCTGCCCGTGCCGGGGAGGAGCCCGAAGGGCGAGCTGCCGCCGCCACGGCCGCCGCTATGGAGGAGGCGGAGGCCAAGCTCCAGCACGAGACTCCTCCGGGAGGATCCCGAGTGGAGACCCTTCGAAAGCTTTTCGAAGGGGAGGCCTCCTCCAGGATGACGCTGGATCCATAGGAGGTTGACACGGGCAGCAGTGGAAACAGTGGCCCCACCGCCTACCGACGGAGGAAGGGGAAGGGGAAGACCCCCGAGAGGTCACGGAGGCCAGCGGGTGGACACCCCCACGACTCCGACCCCTTCTTCACCGCCAGCGACGGGGATGAACGAGGCTCCCGACATCGCCGAGGAGTCGCTGGCGGAGGAGGCGGAGACGTCCCCATGGAGCCGGAGGGTGAGAGTGAGGATCTCCCCCCTCCCTACCGGAGCTCGGAGTCTTCCGCGTGCGGGACCGAGACGCCCAGGTGGGGCGACATGGACGAGGATGATGACATGGACTTTGACTACACGAAGAAGCCCCCATCCTCGGACGCACCGAGGCGACCCGGCGGAGACCCACCGGGACCCCCTGGCGGAGGACCATCAGGACCCCCTGGAGGACGCCCACCAAGTGGACCCCCTGGAGGCGGACCACCGGGCAGGGGAGGACCCCTGGACCGGGCAGACCCGGCGGAGGCCCTCCTGGAGGACCCCCTGGGGACCCCGACAACCAACCAGAAAGCGGTGACCCGGACGCCACCTGGCGGTGGATTGTCCACCTCCGCAGGAGGGTCCAGTCCCTCGAGCGCGAGATAGACACGGGCAAGGGCGAGATAACTCGCATCGCCAGGGTCGCCGCGGGCGCACAGAAAGAGCTGGACATTGCCAAGACGGAGATGGTCAAGATCGCCAAGGTCGCCACCGCCGCGCAGAGGGAGCTGGACATCGCCAGGGGCGAGACCAGGCTGCTGAACAAGGTCATCAACCGCCTGCAGCAGAGGTTGGACGAGCTGGAAGGCCGTGGGAGCGTCGGCAGCGACCACCCACCCCTGGAGTCTGGCTCGTCGGACGAAGGCTGGGGACCTGGACCAGGTCCAGGCAGACCCCACGCCCCCGGCGGAGCCCCCAGGAGTCGCCCCAGCGCCAGTGCCCCCTCTCTCAGCGCCCCCTCTCACCACAGCACGGGCCGCCGTAACGAGCGCGTGCTGCCCGGCAGTGGCAGTGAGGAGTGGTGTGATGAGTGGCTCAGGGCGGAGTACCACAACCGCCGTGCCCCACCGCGGACACCGGTACGCCCCCGACGCCCCGCACAAGCCCCGGAGCCAATTCCAATGGTTGGCGGGCGTTATGGTGTACTCAGGGATGAGGTCCCCGGAGGAGACGTGGAGTGGGATATCGGCGGAGTTGAGGAAGACCTGGAGGAATTCGGCATTTCCCCGCCGCGTGGTGTACGACGCGAGGCCGCTGAACGCAGCTGCCGGCGCCGTGATGAGGAGGCATACATGGAAGGGGTACGGCGTGAACATCTAGGTTCAGCGTACATGGAGAAACCACGGCGTAGCCACACGGATACCGTGGAGGAGATGGAACTGGCGGCCGTGGGACTCCGTGGGGGACGCCGTTGGGAACCTCGGTCGACCTCGCGGCCGGCGTTCATGGTTCCTGAGGCCGCGGATGCCGCCATGTGGGAAGACCTGAAGGACATCAAGCCCCCCATGTACGATGGCAACCCCCTCAACCTCGACCGCTTCTTGGAGAAGCTGGACGATTGGGTGGTGACCGTCACTGAAGACATGGATCCCGCAGATGCGGAGAGATATGTCTTCAAACGGTTCAGGTACCGCCTGCCGGAAGTGCTCCAAGAGCTATACTTCGTGGCGACCAAGGAGGGGAAAATCAAGACCCTCAAGGAAGCCAAGAAGTGGCTCAACGAGCAGGAGCGGGTGGACGCTCCGCAGGTGGCTGCCAAGCGGTGGAAGTCCATCAAGGTTCAGCATGATGGACGGGAGATCCGCCTACGAGATTGGCGGGACTTCCGGGGGCAATACACCCTCTTCCGCCGCAACGTGGAGGACTGGAATGAGGGTGACGAGCAGGCCTGCCTGCTCTCCATGCTGCCGGAAGCATGGATCATGAGAGTCACTGAGTCCAACCACACGGTCAAGATGATGCTCCCCAAGGAGTATCATACGAACGTGGTGGCTTGGGCAAGGAGGAACGTGGCCCGGGATGTCAAACGGCACTCCCTGCGGAACGCCCTCCTCATCACCGTCACCGGCGATCGCGAGAAGACCGCGATGTGGCGCCTTGATGAGTGTGACGTGAGCGGCCAGACCATCCGTCTGCAGGCCATCCCGGCGCGGATGAGCTGCAACGAGATCCTGGAGTGGGTTGGAGAGGAAGTACTCAAGGAGTACCGGAACCTCCACCACACCCGCGGGTTGAGGCCCGGCGACCGCGACGTCAACTACGTTGGCGAGGGGCCTGGTGGGGACGCTGCCATGGACCCAGCGGGAGCCGATGGCGGTGAGGCCCTCGACGACGATGACGACGACGATGAGCCCTGCCGAGATGGCCGTTTGTGCCTTCGTCGCCAACAACCTGAACGCGGGGAGCAACCGGGGAAGCTGGAAGCCCCTGCGGCAGGGTTGGAAGAAGAAGGAGAAGAAGGACCCCCGCCGCATTGGCAACCCTCCGCTGTCCTTTGGGGAGTTCATACAAGCTCACCCTGAGGGCTGTTTCGTGTGTTATGGGAGGAGGCAAGGCTTCAACCATGACCACCGGACATGCCCCATCCACCAGGCCGACACGGAGGCCTGTAAGAAGGTGCATGGGTCGAAGAAGCGTGCACCAGCGGGTATCCGGGAGACCAAAGTGGAGGTCGACAACGACGAGCTCTCCAAGCTGATGTCGGTGGGGACCGAGTTGGCCAAGGAGATCGAGGAGATCAAGAGGAACTGGGTCCCCAGGTCGGACAACAAGAACAAGGAGGACAAGGAGAACGACAAGAACAAGGACAAGGACAAGAAGGGTAAGAAAGGGGGAAAGAAGAGAGGTGTCAACGAGGTTGATGCGGAGGAGAGTACCCCTACTACCACCACAACTGACGCCCCTTAGCGGAGCCCCTGCAGCCAAGGGCCCCAGCGAGGGCGGTCGCAGGATGGTGTCGTGGGAAGCGCCACACCATCCCAGTCGGGAGACGATATGCACAAAGGGATTGCCGCGGGCGGAAGGCCCAGTCCGGCACCCGACAGTCGCGGTGGCGGGGTGAGGGCAAGTGAAGGCACGAAGCCTTGCACCCGTCCATGCTTCGCGACCGAGAATGTATTTGATGTGCTTCAACATCTATCCGAGAGTATCGGAGGATGGGCAGCCTGAGCCAATTGTCCACGACCTGCACCAGTCGCTTGTTGAGCTTCTGGAACGGCCGGAGATCCTGAGCTTGCACGCCGTGCGCCGAGTGGAGCGTGTGCGGCAGTTGCACCTTAAGGTCTGTGCCTTATGCGGGGAAGTGGAGAAGGTCTTCGACGTGTTGGTCGAACGGGAGCTCAGGTCAGCTTGGTCAAGGCTGGCCTACTTCCGCCAGAGTGTTTGACCGACAGTCGGAAACCTGTCAGGCTGAAGGTGGCGAACGGCCAGTACATGGTGGGAGGCACGAAGGAAGCGACCATTGGGCTGCAGTTCGTGAACCACCGTGAGCTGAGCCGCCCGGACCTCGGCAAGGAAATCCTCCTGCAAGGTCGCTTCTACGAGGCCGAGATGGACTGGGACATGATCGTTGGGTACGACTTGATGATGGATACGGACTCCGGCGTCCTCCCGGCCCAGGCCTCAATGACCCTGTACCAGGACGACCAGCTCTCGTGGCTTTCGTCACCTGAGCACCATGTGGAATACGAATGGATACACCCGGAACGCAATCAGCTCGAAGTAGCCGCGCTGGGCACTGAGCCAACTGGGCCAGCAAACCAGGAGTACGGCGTAATGCCGGAAGTGGGGAGCCGAGTGGTCGCGGACCTGGGAGCTTCGAATCTGGCCCTGGATGTGTTCTCCTCAGGAACCTCCGCCCATCTTCGGGTTTGTGAGAAGTACTGGAGCGCCCAGGATTCCGCGTGGAAGAAGCACTGGGATGTGGATCCATTGCCCCCGATGGGACATTCCAAGGGCGATAGCGAAGATTCGCAAGGACCGCTCCAAGGCAGTGCTGGTTGTTCCTATGAGATGCACCGAGGAGGAAAGCACCCGACATTGGGTGGTCTCATTGACAAACATGACCTTAAACAAGGTCGTCCTACCGGCTGGAGAGAGTGTCTATCAGGACGCTAAGGGACAGCGCATGCCACCTCAAAGATGGCCAACAGAATTCCACTATGTGGATGGGGGCCTTGAGCAGGCCGACACCACGGAGTTCGCGTGTGTCCACCGCATCATAGCGGAGCCCTGGCGGCAATACTTTGCGGTTTTTCCTGTTGACATCGGAGAATTGGAGGACCCCCTCACTGAAGAGGAGTTGGATCTGGTTCAGGGGTATATGGATCAGCCCCTTCACGACTGGGGAAGCCAGCGTGAGGGCAAGGGCCAGGACAAAGCCCCGTGGGAAGTGGAATCCATCGTCTCCGGTTCCTATGATGGGGATACCTTCGTAAGGAGATGCTGGACCACATGTCCAGCCAGGATGCTGGAAAGTTTGCTTGAGCCGGTGCGTGACTGTGCGGACCCCTCCGTGGACGACGTGATCATCGCGTCCGGGGACCCCATTATCAGCTATGAGGAGCTCCTGGAGGCACATGAGAGGGACAGCACCCGAGTGCTGGACCTTCTGGTTCGGCACAAACTCACGGGCAGCAGTGACAAGGCCACCATTGCGGTAAGCGAGGTGGTCTTCGCTGGCCACGTAGTTGGGAACGGGCAGCGGGAGCCCATACCTGGCAAGGTGGCTGCGATCGAGCACTGGGAAAAGCCCAAAACGGTCTCTGAGCTACGGGCGTACTTGGGGTTCTGCAACTACTACTCAGGGTATATCAAGATGTATGCCGAGTATGCAGCCCCCATGACGACCATGCTCAAGGGCAACCGAGAGGAGACCAAGAAGGGGTCCAAGAAGGCTCTGGTCTGGAATGCTGAGTCCGACCGTGCCTTTGAGGGGATGAAGCAGGCGTTGCTATCAGCAGTGGTTCTGCACCTCGTGGATCCTGACCGAGGGTTCGTTCTGCGCACCGACGCTTCCGACTACGCCGTTGGCGCTGTGTTGGAACAAGTGCTTGACAATGGGAGGCACGTGCCAGTGGCCTTCTGGAGCCGAGTCCTGGCGGAAGGCCAGAGACGGACGTGGACGCCCCGAGAAAAGCAGGCGTATGCCATCGTCATGGCTCTCAGGTAATGGGCTGGGTACATAGCCCTCCATCCTGTCACCGTCTGCACCGACCATCAGAGTCTGCAGTGGTGGCACAAAGAGACCGTGGACACCTCCTCTGGTCCCGCCTCCCGACGGGCAAGATGGCATGAGACCTTGGCCAAGTTGGACCTCACGGTTGGGTATGTTCCTGGCAAGGACAACACCGTGGCGGACTGTCTCAGGAGGTGGGCCTATCCCGCCAGCAAGGGCATGACAGACGTGTCTGCCCATGGCGATGAGGCTGAGACCGCTGAAGCCAAGAGGATCATAGAAATGGAGCGCCTGATGGAGGAGGAGGGTGTTAAATGCTTCCTCGTCATGGCTGCGGATGCCCCCCTCGGAACGAGGATGGGCAGAGCGGTCAGAGTACTCGCCCCTGATGGAGCTGAGTCCGACAAGCACCTCTTCCCTGAATCTTGCCCCCAGGACGACTGGACCGACGACTACGCTAAGTCTGAGGCCTTTGAGGCCAAATATAGGGCTGTGACCGACCCTGATGACGGGCAGAAGTGGCCAAAGGGGCTGACCGAAGAGGATGGCAAGCTTTACCGGAATGCTAAGCTGCTGGTCCCGGAGTCCCGGGTGCTCAAGCTGTGTGAGGCTTGGCACCACCACATGATGCACCCAGGGGTCAAGAATCAAGCCCTGGACATGCAGCGCCGGTTTGAGATCGACCAGATCGGTCTCTACACCGCCATCAAGGAGGTCAGGAAGGGTTGCTCCGTCTGTCAGGCCTGCAATCCCGATAACCGGAATGTCAAGGGGGAAGCCCGATGGACTCCGGTGCCTGACCAGCCCATGGAGAGCGTGGCCATGGACGTCTTCTCCATGCCCGAAGTTCACATTGGCAAAGAGACCTTTGACTGTGTGGTCCTTTGTGTGGACCGCCACAGCGGCTACGTAGTGGCCGTTCCGGCACGCAAAAAGGGGTTGCTTGCCAAGGAAGTGGCAGTCATGATGATTCGTCATTGGCTGACCGTCTTTGACATCCCCCGCACCATTTGCAGTGACCGAGGGCCCCAGTTTACTGGTGGCTGGTTCAAGGCCATGTGTTCCCTCATGGGAATACGTCATGCCAAGAGCGTCGCCCGTCTCAGCCGGTCTAACAGCCGGGCTGAACTGGCTTGAAGGCAGCTGTTCGAGAAGCTGCGCAAGATTCACATCACCAATCCACGTCAGAACTGGTTTGAGAAGATGTGGCCCGCTCTGAAGGCCCATCATGACACCCCCACTCTGGGTGGTTTGTCCCCTCACCAGATTCTGTTCGGCAGCGACCCCCTTGGTCGGGGACTTCCCTTGTCTGGTGATGGTATGGCCATGGACGCCAAGGAATTCTTTGGGCGGCAAGAGGCAAGGGCGCAGGACATCCGCCAGCAGCTCGAGGAGGAGCATGCTGAGCGTCAGAAGTCCGCCCCGAGCTCGACAGCGCAAAAGTTCAGCGTCGGAGACCCAGTGTGGGTGATCAGACCCCGCTCTATCGGCACCCACCGCACCAAAACCTGGTTCACACCCGGAGAGGTGGTTCGCAGAACTGGTGCGGACACCTACCGCATCAAGGTGGGCCACGGACAGTTCTGGGAGCGCCACGAGAGTCCACTCCGTGTGCGGGAGCCCGACCTCCGTGGCCAGCATGTGTCCCTGGACTATGCCGCACTTGAGGCTGATTCGGACGATGACTATGCTGAGCAGGACGACTATACCGTCGAGAAGATCCTGGCCCAGCGTCCGGACGCCTCGGCACCCGGGGGCCTGGAGTTCAAGGTTCGTTGGCGAGGCTATGGGCCGTCCGACGACAACTGGGAACCCGTCTCCTCGTTCGTGCCGCGGATTAACACCCCCTTCATGGACTACATCCGCAAGCACAAGACCAAGATCCATGTCTCGGACTTGGCAGCACTCACCCGGGCGATTGCAGCCAGGGGCGCCTGATCTCCGCCCTGAGCTCTCCCCTGATGCATTTTGAGCGCTTGTTAGGTTGACGGATCGTCCCTCACTTGCTTGCTCTCTTCCATCTTCCGGTGACCTGCCATCAGAGTGGCCATATACCCCCCCTGCTGAATCCAGGAGAGGATGGCCCCTCTCTTACACTTCTACTCGTCACTCCCCCCCTGCTGAATTCTTGGGAAACCAGGCAGGGCGACCTTGACATTTCCTGAGCTCTTAGAGCTCTTAGGGCCTGAGCTCTTGAAGCCCATACGACGTTGCGCAACGGATGCCGCTGTCATCGGCATTGGGATTTTTTGGTGTGTTGTCTGGTCCCATGGCACTTGCGGGATCCAGACCAGTCTACGTGTGTCTGCAGACTATATATGGCCTGAACTCAGGCGTTTTCCTGTCCACCCTCCTGCATATGCCTTATCCTAACCAGGGCGTGGTTTGGCGCTCTATCCAGAGTGTGTTTACACGCCTATTTACCCAGTTTATTGCTTACTTTTCTGCCCCCCCCCAGGATATTTGAATCTGTAAGTTGCGTATTATCAGCCCATCGGCGCCTATGGACTGATTTTCCCCCCCCCGAGGGGATGCGATTCGGAATACGCATGCGCCCTGAGTCGCCCTTTACATGCTCTTACATAAGGTCCAGCCAGGACCAGTACCTAAGTACAGATTCTTCTGTTTGGGTGCCCGTGATACCGTGTTCCCTAGTGGCTGTGATGTGCTGAGATCCTGATGGCGCCAGGCGGGAAGCCCAGTTGCCTGACTACACTCCCAGCGGTCCGCCACTGTCAGTCCCAGTGTGAGCCTACCGACTCGCAGACGCAGTTGCAGTCCGGTGGCGACCTCCGGTGTCCTGACCTCGGTCAGTCTGCCTGGGAAACTGTTGGTTTGAGGAGTCGACGCCTCCGCCCAGACTGCATGGGGACTCCCCCATGCATGGCCTTCGTGGTAATGGGGCGAGGGAAAAGACAGCCTTGATGCCCGATCCCTTATGGAGGAGTTCGTTCGATATTACCACTCTGGACTCGCGTCGTCGATATGGACATGGTGCGGCCAAGGAAGGACCCGTGGGGACTCTCCCTCAGACTGCGGCCTTGGGAAGCCCCGGGTAGCCTGATGGATCTTTGTGGTCGCTTTCGACCTGTGGGACCACCTCGGTCGTCGTGTGACGCCTATGTTGGCCGTGTATGCCACTGCCACTGTGGTAGTGACTGTCGCAGCCGGCACCTGGTGCGCCTGGTGAGGGTTAACGGGTCCTTTGGATGCCGAACAATCGCCGCCAGGACCCGGGACTTGATACTTGATACTATACTTGCAGCTACTAACAGCTACAGCAATGTACCTGTCTTACTGTGGGATTGTACTGGGCAGCCTAACCCGCAAATCAGCCTGAAGTGAGATGGGACACCACCCCCTTCAGGGGATGGTCCTGGCCACCCGCTGCCATGCTTGGGTGTTATCGAGCCCCCCCCAGGATTTGCTCTAAGGAGGGGGGTGAAGCGGTACCCAGAACCTATGGCCCATGGCCCGGAGGCCTGTGAGCCGTCACACCCGTTATGGCCCATGGCGCGGAGGCCTTTGAGCCGTCACACCCGTGCGGAAGCCGTTGACACCGGCTGTCAGCGGGATATCTCTGTTCTCTAACCCGCGAAATCTGGAATCCGATTTCTAACCATTAAATCGATGTGAAATTACCATAACTTTTTTGTCTTAGGCGATTTTCGTTCGGAAATCGGTGAAATACCCGATTTCTACCGCGATTTCTAATTGTCGTGAAATCGCCGCCAGACGTCGCCCGTTCTGTGCACTGCATTAGATAATTCTGTAAAACGATTCTTCTTGAAGTTAAGACTGAAACAGTCTTCGAGTGATCCGCAATTTGTTCCTTGATAGAACGCATCGCGTTCCAGATTTTTCCAAGAAAATTTGGGCGGCCGAAAGCGCTTTGCACCCCCAGGTGGATTAACAAGGGTTACGAGCGTTCAAGCGCCCAAGGACGAACTAACGTGCCTCATAGGCACTGTGTATGAGGTTTTGCCCCCCATAGGTATAGGATGAGACCAAAGGATCCCAACTCCCTAGGCCGAAAGGGTTATTTATTTTGAGTGTTCTCCAAGAAGTGCGCTTTTTCACGTACTTGGCATCCAAGTACCTGTAGAAGTATGTTGAGTTGGCATTTGCCCCACCCATGCTTGCCTCCACATCCGGGGCATATCAGTTGTCTTCCCCGGATAGTACATATATGATCTCCATATATATATTGGTAATATATTTTGCGTGCATGCTAAATTTCGGCTTTCCGAAAGGAGGTCAATTTTCGACCAAAGCACTTGCATGCGTGTTAAGGGACCACAGTTACTTTAGAATATAGGCACACTTTGATTCTAGGCCACTAGGTTGGGTGTAGAAGGCGAGGGTAGGGTTGTATGCCATATTTGGTGTCATATCACGTGCCCATTTGGCGGGTGCACCATTCCAAGACTAACCTGCCAATGGACCCCATATTGCACGAAGCCCTTCATTGTACTCCCAACCAACACTCGCAAGCCTAACCTCCGTGAAGGGACGCTTGTGGAGCGCTCCCGAAGCGATGCTTTGCGAGCAAGGTGTGTTTTTTGCAACATTCCATTTTTGCATGTGCCAACTTGGGAGGCCGCGCGCGCGACCTTCCAAAGTGCCCCAAGTGGGACACATATGTGAAATCGAAGGTCATTGGTGTCAAGTCATTGTGTTTAGAAGGATTGGTCGATTATTCAATCCAAGCCGAAGATATTATAATATATTTGTGTAGTTTTCAAGGCACTTTTGCGTGTATTTTCGCCAATTTTGCTGTTTTCTGCCCGTCATGATGTCAAGTGGCGACCGTGTATCTCAACGTTGCGCCCAATTGACATCATGACCCAAGTATGTTATGAGGGTACATACTTCAGTGCCCAACATATCTTGAACCCGTTGAACAACCCCACTTGAGCTTGGCATACCGTGGCCGCCATGTTGGCGATTTGGAACGATCCCAAATCACGGGCTCACTTGGCGACCCTGCCATTCCCAAAACCGGAGGGGTTCTGGCGACGCCCAAAAGATATGTTGGACGCATATGACTTGATACCAATCCTATGGCACACTCCGGTTGAAGTTGGGCATGTGCCTCATTTGCCCCAACCATGAGTGTGCGCATTTTCGGACATTTTGAGCAATTTTCCACATTTTCTGCCCGCCGTGCACCATGTTCAGCCCCCTCCTGCACGCCGAATGCATGAACCAATGGACCATATATGACATGAATGTTATGTATATTGGTCACCATGGTTGGCACACCACGTGGGCGAAGCGGAGCAACCTTCGTCAAGGTGCTAGCCCAAAGTCAGTGTGGACAATTTTGCCATTTTGGCAGATGTGGACCCGATTTGGATTGTCACCAGGCCGAGTGGCTTGGAGATCTTTGGGAGCCAAGTGCATGGGAGTATCTGTTGGACTCCTGGTATAACGCGTATGGAATGGCGGATCCGATCTCCAAGCCGGCGTGGAGATATACTATTGGGAGCACCCCCGGATTTTGGCTCATTTTGAGCAGCCAAAATGACCCCCTTTTGGGACCCGAATTTCACCCCCCGTGTGGTCAATTGGCGGCCCCATATCTCTATGCCCACAAGGAGCCAGGACCCAATTTCAAGTCGTGCACTCAGATAGAGGTCCTAGGTCCTGCCTCCCATCCTGTGAGCCATTGGCCTTGCCCTGGCCGGGACTTTGGTCTCATGACCCCACTTGACGAACCCGTGGTGCCCTGATGCCGGGACCTCAGAGGGAACCAGGTTGGGTGAGGGCTACAGGGGGTTTGTACTTGAAGGGCATAGGGTGAGTTGCCTCGTTCCTACCTCTGGCGGGTCCGGACGGGGGGTCAATTTTGGAAGTTTTTGAGCTAACATCAGTTTGGGCTGAAACAGCCCATTTTCAGCTACGAACTCCTAGAAAATAATGGCGAGGCCATATCTCTAGCTCAGAGAGGAGTTGGGACCTGCCGTTAAGGGAGCATAGCCAGCGACTGTCGGTTAGCCTTGAAGCTTCTTGGTTCCGAGGAACTCGCTTGTGGCTGGGCAGGACATCCTCCCCTATTGGCAGGGTTTCAGGGTCCGGACTGAGCAGGGCATGGGTCGTGTTTGAGCCCCCGCCCCCGCCAGCCACTGAGAGGGTCGGACCTGGGATTGGGATATGACTTGCAACTGAGTGTCTTTTGTCCTGTGATGCTCTTACCCCAGTCCAGTCTTAACCCCATGTGTACATATCCCGATGTGTTGCTGTACATACTTTTGTTCCCTTGTTTCAGGGTGGCAAGGATCCTGAAACACTTTGTCACATGACACGAGCGTGATGATGACCCTGTGAACACTGTGGCAGATTGCCTCAGTCGATGGGCCTACCCCGCGGGCAAGGCATGGATGGACATATCCAGCCATTGGGAAGCTGAGGAGGCCAAGGAGGCCAAGCGCATCATCGAGATGGAGAAGGCCATGGAGCATGAGGGGGTCAAGTGCTTTGTGGTGATGGCAAACCGTACAGACCTGGCCTAGTTCCGGGGTGCCCGAGTCCAAGCTATTTGAGAGGAAACCCTCGAGCAATGGATGGTGGCCCCCGTAGAGCTAGTCAGGTCGGTGGTCACAGAAGACTGGTCGGATGACTATGCGGCATCCGAACACCGGAGCAGGTACTGGAATGCCGTGAGCGCCCCGTCGGACGACGAATGGCCTGAGGGCTTGACCGAGGAAGGGGATAAATTATTCCTCAAGGACAAGCTATTGGTCCCGGAGAACCGAATGGAGGAGCTCATTGACCACTGGCATAATGCCCAGCTCATGCATCCTGGTCGGGACAAGATGCAGCAGGACCTGGAGTGGCTCTTCAAGTTCCCACCGGGGTACTACGCCATTCTGGACAAGTACTGCAGCGGTGTATACGGCTATACCAGAGGCCCCTATGCGGTCTGTGGCCATGGATGTATTCGCCATGCCTGAGGTCACCGTGGAAGGAGAGACCTACGACTGTGTCATCCTGGCGGTGGATAGGCACAGCGGATATATCTTGGCGGTCCCTGGCAAGAAGTCCAAGAAGAAGGACAAGAAGGACAAGCATGGAGTGGGTCTGCAGGCCAAGACCGTCGCTAATGCCATGATCTGGCATTGGCTGACAATTTTTGATGTCCCAGCTGTCATCTGCAGCGATCGGGGCAGTCAATCTGTGGGGACGTGGTTCAAGACAATGTGCAAGCACATGGGGATTTGGCACGCCAAGACCGTGGCGTACCACAGCCGGTCGAATGGCCGGGCTGAGGTGGCCGGGCAGCAGATGTTCGAAAAGTTCTGCCAGCTGCACATTTACGAACCTGGCCGGAATCGGTATCATTCGCTGTGGAGAGTACTCCAGGCGTACCACGACCTACCGGGGCCCACTGGACTGTCGCCCCATCGTATCCTGTTCCTACGGGATCGAGTGTCACGCACTCTCCGATGGTTGAACGATGGCAAGGTAGCCCGGGATGCGAGTGCTGTGATGACTGAGGCGGACGACACAGCGGCCAAGGTGTGCAAAGCACTTCAGGACGAGCATGAGAAGAGGGCCAAGTATTTCAAGCAGGGAAAATTCCAGAAGTACGCCCTCAGAGATACCGTATGGGTGGAGCGGCACCAAAAGGATGTCCTGTCCAGGCATCGGCAGGCGTCTCGGTATGTGCAAGGGGTAATCGTGCGGAAGGTCGGGCAGGATGTGTATGCAGTTCGTGTGGGGGATAACAAGATCCTTGACCGCGACCATACCCAGCTCCGTCCCCGAGCACCAGACCCCAGCGGACGTGCCGTCACCTTCGAGTTCACAGCCGGAGATCTGGACTCGGATGACGAGGGTGAGGACGATGACTTCACCGCTGAGGGGATCCTGACGGACAAGCCAGACCCAGGGACGCCTGGGGGGAGGTTAGATAAGGTCCGTTGGAGGAGATTTGCCGCATCCATAGATGCGTGGGAACCTCCGAGCAGTTTCGTGCCGAGGTATACCACGGTCTGGATGGAGTATCTAAGGAAAAAGAATATTTCCTTGGATGTCAAGGACGTGTTCGTCCATTCGGTGGCTGCAGCAGCACTGTGATGGATCCACCTTGGCATTCTTGTTTGTTTCTGTGCTTCAGAGACGGCTGAGGGCGTTCATCCGGGGATTTTTGGGCCTTGATTGGCCATATACCCCCTTCACTCGGTCTCCACATATATATTTCATTGTGGTATACGAATTTAGGTCGACCGATGACGTTTCTCTATCTTTGATCCCCTTGGTCCATGTTGTAGATCAAGGGGAGACCGTATATGGCGGAGGGCACCATTTATGAGTGTCCTCACCCCTCCCGTGGGGCATGGGGGGCGCCTACGCCGTATGTGGGGCCTCCACGTGTCCTTGGGACATGGGGGGGGGGGTTGGCGCCCATCGGGGTCCTCCCGTCCTCTCTTCAATGACTTTCGAGCGGATACAACGCTCTGAGAAGGGGAGTGAAGCCGGTTCGAACCCCCGTGGCGATCTCTGGGTCACTTGGGGTGTGTATCTTTGTGCAGGCAAGCGGCACTTGGCTGATATCATACTCTCCCATCCTAACCTGATGTAGTAGTGTGATAGGCCTGGCCATTTCAGCTATGAGCGGCCATATTCAATACCGAGGCGCCGCCGGCTGAGATTTATATATCAAAATATCAGAAATCAACAGGGTTTTTTATCATAATGTTTCCGTAATTTTTCGGCTATCCGTTTTGATTGTCAATGTATCGGCGGCTGTCAGTTGGCTCGCGATTTTGCGGTAACCGATTGGTTAACTGTTATTTCGAGATATTTTAGCGGAAACCCCGATGAAGGGTCAACTTTCATCAGAAAAGGGTTCGTTGCTTCCGTAATTTCCATGTTATACACTCACAAAGTTAATCTGATTTTTTCAGACATTCAGAATCGGATTTTGGATTTCAAGGTCGCCGCACTTGATATGATGAATTTCGAGTGGTCCTACTTTTTTCCTGATCACGAATCAACCTTTATTTTGTTGTCTCCTTCATTTTTCTTGGAGATATAGGCGAAACAAAATTGATTTGTGAGGCCACTTTGAAAGGTCATATCTCCAGCTCACTGCGAGGAGTCACAATTTTGAGATTCGGGCTAGAATCGCCTTGGTCTCAACTTAATTTGATGAGCGTCAAACGCCTTTGATGTGTACACATGCTTGGTGTAGCAAGGGATAATGGTCAAGAGGGTGGAAAATGATTTATAACTCTTGGACCATGCAACTGAATATTTTAATGCGACTTTCGAGTGTACCGCATGAGTGTTGGTGTTGCATATAAATTTTCTTTGGGATCCTACATATTTTTAACGTGAAGTTATGTCCATGGAGGGGCATGGCATACCATGGTGGGAGCCACTTTTGAAGGGTATGTGTTGTATGGATGGTATGTGCTTCGCTATGCGCACGCCCATGTTATATATCTCCGTTTGTAGGAAGATATGTGGAGTCATACGTGGCAAGGGCTTTGCCCATGGCCCAATGATGAGCTCCATAGCGCTAGACTAAGTCTACCGCACATATAGTGCATGTGGGAAGGCTTACAGAGCGACCCACAAGCGCCACTAGCAATTTTTCCATTTTCATGGTACGTATCGTGAGGAGGTTGGAAAGTGTTCTATGCGTCCATGTGGGGATCCAAGTGGGGGGTTTGTTCACAAATGGTCCCAAGCAATTGTGTATTGAACCATATGGTGATACCACGGGTGAGCGAAGTTATATACTATTGTGATTACTTTGAATTTGGCAACATTTGCATGTTTTTGACCTCATTTTATGCTCAATTTTGTATTTTATGTGCTCAACTGGTCGGCTAACAGTAAAGTGCCTAGAGATCTGTGAACTATGGTATGTTGCTTATATGTTGGCATATGGTTCGGTGTTGCACCTCACCATATGCCGGATCAGGTGGTCACTTTGGCGTGGCACACAAGGCCTCACAAAATTAGGTCTCAAATTCGTGAGTTGACTTGTGAAGCATGGCATGTATGTATCCGGAGGGGTTTGGGAGCCAATGTTGGGATTTTCCTGGGCATGAACCTTTGGTCTAGATCACCCTTGTATATTACTTTCGGGTTTGACACATGCATGGAGCATTTGAACATTTGCCGTATGCGTTTTTGAGTATATAATTGAATTTTGGGCATTATGGTGTGACTTGCCTAATTTTGCTATGTTGTGAGGTCATTTTCATGGGGCAATTCTCCAAGCCCAATCGACTCCAAGTCCAGCCAAAGTTATGTCAGGGTAGGGCATGGTCCTGAGTGCCACTCTAGGCCATGACACGCCACCACCCCCATTGGACTAGGATTTAGAGGCTTGGGATGGAACAATTTTTTGGGGTTTGTGTAGTGACTTTTGACACATGGCATTTAGCCATCTTATTTGACTTGGTTCAGGGCATCATGTTGGCGAGTCAAGGGAAGGTCCTGAGTCCAGGGATTGAGGGGTTTATGGCTGTGATTGTGTATGTTTCCATCTTTCCCCAATTCTGCTTGATTTGTGCTCATATGCCAATTTCAGGGCTTCCTTTTCCATTATTCCATTGGTGCAATTCTATGTACATGCCCAACGCCCGTGTCTCCGTGTGCACCGTGAGACGACCGCCGTGTTGAACGGAGTTGTTGGATGTCAACGCGGGACCTCAAACATCCTTGAAACCCCTCAGTGTGGATTATTTGGATTGGAGCTATTGTACCTGGGAGTTGGTTATTGGAAGGGAACAGAGTTTGTGTGAAGGAGCCATATTTTACTTTTTTTTGTTGGAAACTGTGCAGGATAGGGCAAGATCATGCAGAACCTGGTGAGAAGCAAGACCATAAGAGTGACAAAAAATGGTGGAAGGAATACAGCAGGGGCCGGTCCTGGTAGGGACTTTCTGTAGAACACAGCGGCGAGACATGCACTGAAACCCGTTCACCATTCGGGAACTCGATGCAGTGCTGTACAAACTACAACCGGGAAAATCCCCGGGGTGGACGGACTCCCGGCGGAACTCTACCGCAGGCTCACACTAAACGTAAAGAGACACTTGGCCGCGCGCTGGTGGGATATCGCCATCGGAAAAACGGACGCCACCAGACTGGGCGAGCCTGGTACACCCGCTGTATAAGAAAGGCAACTGGGCGAACTTAGACAGCTGGAGACCCATTGTATGCGCCACCACGGAAGCCAAACTCATATGGATGCTCATCCTCAAACGAGTGGCCCCGGCAGCGTACCGCGCCAGACCGCCCACAAGGTGGGGAGCCATACCGGGTAGGTCGCCGTTACAGGACATATTTGTGCAAGACGCCGTGGTGGACATGGACCCAATCAGCCTCATCATCACGTCCCTGGATGTCAAGGGGGCCTTCCCCAACACCCCGCACCGCCTCCTGCGAGCAGTCTCGGAACACATGGGACTCCCCTTCCAGGGTTTCCTAAAAGCGTACCTTGCCACCCTTATGTATGCAGTGAAGACCGCCGTGGGCACCAGCCCATGGGTCCACCCCGCCAGTGGAGTCTCGCAAGGGGGTGCGGAAGGCCCATTCCTCTTCCTACTCCTCACCCACCTGCTGGCATTTTACATCCGGCGCACGTACCTGGACGTGGCACCGTACCCCCTACGGACCACGCTCCTAGCATTTGCGGACGACATGGCGGTGGTGACCGCCACCGCCCGTCAACCCCTGACAACTACTCCGGACACCACAAGGGCCACCAAAGTCCTCCACGCTGTCACCACCCATCTGGAGGGCAACCAGCTACTGGTGCACAACGTCAAATCTGCCACCATGGTACACAACGCGCCACCGCCACCCCTCCGCCCCGGGGACCCGCCCATGAACCCAGTAAGCACGGCCACCCACCTGGGGGTCCAACAAGCGGCCACCGCCAGCTGGGTCACCGGACCACGAAATCTGGTACCACAGCTAACGCGAACACTAGTCATAGCGCGCATCGTGGCACTCTCTACACAGGCCCTGGCGCACTTCCTACAACCCGTGCTCAACGCAGCTCTAGGGTTCCAGGCCTTGCACCTAACGCACCCCCAACAAATGCTACAGGCAGCCACTACTGGGCTGCGACGGGCGTGGACCATGCACGGCCACCGACCCACGTCACTACCCGCGGCGGTACGCGCGGCGTCGCCACCATACTACGGGGATAACACCAATCACCTCGTCAACAACGCGTACACAGCCAAGAACGCGACCAACCTGCACCGTCTCATGCACAATCATGAGCCAGAGGTGAAGGACGTCGTCACGCTGACACTAGGAGAGGCCCAATACCATCGCAACACCTGCCCCCAGTACATACTTCACCAGCAAGGCCTCCCCACCAAGGTAGAGACCCGCATATGGAACCACCTGCAACTCCTGCTACCCCACCACCAACATGTCATCCAAACGAACCATCCGTGCGGGGAGGCCGGCCCTATAGTGGTCCTACACACCGACGTGGGTGGAGGACCAATAGGGAGCACCACTGACGCGTTCCCGTGGGGGGCCTGGCCACGGGTTGCTGCGGTGACACACACAAGCAAGCAGGCAGGCAAAGCACTGCGCTCACAGGGGCATCAATTACGCTCGTGTCATGTGACAAAGCATTTCAGGATCCTTGCCACTCTGGAACAAGGGAACAAAAGTATGTACAGCAACACATCAGGATATGTACACATGGGGTTAAGACCGGACTGGGGTAAGGGCATCACAGGACAATAGACACTCAGTCCCAACTCATATCCCAATCCCAGGTCGGACCCTCCCAGTGGCTGGTGGGGGCGGGGGCTCAAACACAACCCATGCCCTGCTCAGTCCGGACCCTGAAACCCTGCCAATAGGGGAGGATGTCCTGCCCAGCCACAGGCGAGTTCCTTGGAACCAAGTGGCCCCTAGGCAAACTGACAATGGCTCCCCATGCTCCTCTAACGGCGGGTCCCAATTCTTTTCTGAGCGAGAGATATGGCCCCGCCATCATCCCTCAGGAGTTGGTAGTTGGAAATGGGCTGTTTCAGCCCAAACTGATATTAGCTCAAAAATCTCCAAAATTGACCCCTCGTTTGGACCCGCCAGACGTAGGGACGAGGCAGCTGACCCTATGCCCTCTGAGTACAAACTCTCTGGAGCCCTCACCCAACCTGGTTCCCTCTGAGGTCCCGGCATCAGGGCACCACGGGTTCGTCAAGTGGGGTCATGATGCCAAAATCACCAAATTTGGCGTCATTCCCACGGGTGGCTTCCCCGGCCAGGGCAAGGCCAATGGCTCACAGGATAGGAGGCAGGACCTAGGGCTTGTATCTGAGTGTACAACTTGAAAATTAGGTCCGGGCTCGCTGTGGGCAAAGAGATATGGGGCCGCCAATTGACCACACGGGGGGTGAAATTGGGGTCCCAAAAGGGGGTCATTTTGGCTGCTCGAAATGAGCCAAAACTCGGGGGTGCTCCCAATAGTATATCTTCACGCCGGCTTGGAGATCAGATCTGCCATTCCATAGGTAATCCACCGGGAGTCCAACCGGGACTCTCATGCACTTGGCTACCAAATATCTCAATGCCACTTGGCGTGGTGACAATCCCCAATGGGTCCACAAATGCCAAAAAGGCAAAATTGTCCACACTCACTTTGGGCTAGCACCTTGACGAAGGTTGTTCCGCTTCGCCCACGTGGTGTGTGAACCATGGGGACCAATATACATAGCACCCATGTCATATATGGTCCATTGGTCCATGCATCCGGCGTGCACGGGTGGGCTGAACATAGTGCAGGGCGGGCAGAAAAACTGGAAAATTGCTCAAAATGGCCAAAAATGCGCACACTCATGGTTGGGGCAAATGAGGCACATGCCCGACTTGGACCGGAGTGTGCCATAGGATTGGTATCAAGTCATATGTGTCCAACATATCATTTGGGCGTCGCCCAACTCCTCCGGTTTTGGGAATGGCAGGGTCGCCAAGTGAGCCCATGATTTGGGATCGTCCCAAATCGCCAACGTGGCGGCCAGGATGTGCCAAGCCCAAGAGGAGTTATTCGCTGGGTTCAAGATATGTTGGGCACTGAAGTATGTACCCTCATAACATACTTGAGTCATGATGTCAATTGAGCGCAACGTTGAGATACACGGTCGCCACTTGACATCATGACGGGCAAAGAACAGCAATATTGGCGAAAAAACACCCAAAAGTGCCTTGAAAGGTGCACAAATATATTATAATATCTTCGGCTTGGATTGAGTAATCGACCAATCCTTCTAAACACAATGACTTGACACCAATGACCTTCCATTCCACATATGTGCTCCACTTAGGACGCTTTGAAAGGTCACGAGCGCTACTTCCCAAATGGACACATGAAAATATGGAAAATTGCAAAATACACACCTTGCTCCCAACGCATCGCTTTGGGATCGCAACACAAGCTTCCCTCCACGGAGGTTAGGCTTGCAATTGATCGTGGTGAGTATAAGGAAGGGCCTCGTGCAATATGAGGTCCATTGGTGGGTGTATCGCTCTTAGCCAAACCCGCCAAATGGGCACGCAATACAACACATGGCACATACCACATATTGCCCAAAAAGGTAGCTCCCCCCACGATATGTCATGCCCCTCCAAGGACATAACTTTGTGTCAATTGTTCATAGGAACTCAAGGAAAGTTCCTATGCAACACCAACACTCGCGCGCTACACTCGAATGTTATCTTAACGCACGCAATATCATGGCCAAAGAGTTATAACCCAAACTCTACCCTCTTGACCATGATCCATTACGCTAGCGCGCACGTGTGGAGACGCAAGGCGTATACAGCTTCCTAAATTACGTCAGGAGTATTGTGAATACATCCCACGTTTCCTTATTGTCATTCCTCGCAAGCGGCACGAGATATGACCCTCACAAGTGGCCTCACGAATCAACTTTGTTTTGCCCATATCTCTAAGACAAATGGAGGGCAAGACAAAAGGAAAGTTGATTCGTGCATAGGGAAGCACGTAGGTCCACTCGAAAGAGGTTAGATCAAGTGCGGGGATGTCGAAGTCGAAAACTCGATTTCGACATCCTGAAAAATTCGGATTAAGGTTGCGAGTGTAAGATGGGAAAATTGCGGATGCATCAATGCAATTCCTGAAGACTTTAGAGTCCTCGTCACGATTTGCGCTAAAATATCTGTATATAACAGTTAAACTGGCGGTTACGCTAAAGTCGCGAGCCAACCGCCAGCAGTCAAAACATTGATTGTCAGAACGGAAGCGTGAAAATTTACGGAAACAATATGAAAATAAAGGCCTGTTGATTCCTGATATTCTGATGTGTAAATCTCAGCGGGCGACGCATCGGTTGCCGATGCTGCCGCTAATAGCTGAAATGCCCAGGTCTCTCACACAAACACGTCTTACCTACATCTGTTGTTAGGGTTAGGTTGCCGAATCGACGGCCGAAGGCGGTGCGGGGCAGATTGGCGTGAAATAGTAAGATACCGGCAAATGGCAGTTTGCCGGTACATGGTAACATGCCCCAAGTGGCCGGAATGCCGTCACGGGGGCTTTACGGCAAGGGACACGCTCCTGCCGGGCTCTCACCGGGCTTCACCGGGCGTCTTCCCCTCCGTACATGCCCCACCATGGTCATGGGGTTCTGGGTACCGCTTCACCCCCCTCCTTAGAGCAAACCCTGGGGGGGGCTCGATAACACCCAAGCATGGCAGCGGGTACCCAGGACCATCCCCTGAGGGGGGGGGGTGTCACATCCTCACTTCGGGCTGATTCGCTGGTTAGGCTGCCCAAATCCCACAGTAAGACAGGTACGGTGCTGTAGCTGTTAGTAACTGCAAGTATAGTATCAAGTATCAAGTCCCGGGTCCTGGCGGTGATTGTTCGGCATCCAAAGGACCCGTTAACCCATACCAGGCGCACCGGGTGCCGGCTGCGACGGTCACTACCACAGTGGCAGTGGCATACACGGCCAACATAGGAGTCACGCGACGACCGAGGTGGTCCCACAGGTCGAAAGCGACCACAATAATCCATCAGGCTACCCCAAGCTTCCCAAGGCCCGCAGGCTGGGGGAGAGTCCCCACGGGTCCTTCCTCGGGCGCACCATGTCCATATCCAGACGCGGGTCCAGAGTGGTACAGCCGAACGAGCTCCTCCTTAAGGGATCAGGCATCAAGGCTGTCTTTTCCCTCGTCCTATTACCACGAAGGCCATACATGAGGGAGTCCTCATGCAGTGTGGGCGGAGGCGTCGACTCCTCAAATCACCAGTTTCCCAGGCAAACCTTCCCCCTCCGACTGCAAGTGCGTCTGCGAGTCGGCAGGCTCACACCCGGACTGACAGTGGCGGACCGCTGGGAGTGTAGTCAGGCAACTGGGCTTCCCGCCTGGCGCGATCAGGATCTCCACATCACAGCCACTAGGGCACACGGTATCACGGGCACTCAAACAGAAGAATCTGTACCTAAGTACTGGTCCAAGCTGGACCCTATGTAAGAACATGTAAACAGCGACTCAGGGCGCCTTCGTAGTCCGTTTCGCATCCCCTGGGAGGGAAAAACAGTCCACATCTCAGTGATGGGCCGATAACACTTAACATACAGACGCACATATCCTGGGGAACAGAAAAACAAGCAATAAGCGGGGTAAGCAGGCGTGTAAACACACTCTGGATAGAGCGCCAAACAACGCCCCGGTTAGGATAAGGCATATGCAGGAGGGTGGGCAAGAAAACGCCTGAGTTCAGGCCATATATAGTCGCGACACACGTAGACTGGTCTGGATCCCGCAAGTGCCATGGGACCAGACCACACACCGAAAATCGCAATGCCGATGACAGCGGCATCCGTTGCGCAACGACGTATGGGCTTCAAGGCCCGAAAAGCTCAAAAGGTGTGAAGGTCAGTCGCCCTACCTGGTTTCCCAAGGATTCAGCAGGGGGGGAAGTGACGAATAGAAGTTGAAGAGAGGGGCCATCCTCCTCTATATTCAGCAGGGGGGGGTATATGGCCACTCTGATGGCAGGTCACCGGAAGATGGAAGAGAGCAAGCAAGTCAGGGACGATCCGTCGACCAAACAAGCGCTCAAAACGCATCAGGGGAGAGCTCAGGGCGCTGATCAGGCACCCCTGGCTGCAATCGCCCGGGTGAGTGCTGCCAAGTCCGAGACGTCGATCTTGGTCTTGTGCTTGCGGATGTACTCCATGAAGGGAGTATTAACCCGCGGCACGAGCGAGGAGACGGGTTCCCAGGTGTCGTGGGACGGCCCATAGCCTCGCCAACGAACCTTGAACTCCAGACCTCCGGGTGCTGAGGTGTTCGGACGCTGGGCCAGGATCTTCTCGACTGTATAGCCGTCCTGCTCAGCGTAGTCGTCGTCCGAATCAGCCTCATGTGCAGCATAGCTCAGGGACACATGTTGGCCACGGAGGTCGGGTTCCCGCACACGGAGTTGACTCTCGTGGCGCTCCCGGAACTGTCCGTGACCCACCTTGATGCGGTAGGTGTCCTCACCAATCCTGCGGACCACCTCTCCGGGTGTGAACCAGGGTTTGGTGCGGTGGGTGCCCATAGGGCGGGGTCTGATCACCTCCACCGGGTCTCCCACCCTGAACTTCTGCGCTGTCGAGCTCGGGGCGGACTTCTGACGCTCAGCATGCTCCTTCTCGAGCTGCTGGCGGATGTCACGCGCCGTTGCCTCTTTCTGCGCGAAGAATTCCTTGGTGTCCATAGCCATGCCATCACCAGACAAGGGAAGTCCCCGACCCAGAAGGTCCCTGCCGAACAGAATCTGGTGAAGGGACAAACCTCCCGGGGTGGGGGTGTCATGATCGGCCTTTAGAGCGGGCCACATCTCCTCAAACCAGTTCCGACGTGGATTGGTGATGTGAATCTTGCGAGGCTTCTCAAACAGCTGCTGTCCAGCCACTTCAGCTCGGCCGTTAGACCGGCTGAGATAGGCGACGCTCTTGGCGTGACGTATTCCCATTAGAGAACACATGGCCTTGAACCAGCCACCAGTAAACTGGGGCCCTCGGTCACTGCAAATGGTACGGGGGATGTCGAAGACGGTCAGCCAATGACGAATCATCATGACT
Organism: Eutreptiella sp. 'Long Island Sound 2002'; assembly: GCA_964036045.1. Lineage (NCBI taxonomy): Eukaryota > Euglenozoa > Euglenophyceae > Eutreptiales > Eutreptiaceae > Eutreptiella > Eutreptiella sp. 'Long Island Sound 2002'. The sequence goes on from OZ038388.1 coordinate 9,599,720, forward strand.
GCCACTTCCTTGGCAAGCAACCCCTTTTTGCGTGCCGGAACGGCTACTACGTAGCCACTGTGGCGATCCACACAAAGAACCACACAGTCAAAGGTCTCCTTGCCAAAATGCACTTCGGGCATGGAGAAGACGTCCATGGCCACACTCTCCACGGGCTGGGCAGGAACCGGGGTCCATTGGGCTTCCCCCTTGACGTTCCGGTTGTCGGGATTGCAGGCCTGACAGACCAAGCAACCCTTCCTGACCTTCTTGATGCCGGTGTAGAGACCGATATGGTCGATCCCGAACCGGCGCTGCATGTCAAGGGCTTGCTTCTTGCCCCCTGGGTGCAGCATGTGGTGGTGCCAAGCCTCGCACAGCTCGAGCACCCGGGACTCCGGTACTAGCAGCTTACCATTCCGGTAGAGCTTGCCATCTTCCTCAGTCAGCCCCTTTGGCCACTTCTGCCCGTCATCAGGGTCGGTCACAGCCCTATATTCGGCCTGAAAGGCCTCAGACTTGGCGTAGTCGTCGGTCCAGTCGTCCTGGAGGCAAGATTCAGGGAAGAGGGGCTTGTCGGACTCAGCTCCATCAGGGGCGAGTACTCTGACCGCTCTGCCCGTCCTCGTTCCGAGGGGGGCATCCGCAGCCATGACGACGAAGCATTTAACACCCTCCTCCTCCATCAGGCGCTCCATTTCAATGATCTTCTTGGCTTCAGCGGTCTCAGCCTCATCGCCATGGGGCGAGATATCTGTCATGCCCTTGCTGGCGGGATAGGCCCACCTGCTGAGACAGTCCGCCACGGTGTTATCCTTTCCAGGAATATACACAACTGTGAGATCGAACTTGGCCAAGGTCTCATGCCATCTTGCCCGTCGGGAGGCGGGACCAGAGGGTGTGTCCACGTGCTCCTTGTGCCACGACTGCAGACTCTGATGGTCGGTGCAGGCGGTGACGGGATGGAGGGCTGTGTACCCAGCCCATTTCCTGAGAGCCATGACGATGGCATACGCCTCCTTTTCTCGGGGCGTCCACGTCCGTCTCTGGCCTTCCGCCAGGACTCGGCTCCAGAAGGCCACGGGCACGTGCCTCCCATCGTCAAGCACTTGCTCCAACACAGCGCCAACAGCGTAGTCGGAAGCGTCGGTGCGCAGGACGAACCCTCGGTCAGGATCCACGAGGTGCAGACCCACTGCGGATAGCAGCGCCTGCTTCATCCCCTCAAAGGACGGTCGGACTCAGCAGTCCAGACCAGAGCCTTCTTGGACCCCTCCTTGGTCTCCTCTCGGTTGCCCTTGAGCATGGTCGTCACGGGGGCTGCATACTCGGCATACATCTTGATATACCCCGAGTAGTAGTTGCAGAACCCCAGATACGCCCGTAGCTCAGAGACCGTTTTGGGCTTTTCCCCGTGCTCGATCGCAGCCACCTTGCCAGGTATGGGCTCCCGCTGCCCGTTCCCGACTACGTGGCTAGCGAAGACCACCTCGCCCACCGCAATGGTGGCCTTGTCACTGCTGCCCGTCAGTTTGTGCCGAACCAGAAGGTCGAGCACTCGAGTGACGTCTCTTTCATGTGCCTCCAGGAGCTCCTCGTAGCTCATACTGGGGTCCCCGGACGCGATGATCACGTCGTCCACGAAGGGGTCCGCACAGTCACGCACTGGCTCAAGCAGGTTCTCCAGCATCCGCTGAAAAGCCGCATTGCCGTTGGTAACGCCCATGGGCATCACCTTCCACTGGAGAGGTCCAAGTGGGGTGCTCATGGCTGTGCAGGCACGGACTCCTCGGCGAGAGGCATCAGATGATAACCATTTTTCAGGTCAATCACCGTGAAGATCCTCCGCCGGTGTTGTTTTTGCAGCATGTCCTCAATGAGGGGCAGCGCATAGCTGTCGTGCTGCGTTTGGGCGTTTAGGCCGCGGTAGTCTACCACGAGCCGCCATTCACCGGCCATCTTCTTGGGGACGACGAAGCACGGAGAGGCCCATTCGGAGTGGCACGGCTCGAGCCAGCCTCTCTCGATGAAGTCACGGAGGATCTTCTCCATGGCCTCCTTCCTCTCGCCCCTCAGGGCAAACTCCCGGTGTCGATACACACGGGGGTCCTGCTTCAGTCGTATCTTGGCCTCGCCATACGGTCCACGCACCGGTGGGGGAAACACAGGCTTTCCGCTGAAGAAGGTATCACCATACTTCTGCTTCAGCCTGGCCCTCAATGCCTGGATCTTGGGGCAATCATCGGACTCCGCCTTTGCTTTTCCGGGCACCTGGACCACTGAGCTTACTTGAGGGGTAGCGACCCCGCTTGGCTTCGGCTCAGGTGGTCTTCCCAGGTGGCCCAAAGGGCCATCTCTGGTCTCGCCTCTAAACAGATCGCCGTAGGTGGGTGGGTTACCCCCGATTGGCTCGTCCTGGCTGGACATATGATCCAGCACCCTCTGCACGAAGGTATTCCCATCATAGGAACCGGAGACAATCGGGTCCACTTCCCACCAGGCTTTGTCCTGGCCCTTGCCCTCACGCTGGTTTCCCCAGTCGTGAAAGGGCTGATCCATATACCCCTGAACCAGATCCAACTCCTCTTCAGTGAGGGGGTCCTCCGATTCTCCGATGTCAACAGGGGGAACCGCAAAGCATTGCCTCCAAGGCTCCGCTACGATGCGGTTGACACACACGAAATCAGTGGCGTCGGCCTGATCAAGGCCCCCATCCACATAGTGGAATTCCGTTGGCCATCTCTGGGGTGTCATGGGCTGTCCCTTAGCGTCCTGATAGACACTCTCTCCAGCCGGTAGGACGATCTTGTTTAAGGTCATGTTGGTCAATGAGACTACCCAATGTCGGGTACTTTCCTCCTCGGTGCATCCCATAGGAACAACCAGCACTGCCTTGGAGCGGTCCTTGCGAATCTTCGCTATCGCTCTTGGAATGTCCCAACGGGGGCAATGGATCCACATCAATCCCTGATGCGGACCCCAGTGCTTCTTCCACGCGGAGTCCTGTGCGCTCCAGTACTTCTCACAAACCCGCAGATGGGCGGAGGTTCCTGAAGAGAACGCATCTAGGGCCAGATCCGAAGCTCCCAGGTCCGCGACCACTCGGCTCGCCACTTCCGGCATTACGCCGTACTCCTGGTTTGCTGGCCCAGTGGGCTCAGTGTCCAGCGCGGCCACTTCGAGCTGATTGCGTTCCGGGTGGATCCATTGGCATTCCACATGGTGCTCAGGTGACGAAAGCCACGAGAGCTGGTCGTCCTGGTACAGGGTCGTGGAGGCCTGGGCCGGGAGGACGCCGGAGTCCGTCTCCATCATGAAGTCGTACCCAACGATCATGTCCCAGTCCATCGGGGCCTCGTAGAAGCGACCTTGCAGGTGGATTTCCTTGCCGAGGTCTGGGCGGCTCAGCTCACGGTGGTTCGCGAACTGCAGCCCAATGGCCGCTTCCTTCGTGCCTCCCACCATGTACTGGCCGTTCGCCACCTTCAGCCTGACAGGTTTCCGACTGTCGGTCAAACACTCTGGTGGGAGTGGGCCAGCCTTGACCAAGCTGACCTGAGCTCCCGTGTCGACCAACACGTCGAAGACCTTTTCCACTTCCCCGCATAAGGCACGGACCTTAAGGTGCAACTGCCGCTCACGCCAAACTCGGCGCACGGCGTGCAAGCTCAGGATCTCCGGCCGTTCCAAAAGCTCAACAAGCGACTGGTGCAGGGCGTGGACAATCGGCTCGGGCTGCCCCTCTGCAGCATCCAGCTGCGGTCCGGGTGATCCTCCGATACTCCCGGATAGATCTTGAAGTACATCAAACACATTCTTGGTCGCGAAGGATGGACGGGTGCAAGGGTTCGTGCCTTCACTTGCCCTCACCCCGCCTCCGCGACTGGGTGCCCGACCGGGCCTTCTGCCCGCGGCAGTTCTTTGTGCTTACTGACTCCCGATTGGGATGGTGTGGCGCTTCCCACGACACCATCCTGCGACCGCCCTAGCTGGGGCCCTTGGCTGCAGGGGCTCCGCTAGGGGGCGTCGGTTGTGGTGGAAGTAGGGGTGTTCTCCTCCGCGTCAACCTCGTTGACACCCTTCTTCCTCCTATTTCTAGGCTTCTTGTCCTTGTCCTTGTTCTGGTCATTCTGGTTGTTCTCCTTGTTCTTGTTGTCCGACCTGGGGACCCAGTTCCTCTTGATCTCCTGGATCTTCTTGGCCAACTCGGTCCCCTGCGACATCAGCTTGGAGAGCTCGTCCTTGTCCACCTCCACTTTGGCCTCCCGGATACCCGCGGCTGCACGCTTCTTCGACCCGTGCGCCTTCTTGTAGGCCTCCGTATCAGCCTGGTTGGTAGGGCATGTTCGCTGGTCATGGTTGAAGCCTTTCTTCCTCCCATAACACACGAAACAGCCCTGAGGGTGAGCTCGTATGAACTCCCCAAAGGACAGCGGAGGGTTGCCAATGCGGCGAGGGTCCCTCTTCTCCTTCTTCTTCCAACCCGGCTGCAGGGGCTTCCAGCTTCCCCGGTTGTTCCCCGCGCCGTTGTGGGCCACGAAGGCACAAACGGCCATCGCGGCGGGCTCATCGTCGTCGTCATCGTCGACGAGATGCTCATCGCCGTCGGCTCCCGCTGGAGTCATGGCAGCTTCCCCGCCAGATCCCTCGCCAACGTAGTTGACGTCGCGGTCGCCGGGCCTCAACCCGCGGGTGTGGTGGAGGTTCCGGTACCCCTTGAGTACTTCCTCTCCAACCCACTCCAGGATCTGGTCGCAGCTCATCCGCGCCAGGATGGCCTGCAGACGGATGGTCTGGCCGCTCACGTCACACGCGTCAAGGCGCCACATCGCGGTCTTCTCGCGATCGCCCGAGACAGTGATGAGGAGAGCGTTCCGCAGGGAGTGCCGTTTGACATCCCGGGCCACGTTCTTCCTCGTCCAAGCCACCACGTTCGTATGATACTCTTTGGGGAGCATCATCTTGACCGTGTGGTTGGACTTGGCCCGCTTGGCTTCCTCCTTGGTGACCCTCTTGATCCATGCTTCCGGCAGCATGGAGAGCACGCGAGCCTGCTCGTCACCCTCGTTCCAGTCCTCCGCGTTGCGGCCGAAAAGGGTGTATTGCCCTCGGAAGTCCCGCCAGTCCCGTAGGCGGATCTCCCGTCCATCATGCTGAAGCTTGATGGACTTCCACCGCTTGGCAGCCACCTGCGGAGCGTCCACCCGCTCCTGCTCGTTGAGCCACTTCTTGGCTTCCTTGAGGGTCTTGATCTTCCCCTCCTTGGTTGCCACGAAGTATAGCTCTTGGAGCACTTCCGGCAGGCGGTACCTGAACCGTCTGAAGACATATTTCTCCGCATCTGCGGGATCCATGTCTTCAGTGACGGTTACCCCCCAATCGTCCAGCTTCTCCAAGAAGCGGTCGAGGTTGAGGGCGTTGCCGTCGTACATGGGAGACTTGATGTCCTTCAAGTCTTCCCACACGGCGGCATCCGCGGCCTTAGAGACCATGAACGCCGGCCGCGAGGTCGACCAAGGTTCCCATCGGCCTCGCCCTCGGACTCCCACGGCCGCCACGTCCATCTCCTCCATGGAGTCCCTGTGGCTACGCCGCGGTTCCTCCATGTACGCTGAACCCAGCTGTTCACGCCGTACCCCTTCCATGTATGCCTCCTCATCATGGCGCCGGCGGCCGCGTTCAGCGGCCTCCCGTCGTACACCACGCGGCGGGCTAATGTCGAACTCCTCCAGGGCCTCACCTCCGCCAACATCCCGACATCCAACTCCACGTCTCCTCCGGGGTCCTCATCGCTGAGTCCACCATAACGTCTGCCAGCCATTGGGATTGGCTCCGGGGCTGGTGCGGGGCGTCGGGGGCGTACCGGTGTCTGCGGTGGAGCACGGCGGTTGTGGTAGTCCGAACTGAGCCACTCATCACGCCAATCCTCACTGCCACTGCCGGGCGGCACGCGCTCGTTGCGGCGGCCCGCGCTGTGGTGAGACGGGGCGGTGAGAGAGGGGGCCCTGGCGCTGGGGCGACTCCTGGGGGCTCTGCCGGGGGCGTGGGGTCTGCCTGGACCTGGTCCGGGTCCCCAGCCGTCGTCCGACGAGCCAGACTCCCACGGGCTTCCAGCGCGTCCAGCCTCTGCTGCAGGCCGCTGATGACCTTGTTCAGCGACCTGGTCTCGCCCCTGGCGATATCCAGCAGCCTCTGGGTGGCGGTGCGGACGCTGGTGCTCTTGACCATCTCGATCTTGGCGATGTCCACCTCTCTCTGCGCGCGCGCGGCGACCCTGGCGATGCGAGTCATCTCGCCCTTGCCCGTGTCTACCTCGCGCTCGAGGGACTGGACCCTCCTGCGGAGGTAGAGAATCCACCGCCGGGTGGCATCCGGGTCGCCGTCCCCTGGTGGGTCGTCGGGTTCCCCAGGGGGTCCTCCAGGAGGGCCTCTGCCGGGTCCGCCCGGTCCAGGGGGTCCTACCCCGCCCGGTAGTCCGCCTCCAGGGGGTCCACTTGGTGGGCGTCCTTCAGGGGGTCCTGATGGTCCTCCGCCAGGGGGTCCCGGTGGGTCTCCGCCGGGTCGCCTCGGTGGGTCCGAGGATGGGCGCTTCTTCGTGATGTGGAAGTCCATGTCGCCATCCTCGTCCATGTCACCCCACCTGGGCGTCTCGGTCTCGGAAGACTCCGAGCTCCGGTAGGGAGGAGGGGGATCCTCATCCTCACCTTCCGGCTCCATGGGGACGTCTCCGCTTCCTCCGCCAGCCACTCCTCGGCGATGTCGGCGGCCTCGTTCATCCCCGTCGCTGGCGGTGAAGAAGGGGTCGCTGTCGTGGGGGTGTCCGCCCGCTGGCCTCCGTGGCCTCCCGGGGGTCTTCCCCTTACCCTTCCTCCGTCGGTAGGCAGTGGGGCCACTGCTCCGACTGCTGCCCGTGTCGGCCTCGTCCAGCGTCATCTTGCAGGAGGCGTCCCCTTCGAAAAGCTTTCGAAGGGTCTCCACTCGTGATCCTCCCGGGGGAGTCTCGCGGCGAAGTTTGGCCTCTGCCTCCTCCATTGCGGCGGTGGTGGCTGCAGCAGCTCGCCCTTCGGCTCCTTCCCGGGCACGAGCCGCTTCGGCTTCCCGAGCCCCCAGCAGCCGAGCCTTCTCCGCTTCCAACGCCACCAACTCCGCCTCCGTCTTGGCCCTCTCCTCAGCGACCTTCCTTCGCGTGGCCTCGATGGCGTCCTTCTTCGCGGCGTCCGCCTGGGCCTCATCCGTAGCCTTGGCGTGGGCCCTTTCCAGCGCCTTCACCTCGGCCTCCTTGCAGGCAATGGCGTCCTGCGTCAGGCGGGCTTCCTCGTCGGCTGCCACCAGATCACCGTTGACCTGGGCAGTCGCTGCCCCATGGGCGGCCACGGCCGTGAGTCCGGCCTCAATGGCCGCCACGGTCGAGGCGTGGATGGCCATGCCATGCGCCCACTCCGCAGCCTCCTGCTGGGCGATGCCGACGGCGCCCTCCATGGCAGCGCTGTGCTGCTTGGCCCGTTACCGGGCAACCTGAAGGTTGCAGGGCACCCCACAGGCGCGCTCACAGGCGTGCGCCACGTCCCTTTGGTCGGGAGTGACGCTGCTGCTGGAGCTGGCCTGGTCGGCCGGCATTCTCCCCCGTTGGGCCGACTCCACGTCGCTGCTGGGGCCTGACATCCTCAGGGGCAGCGGACGGGGCTTGGCCTTGGTCTGCTTGGCGACTTCGAGGAAGTCACCAAGGGTGGTGTGGCTGGGGTGATGACCACCATTGGCGCGTTGGGGACTGGGGGCTGGGGTTCCGCCCTTGGCGCCTTGGGCGGCTTCGGCGGCCAGGGACTCCTGGTACTCCCGCCACTTCCGGTCCCGCTTCCTGTCCCCGGCGGACCGCTTCTCCTTCCCCGGAGACGCGCTGCTGCTGCTGCCCTGCAGCCTGCGCTCGCTCCCCGGTTCCGGGAAGTTCTTCTCGATCATGTCCCACATGGAGACGTTGATCGAGGCGCCCGACGGGTACTCGTCAGGCTTCTCCTCCTCCTCAATCCCGTCGGGGCGCAGCCCTCCGCCGGGCCTGTCCGGCCGGGTCCAGACCCTCCAGCGCCTCTGCTGGAAGCAGAAGGCAACCCCTTCCACCCGCAGCCAGTCTTCGACTGCCTGCAGGCGGTCGGGGCTCATATCTGTGCGGAGCTCGAAGCTCCCGGGCATGCCGCCTTCGCACTGGGGCTGGCTGTGGCGATAGTGCTGGTCCCACACCAACCCTCGGAGTGGGCGTACCGCATGGGGGTGGGGCCGCGGCCACGTCTTGCCCGCTTCTTGCCAGTTTACCATGGCAGCGGGCGGCGTAGTTGGTCTTGAGGTCCTTGGTGGTCACTCGTTCCGCTCAACGAACTGGTCCTGGTGGTGTTTGTTGAGGCGGGTGATGCAGCACTGGACTGGGAGTGCGGCCGGTGCTGGTCGGCCGGTGGTTGTGGAAGTGGTTGCTGTAGCTGGGTGTGCGGCCTTGCTGGTCGGCCGAGGGAACTCGTTGATGACGGAGTTTCGGTCCCCGCACTTCCTTCACTGACTCGGCGCTGTCGCTGGGCGGCGCTGCGAGCCGGCGCACTGCGCTGCGAGCTGCGAGCTGCGAGCTGCTGCGCCGCGCTGCTCGGGGTTGGTGGCCCCGAGTGGCACGCGAGGGATGGGTAACCCCGCGGCGGTGAAACGCTTTTGACGTGTTCCCGTGGGGGGCCTGGCCACGGGACGCTGCGGTGACACGCACAAGCAAGCAGGCAGGCAAAGCACTGCGCTCACAGGGGCATCAATTACGCTCGTGTCATGTGACAAAGCGTTTCAGGATCCTTGCCACTCTGAGACAAGGGAACGAACGTATGTACAGCAACACATCAGGATATGTACACATGGGGTTGAGACTGGACTGGGGTCAGGGCATCACAGGACAATAGACACTCAGTTCCAACTCATATCCCAATCCGAGGTCCGACCCTCCAAGTGGCTGGTGGGGGCGGGGGCTCAAACACAACCCATGCCCTGCTCAGTCCGGACCCTGAAACCCTGCCAATAGGGGAGGTGTACCGCCCAGCCACAGGCGAGTTCCTGAGAACATAGGGGACCCGAAGGCCAACCAACAGTGGCTCCCTCTGCTCCCTTAATGACAGGTCCCAACTCCACTCTGAGCCAGAGATATGGCCCCGCCATCATCCCTCAGGAGTTGGTAGCTGGAAATGGGCTGTTTCAGCCCAAACTGATATTAGCTCAAAAATCTCCAAACTTGACCCCTCGTTTGGACCCGCCAAAGGTAGGGACGAGGCAACTGACTGTATGCCCTTCGAGTACCAACCCTTTGGAGCCCTCACCCAACCTGGTTCCCTCTGAGGTCCCGGCATCAGGGCACCGCGGGTTCGTCAAGTGGGGTCATGATGCCAAAATCACCAAATTCGGTGTCATTCCCACGCGTGGCTTTCCCGGCCAGGGCAAGGCCAATGGCTCACAGGATAGGAGGCAGGACTTGAGACTTGTATCTGAGTGTACAACTTGAAAATTAGGTCCGGGCTCCCTGTGGGCATAGAGATATGGGGCCGCCAATTGGCCACACGGGGAAGTGAAATTGGGGTCCCAAAGGGGGTCATTTTGGCTGCTCGTAAAGAGCCAAAACTCGGGGGTGCTCCCAGTAGTATATCTTCACGCCGGCTTGGAGATCAGATCTGCCATTCCATAGGTGATCCACCGGGAATCCAACTGAGACTCCCATGCACTTGGCTCCCGGCGTGGTGACAATCCCAAATGGGTCCACAAATGCCAAAATGGCAAAATTGTCCACACTCACTTTGGGCTAGCACCTTGACGAAGGTTGCTCCGCTTCGCCCACGTGGTGTGTGAACCATGGGGACCAATATACATAACACCCATGTCATATATGGTCCCCTGGTCCATGCGTCCGGCGTGCACGGGTGGGCTGAACATAGTGCAGGGCGGGCAGAAAAAGTGGAAAGTAGCTCAAAATGGCCAAAAATGCGCACACTCATGGTTGGGGCAAATGAGGCACATGCCCGACTTGGACCGGAGTGTGCCATAGGATTGGTATCAAGTCATATGTGTCCAACATATCTTTTGGGCGTCGCCCAACCCCTCTGGTTTTGGGAATGGCAGGGTCGCCAAGTGAGCCCATGATTTGGGATAGTCCCAAATCGCCAACATGGCGGCCACAGTGTGCCAAGCCCAAGAGGAGTTATTCGCCGGGTTCAAGATATTGAAGCGGTACCCAGAACCCCATGGCCAGGTTACGGCATACAACCGGTCTCCGGTCCACTAACCCCATGTACGGCGTGTTCCGTGCCGTGAAGCCCCGCATCGGCAACCGATGCACCGCCAGCGGAGATTTGTGTATCAGAATATCAGGAATCAACAGGGTTTTATTTTCATATTGTTTCCGTCAATTTTTACGTTTCCGTTCCGATACTCACTGTTTTGACTGCTGGCGGTTGGATCGCGACTTTACCGTAACCGCCAGTTTAACTGTTTATAATGGAAATTTTAACGCTATCCGTCACGAAGGCTCCAAAGTCGCCAGGAACTGCATGGATGCTTCCGCAATTTTCATAATTAATACTCGCAACCTTAATCCGAATTTTTCAGGATGTCGAAATCGGATTTTCGACTTCGACATCCCCGCACTTGATTTGACCTCTTTCGAGTGGACCTACGTGCTTCCGTATGCACGAATCAACTTCCCTTTTATCTTGCCCTCCATTTGTCTTAAAGATATGGGCAAAACAAAGTTGATTCGTGAGGCCACTTGTGAAGGTCATATCTCGTGTTGCTTGCGAGTATTGACGATAAGGAAACGTGGGATGTATTCACAATACTCCCGACGTAACTTAGGAAGCATTATATGCCTTGCGTCTCCACACGTGCGCGCTAGTGTAATGGATCATGGTCAAGAGGGTAGAGTTTGCGTTACAACTCATTGGCCATGATATTGCGTGTGTTAAGATAACTTTCGAGTGTAGCGCGCAAGTGTTGGTGTTGCATAGGAACTCTCCTTGAGTTCCTATGAGCGATTGACACAAAGATATGCCCTTGGAGGGGCATGACATATCGTGGTGGGAGCTACATTTTTGGGCAATATGTGGTATGTGCCATGTGTTGTGTTGTGTGCCCATTTGGCGGGCCCATTGCTCCAAGACAAGCCCGCCAATGGACCTCATATTGTGCAAGCCCCTTCTCCATACTCCCTACGATACATTGCAAGCCTAACTTTCGTGAAGGGAAGCTTGTGTGGTGAACCCGAAGCGATGCGTTGGGAGCAAAGTGTGTGTTTTACAATTTTCCATATTTTCATGTGCCCACTTGGGAAGTAGCGCTCGTAACCTTTCAGGGCGCCCCAAGTGGAGCACATATGTGGGATTGAAGGTCATTGGTGTCAGGTCATTGTGTTTAGAAGGATTAAGTGATTGCACGATCCAAGCCAAAGATATTATAATATAATTGCGCGCCTTTCAAGGCACTTTTGTGTATCTTTGTGCCAATTTTGCCGTTTTTGGCTCGTCATGATGTCAAGTGGCGACCGTATATCTCAACGTTGCGCTCAATTGACATCATGACCCAAGTATGTTATGAGGGTACATACTTCGGTCCCCAACATATCTTGGACCCGGCGAATAACTCTTCTTGGGCTTGGCATACCGTGGCTGCCATGTTGGCGATTTGGGACTATCCCAAATCATGGGCTTACTTGGCGACCCTGCCATTCTGAATATCGGAGGAGTTGGGCGACGCCCAAAAGATATGTTGGACCAATATGACTTGATACCAATCCTATGGCACACTCCGGTCCGAGTCGGGCATGTGCCTCATTTGCCCCAACCATGAGTGTGCGCATTTTTGGCCACTTTGAGCATTTTTCCACTTTTGCTGCCCGCCGTGCACTATGTTCTAACCCTCGTGCATGCCGGACGCATTGACCAATGGACCATATATGACATGGGTGTTATGGGTAATGGTCCCCATGGTCCACACACCACGTGGGCGAAGCGGAGCCGCCTTCGTTGAGGCGCTAGGCCAAATTGAGTATGGGCAATTTTGCCATTTTTGCATTTGTGGACCCAATTGGGATCGTCACCACGCCGAGTGGCATGGAGATCTTCGAGAGCCAAGGGCATGGGAGTCTCTGTTGGACTCCAGGTGGATCACGTATGGAATGGCAGATCCGATCTTTAAGCCGGCGTGGAGATATACTATTGGGAGCACACCGAATTTTGGCTCATTTCAGGCAGCCAAAATGACCCAATTTTGGGACCCCAATTTCCCCCTTCCGTGTGGTCAATTGGCGGCCCCATTTCTCTAAGCCCATAGGGAGCCCGGACCTAAATTCAAGTTGTACACTCAGATATAAGTCCTAGGTCCTGCCTCCTACCCTGTGGGTTATTGGCCTTACCTTGGCCGGGTGAGCCACGCGTGGGAATGACGCCAATTTTGGTGATTTTGGCATCATGACCCCACATGACTCATCCGTGTTGCCCTGATGCCGGGACCTCAGAGGGAACCAGGTTGGGTGAGGGCTCCAAAGGGTTTGTACTCGAAGGGCATAGGGTCAGTTGCCTCGTCCCTACCTCTGGCGGGTCCGGACGAGGGGTCAATTTTGGGGATTTTTGAGTTAATTTCAGTTTGGGCTGAAACAGCCCATTTTCAGCTACCAACTCCTGGGTGATACTGGCGGGGCCATCTCTCTGGCTCAGAGTGGAGTTGGGACCTGTCATTAAGGGAGCATGGGGAGCCACTGCCGGTTGGCCTTGGAGCCCCTTGGTCCCCAGGAACTCGCCTGTGGCTGGGCGGGACACCCCCCCTATCGGCAGGGTTTCAGGGTCCGGACTGAGCAGGGCATGGGTTGTGTTTGAGCCCCCGCCTCCATCAGCCACTGAGAGGGTCGGACCTGGGATTGGGATATGAGTTGGGACTGAGTGTCTATTGTCCTGTGATGCCTTTATTCAAGTCCAGTCCCAACCCCATGTGTAGATATCCTGATGTGTTGCTGTACATACTTTTGTTCCCTCTTTGCAGAGTGGCAAGGATTCTGAAACGCTTTGTCACATGACACAGGCGTATTGATGCCCTTGTGAGCGTAGTGCCTTGCCTGCCTGCTCACCTGTGCGTGTCACCGCAGCGTCCCGTGGCCGGCCCCCCACGGGAACGCGTCAAAAGCGTTTCACCGCCGCGGGGTTACCCAGCCCTCGCGTGCCACTCGGGGCCACCAACCCCGAGCAGCGCGTCGCAGCAGCGCGGCGCAGCTCGCAGCTCGCAGCGCAGCGCAGCGTCTCGCAGCGCAGCGCAGCAGCTCGCAGCGCCACTCAGCGACAGCGCCGAGTTCGTCACGGAGCCCGCAGCGCCGTCCAGAGCATCGCCCTGACCGCGCAGCGCCCGTGGAAGAGGTGCACAGACCAGGACTCCTGCATCAGCCCCATCGGCCGACCCGGAGTCCCATCGGCCGACCAGCAAGGCCGCGTCAACCACCTCCACAACCACCGGCTGACCAGCACCAGCCGCACTTCCAATCCAGTGCTACAGCACCCTCCTCAACAACCACACGTTGAGTTGAACGAGTGCACGTCAAGGACCTCAAGACCAACAACGCCCCCGCTGCCATGGTGAATTGGCAAGAAGCGGGTAGGAGGTGGCCGCAGCCCCACCCCCATGTGGCGCGCCTGCTGCGCGGATTGCTGCCGGACCAGCAGTACCGCTACAGCAATCCCCAGTGCGAAGGCGGCATGCCCGGGAGCTTCGAGCTCCGCGAGGACATGGGGGAGGACCGCCTTCGGGCAGTGGAGGAGTGGCTGCGGGCGGAAGGGTACGAGTACCGCTTCCGCTGCAAGCGCTGGCGGACCTGGACCCGGCCGGACAGGCCCGGCGAAGGGCTGCGCCCCGACGGGATTGAGGAGGACGAGGACCCCAACGCCTACCCGTCGGGCGCCTCGATCAACGTCTCCTTGTGGGACGTGATCGAGAAGAAGTTCCCCGAACCGGGGAGCGAGCGCAGGCTGCAGGGCAGCAGCAGCGCGTCTCCGGCGACGGAGAAGCGGTCCGCCGGGGACAAGAAGCGGGACCGGAAGTGGCGGGAGTACCAGGAGTCCCTGGCCGCCGAAGCCACCCAAGGCGCCAAGGGCAGAATCCCAGCCCCCAGTCCCCAACGGCCCAATGGTGGTCACCACCCCGGCTCCACCACCCTTGGCGACTACATCCAAGTCGCCAAGCAGACCCAGGCCAAGCCCCGTCCGCTGCTCCTGAGGGCCCGGCAGGCCCCAGCAGGCCCCAGCAGCGACGTGGAGTCGGCCCACCGCGGGAGGATGCCAGCCGATCAGGCCAGCTCCAGCAGCAGCGTCGCTCCCGAAAGGGACCTGGCGCGCGCCTGTGAGCGCGCCTGTGGGCTGCCCTGCAAACGTCGGGTTGCCCGGTAACGGGCCAGGCAGTACAGCGCTGCCGTGGAGGGCGCCACCGGCATCGCTCAGGAGGAGGCTGCGGAGTGGGCGCATGGCATGGCAATCCACGCCCAGACCGTGGCGGCCATTGCGGCCGGACTCACGGCCGTAGCCGCCCATGGGGCAGCGACCGCCCAGGTCAACGGTGAGTTGGCGGCAGCCGACGAGGAAGCCCGCCTGACGCAGGAGGCCATTGCCTGCAAGGAGGCCGAGGTGAAGGCGCTGGAAGAGGCGCTTGCCCAAGAGAGGGCAAAGAGGGAGGCGGAGGAAAGGGCCCATGCCGAAGCGACGGCTAAGGCCCAGGAGGACGCCGCCAAGAAGGAAGCCATCGAGGCCGCGCGACGGAAGGTCGCTGAGGAGAAGGCCAAGACGGAGGCGGAGCTGGCAGCGTTGGAAGCGCAGAAGGCGCGGCTGCTGCAGGCCCGGGAAGCCGAGGCGGCTCGTGCTCGGGAGGAAGCCGAGGCGCGAGCTGCCGCAGCCACCGCCGCCGCAATGGAGGAGGCAGAGGCCAAACTCCGCCGTGAGACTCCCCCGGGAGCATCACGAGTGGAGACCCTTCGAAAGCTTTTCGAAGGGGACGCCTCCTCCAGGATGGCGCTGGATGAGGCCGACACGGGCAGCAGTGGGAGCAGTGGCACCACCGCCCGTCGACGGAGGAAGGGCAAGGGGAAGACCCCCGAGAGCCCGCGGAGGCCAGCGGGTGGGCACCCCCACGACAGTGACCCCTCCTTCACCGCCAGTGACGGGGATGAACGAGGCCGTCGACATCGCCAAGTGCTGGCTTGGACGGGCGGAGGCGGCGGAGACGTTCCCATGGAACCGGAAGGTGAGGATGAGTATCTCCCTCCTCCCTACCGGAGCTCGGAGTCCTCCGTGACCGAGACGCCCAGGTGGGGCGACATGGACTAGGATGACGACATGGAGTTCGGCATCACGAGGAAGCGCCCATCCTCGGACCCACCGAGGCGACCCGGCGGAGACCCACCGGGACCCCCTGGCGGAGGACCATCAGGACCCCCTGGAGGACGCCCACCAAGTGGACCCCCTGGAGGCGGACCACCGGGCGGGGGAGGACCCCCTGGACCGGGCGGACCCGGCGGAGGCCCTCCTGGAGGACCCCCTGGAGACCCCGACGACCCACCAGGGAACGGCGACCCGGATACCACCTGGCGGTGGATTGTGTACCTCCGCAGGAGGGTCTTTGCCCTCGAGTGCGAGGTAGACACGGGCAAGGTCGAGATGGCTCGCATCTCCGGGGTCGTCGCGCGCGCGCAGAAGGACCTGGACATCGCCAGGGCCGAGACCAAGTCGCTGACCAACGTCGTCAGCGGCCTGCAGGAGAGGCTGGACGCGCTGGAAGCCCGTGGGAGCGTCAGCAGCGACCACCCACCCCTGGAGTCTGGCTCGTCGGACGACGGCTGGGGACCCGGACCAGGTCCAGGCAGACCCCACGCCCCCGGCGGAGCCCCCAGGAGTCGCCCCAGCGCCAGTGCCCCCTCTCTCACCGCCCCCTCTCACCACAGCGCGGGCCGCCGCAACGAGCGCGTGCCGCCCGGCAGTGGCAGTGAGGAATGGCGTGATGAGTGGCTCAGCGCGGAGTACCGCAACCGCCGTGCTCCACCGCGGACACCGGTACGCCCCCGGCGCCCGGCACCACCACCTGGGCCACCACCTGGGCCGGTGCCAATCCCAACGGCTGGAGGACGTTATGGTGGACCCAGGGACGAGGTCCCCAGAGGAGACGTGGAGTGGGATGTCGGCGAAGGTGAGGACCTGGACCTGGACCTGGACCTGGAGGAGTTCGACATCAGCCCGCCGCGTGGTGTACGACGGGAGGCCGCTGAACTCAGCCGCCGGCGCCGTGATGAAGATGCGTACATGGAAAGAGTACGGCGTGAACATTTTGGTTCAGCGTACGTGGAGGAACCGCGGCGTAGCCACAGGGATTCCATGGAGGAGATGGACGTGGCGGCCGTGGGAGTCCGTGGGCGAGGCCGATGGGAACCTCGGTCGACCTCGCGGCCGGCGTTCATGGTCTCCAAGGCCGCGGACGCCGCCGTGTGGGAAGACTTGAAGGACATCAAGCCCCCCATGTACGATGGCAACCCCCTCAACCTCGACCGCTTCTTGGAGAAGCTGGACGATTGGGGGCTGACCGTCACTGAAGACCTACCTCCCGCGGATGCGGAGAGATATGTCTTCAAACGGTTCAGGTACCGCCTGCCGGAAGTGCTCGGCGAGCTATACTTCGTGGCGACCAAGGAGGGGAAAATCAAGACCCTCAAAGACGCCAAGAAGTGGCTCAACGAGCAGGAGCGGGTGGACGCTCCGCAGGTGGCTGCCAAGCGCTGGAAGTCCATCAAGCTTGAGCATGATGGACGGGAGATCCGCCTACGGGACTGGCGTGACTTCCGAGGGAAATACACCCTCTTCCGCCGCAATGTGGAGGATTGGAACGAGGGTGACGAGCAGGCTCGCCTGCTCTCCATGCTGCCGGAAGCATGGATCAAGAGGGTCACCAAGGAGGAATCCAAGAGGGCCAAGTCCAACCACACGGTCAAGATGATGCTCCCCAAGGAGTATCATACGAACGTGGTGTCTTGGGCGAAGAAGAACGTGGCCCGGGATGTCAAACGGCACTCCCTGCGGAACGCTCTTCTCATCACCGTCTCGGGCGATCGCGAGAAGACCGCGATGTGGCGCCTTGACGCTTGTGAGTTGAGCGGCCAGACCATCCGTCTGCAGCCCATCCCGGCGCGGATGAGCTGCGACGAGATCCTGGAGTGGGTTGGCGAGGAAGTACTCAAGGAGTACCGAAACCTCCACCACACCCGCGGGTTGAGGCCCGGCGACCGCGACGTCAACTACGTTGGCGAGGGACCTGGCGGGGAAGATGCCATGGACCCAGCGGGAGCTGGCGGCGATGAGACTCTCGTCGACGATGACGACGACGATGAGCCCGCCGAAGTGGCCGTTTGTGCCTTTGTGGCCAAGAACCTGAACGCGGGGAGCAAGCCAGGAAACTGGAAGCCCCTGCAGCAGGGTTGGAAGAAGCAGGAGAAGAGGGACCCTCGTCGCATTGGCGACCCTCCGCTGTCCTTTGGGGAGTTCATACGAGCTCACCCTCAGGGCTGTTTCGTGTGTTATGGGAGGAAGCGAGGCTTCAACCATGACCACTGAACATGCCCCATCCACAAGGCCGACACGGACGCTTACAAGAAGGCGCACGGGTCGAAGAAGCGTGCGCCCGCGGGTATCCGGGAAGCCAAGATGGAGGTGGACAAGGACGAGCTGGCCAAGCTGATGTCGTCGGTGGGGACCGAATTGGCCAAGGAGATCCAGGAGATCAAGCGGAACTGGGTCCCCAGATGGGACAACAAGAACAAGGAGAACAACCAGAATGACCAGAACAAGGACAAGGACAAGAAGCCTAGAAATAGGAGGAAGAAGGGTAAAGGAGGAGGTAAAGGGGGAAGGAAGAAGGGCGTCAACGACGTTGAGGCCGAGGAGAACACCCCCTCTTCCACAACCGACGCCCCCTAGCGGAGCCCCTGCAGCCAAGGGCCCCAGCTAGGGCGGTCGCAGGATGGTGACGTGGGAAGCGCCGAACCATCCCAGTCGGGAGTCGATAAGCACAAGGGGACTGCCGCGGGCGGAAGGCCCGGTCGGGCGCCCAGTCGCGGAGGCGAGGTGAGGGCAAGTGAAGGCACGAACCCTTGCACCAGTCCGTCCTTCGCGACCAAGAATGTGTTTGATGTACTACAGGATCTTTCCGAGAGTATCGGAGGATCACTCGGACCGCAGCTGGATGCTGCAGATGGGCAGCCTGAGCCCATTGTCCACGACCTGCACCAGTCGCTTGTTGAGCTTCTGGAACGGCCGGAGATCCTGAGTTTGCACGCCGTGCGCCGTGTCGGTCGCGAGCGGCAGTTGCATCTTAAGGTCCGTGCCCTATGCGGGGAAGTGGAAAAGGTTTTCGACGTGTTGGTCGACACGGGAGCTCAAGTCAGCTTGGTCAAGGCTGGCCTACTTCCACCAGAATGTCTGACCGACAGTCGGAAGCCTGTCAGGCTGAAGGTGGCGAACGGTCAGTACATGGTGGGAGGCACGAAGGAAGCGGCCATCGGGCTGCAGTTCGTGAACCATCGTGAGCTGAGTCGCCCAGACCTCGGCAAGGAAATCCTCCTGCACGGTAGCTTCTACGAGGCCGAGATGGACTGGGACATGATCGTTGGGTACGACTTCATGATGGAGACGGACTCCGGCGTCCTCCCGGCCCAGGCCTCCATGACCCTGTACCAGGACGACCAACTCTCGTGGCTTTCGTCACCTGAGCACCATGTGGAATGCCAATGGATCCACCCCGAACGCAATCAGCTCGAAGTGGCCGCGCTGGACACTGAGCCCACTGGGCCAGCAAACCAGGAGTACGGCGTAAGGCCGGAAGTGGCGAGCCGAGTTGTCGCGGACTTGGGAGCTTCGGATCTGGCCCTGGATGCGGTCTCTTCAGGAAGCTCCGCCCATCTGCGGGTGTGTGAGAAGTACTGGAGCGCACAGGACTCCGCGTGGAAGAAGCACTGGGGTCCGCATCAGGGACTGATGTGGATCCATTGCCCCCGTTGGGACATTCCAAGAGCGATAGCGAAGATTCGCAAGGACCGCTCCAAGGCAGTGCTGGTTGTTCCTATGGGATGCACCGAGGAGGAAAGTACCCGACATTGGGTAGCCTCATTGACCAACATGACCTTAAACAAGGTCGTCCTACCGGCTGGAGAGAGTGTCTATCAGGACGCTAAGGGACAGCCCATGCCACCCCAGAGATGGCCAACCGAATTCCACTATGTGGATGGGGGCCTTGATCAGGCCGACACCACGGACTTCGTGTGTGTCAACCGTATCATAGCAGAGCCTTGGAGGCAATGCTTTGCGGTTCCCCCTGTTGACATCGAAGAATCGGACTCCGAAGACCCCCTCACTGAAGAGGAGTGGGATCTGGTTCAGGGGTATATGGATCAGCCCTTTCACGACTGGGGGAACCAGCGTGAGGGCAAGGGCCAGGACAAAGCCTGGTGGGAAGTGGACTCAATCGTCTCCGGTTCCTATGACGGGAATCGTACAGAGGGTGCTGGATCACATGTCCAGCCAAGACGAGCCGCCTGGCGGTAACCCACCCACCTACGGCGATCTGTTCCGAGGCAAGACCAGGGATGGCCCTTTGGGCCACCTGGGAAGACCACCTGAGCCGAAAGCGAGCGGAGTAGCTACCCCTCAAGTAAGCTCCGTGGTTCAAGTGCCCGGAAAAGCCAAGGCGGAGTCCGATGACTGCCCCAAGATCCAGGCGTTGAGGGCCAGGCTGAAGCAGAAGTATGGTGACACCTTCTTCAGCGGTAAGCCTGTGTTTCCGCCACCGGTGCGTGGACCGTATGGCGAGGCCAAGATACGACTGAAGCAGGACCCCCGTGTGTACCGGCACCGGGAGTTTGCCCTGAGAGGCGAGAGGAAAGAGGCCATGGAGAAGATCCTCCGTGACTTCATCCGAAGAGGCTGGCTCGAGCCGTGCCACTCCGAATGGGCCTCTCCTTGCTTCGTCGTCCCCAAGAAGGTTGCCGGTGAGTGGCGGCTCGTGGTCGACTACCGCGGCCTGAACGCCCAAACGCAGCACGACAGCTATACGCTGCCCCTCATTGAGGACATGCTGCAAAAACAACACCGGCGGAGGATCTTCACGGTGATTGAACTGAAACATGGTTATCATCAGATGCCTCTCGCCGAGGAGTCCCGTGCCTGCACAGCCATGAGCACCCCACTTGGGCCTCTCCAGTGGAAGGTGATGCCCATGGGCGTTACCAACGGCAATGCGGCTTTTCAGCGGATGCTGGAGAACCTGCTTGAGCCGGTGCGCGACTGTGCGGACCCCCTCGTGGACGACGTGATCATCGCGTCCGGGGACCCCAGCATGAGCTACGAGGAGCTCCTGGAGGCACACGAGAGGGACGTCACTCGAGTGCTGGACCTTCTGGTTCGGCACAAACTCACGGGCAGCAGTGACAAGGCCACCATCGCGGTAAGCGAGGTGGTCTTCGCGGGCCACGTAGTTGGGAACGGGCAGCGAAAGCCCATACCTGGCAAGGTGGCCGCGATTGAGCACTGGGAAAAGCCCAAAACGGTCTCGGAGCTGCGGGCGTATCTGGGGTTCTGCAATTACTACTCGGGGTATATCAAAATGTATGCCGAGTATGCAGCCCCCATGACGACCATGCTCAAGGGCAACCGAGAGGAGACCAAGAAGGGGTCCAAGAAGGCTCTGGTCTGGACTGAAGAGTCCGACCGTGCCTTTGAGGGGATGAAGCAGGCGCTGCTATCCGCAGTGGGTCTGCACCTCGTGGATCCCGACCGAGGGTTCGTCCTGCGCACCGACGCTTCCGACTACGCCATTGGCGCTGTGTTGGAGCAAGTGCTTGACGACGGGAGGCACGTGCCCGTTGCCTTCTGGAGCCGAGTCCTGGCGGAAGGCCAGAGACGGACGTGGACGGCCCGTGAAAAGGAGGCGTATGCCATCGTCATGGCTCTCAGGAAATGGGCTGGGTACATAGCCCTCCATCCCGTCACCGTCTGCACCGACCATCAGAGTCTGCAGTCGTGGCACAAGGAGCACGTGGACACCCCCTCAGGTCCCGCCTCCCGACGGGCAAGATGGCATGAGACCTTGGCCAAGTTCGACCTTACGGTTGTTTACATTCCTGGAAAGGATAACACCGTGGCGGACTGTCTCAGTAGGTGGGCCTATCCCGCCAGCAAGGGCATGCAGGATATCTCTGCCCATGGCGATGAGGCTGAGACCGCTGAAGCCAAGAGGATCATTGGAATGGAGCGCCTGATGGAGGAGGAGGGTGCAAAATGCTTCGTCGTCATGGCTGCGGATGCCCCCCTCGCAACGAGGGTGAGCAGAGCGGTCAGAGTACTCGCCCCTGAGGGGTCTGAGTCCGACAAGCACATCTTCCCGGAGTCTTGCCTCCAGGACGACTGGACCGACGATTACGCCAAGTCTGAGGCCTTTGCGGCCGAATATAGGGCTGTGACCGACCCTGACGACGGGCAGAAGTGGCCAAAGGGGCTGACTGAGGAAGATGGCAAGCTCTACCGGAATGGTAAGCTGCTAGTCCCAGAGTCCCGGGTGCTCGAGCTGTGTGAAGCTTGGCACCACCACATGCTGCACCCAGGGGTCAAGAAGCAGGCTCTTGACATGCAGCGCCGGTTCGAGATCGACCATATCGTTCTCTACACCGCCATCAAGAAGGTCAGGAAGGGTTGCTCGGTCTGTCAGGCCTGCAATCCCGATAACCGGAACGTCAAGGGGGAACCCCAATGGACCCCGGTTCCTGACCAGCCCATGGAGAGCGTGGCCATGGACGTCTTCTCCATGCCCGAAGTGCACATTGGCAAGGAGACCTTTGACTGTGTGGTTCTCTGTGTGGACCGCCACAGCGGCTACGTTGTAGCCGTTCCGGCACGCAAAAAGGGGTTGCTTGCCAGAGAAGTGGCAGTCATGATGATTCGTCATTGGCTGACCGTCTTTGACATCCCCCGCACCATTTGCAGTGACCGAGGGCCCCAGTTTACTGGTGGCTGGTTCAAGGCTATGTGTTCCCTCATGGGGATACGTCATGCCAAGAGCGTCGCCTATCTCAGCCGGTCTAACGGCCGTGCTGAAGTGGCTGGACGGCAGCTGTTCGAGAAGCTGCGCAAGATCCACATCACCAATCCACGACGGAACCTTGGGCGGGCCTTGGGAAGCTTGGGGTAGCCTGAGGGATCTTTGTGGTCGCTCTTGACTTGTGGGACCACCTCGGTCGTCGTGTGTCGCCTATGTTGGCCGTGTATGCCACTGCCACTGTGGTGGTGACCGTAGCAGCCGGCACCCGGTGCGCCTGGTATGGGTTAACGGGTCCTTTGGATGCCGAACAATCGCCGCCAGGACCCGGGACTTGATACTTGATACTTGATACTATACATGTGCTACGAGCTTGTGCTCATACCTATCTTACTGTGTCTTACTGTAATTTGACAGCCTGGCCTGAATCAGCCTGAAGTGAGATGTGACACCCCCCCCTTCAGGATATGGTCCTGGGTACCCGCTGCCATGCTTGGGTGTTATCGAGCCACCCCAGGGTTTGCTCTAAGGAGGGGGGTGAAGCGGTACCCAGAACCCCATGGCCAGGTTACGGCATACAACCGGTCTCCGGTCCACTAACCCCATGTACGGCGTGTTCCGTGCCGTGAAGCCCCGCATCGGCAACCGATGCACCGCCAGCGGAGATTTGTGTATCAGAATATCAGGAATCAACAGGGTTTTATTTTCATATTGTTTCCGTCAATTTTTACGTTTCCGTTCCGATACTCACTGTTTTGACTGCTGGCGGTTGGATCGCGACTTTACCGTAACCGCCAGTTTAACTGTTTATAATGGAAATTTTAACGCTATCCGTCACGAAGGCTCCAAAGTCGCCAGGAACTGCATGGATGCTTCCGCAATTTTCATAATTAATACTCGCAACCTTAATCCGAATTTTTCAGGATGTCGAAATCGGATTTTCGACTTCGACATCCCCGCACTTGATTTGACCTCTTTCAAGTGGACCTACGTGCTTCCGTATGCACGAATCAACTTCCCTTTTATCTTGCCCTCCATTTGTCTTAAAGATATGGGCAAAACAAAGTTGATTCGTGAGGCCACTTGTGAAGGTCATATCTCGTGTTGCTTGCGAGTATTGACGATAAGGAAACGTGGGATGTATTCACAATACTCCTGACGTAATTTAGGAAGCATTATATGCCTTGCGTCTCCACACGTGCGCGCTAGTGTAATGGATCATGGTCAAGAGGGTAGAGTTTGCGTTACAACTCATTGGCCATGATATTGCGTGCGTTAGGATAACTTTCGAGTGTAGCGCGCAAGTGTTGGTGTTGCATAGGAACTCTCCTTGAGTTCCTATGAGCGATTGACACAAAGATATGCCCTTGGAGGGGCATGACATACCGTGGTGGGAGCTACATTTTTGGGCAATATGTGGTATGTGCCATGTGTTGTGTTGTGTGCCCATTTGGCGGGCCCATTGCTCCAAGACAAGCCCGCCAATGGACCTCATATTGTGCGAGGCCCTTCTCCATACTCCCTACGATCAATTGCGAGCCTAACCTTCGTGAAGGGAAGCTTGAGTGGTGAACCCGAAGCGATGCGTTGGGAGCAAAGTGTGTGTTTTACAATTTTCCATATTTTCATGTGCCCACTTGGGAAGTAGCGCTCGTAACCTTTCAGGGCGCCCCAAGTGGAACACATATGTGGGATCGGAGGTCATTGGTGTCAAGTCATTGTGTTTAGAAGGATTAAGTGATTGCACGATCCAAGCCAAAGATATTATAATATAATTGCGCGCCTTTCAAGGCACTTTTGTGTATCTTTGTGCCAATTTTGCCGTTTTTGGCTCGTCATGATGTCAAGTGGCGACCGTATATCTCAACGTTGCGCTCAATTGACATCATGACCCAAGTATGTTATAAGGGTACATACTTCGGTCCCCAACATATCTTGGACCCGGCGAATAACTCTTCTTGGGCTTGGCATACCGTGGCTGCCATGTTGGCGATTTGGGACTATCCCAAATCATGGGCTTACTTGGCGACCCTGCCATTCCCAATATCGGAGGAGTTGGGCGACGCCCAAAAGATATGTTGGACCAATATGACTTGATACCAATCCTATGGCACACTCCGGTCCGAGTCGGGCATGTGCCTCATTTGCCCCAACCATGAGTGTGCGCATTTTTGGCCACTTTGAGCATTTTTCCACTTTTGCTGCCCGCCGTGCACTATGTTCTAACCCTCGTGCACGCCGGACGCATGGACCAATGGACCATATATGACATGGGTGTTATGGGTAATGGTCCCCATGGTCCACACACCACCTGGGCGAAGCGGAGCCGCCTGCGTTAAGGCGCTAGGCCAAATTGAGTATGGGCAATTTTGCCATTTTTGCATTTGTGGACCCAATTGGGATCGTCACCACGCCGAGTGGCATGAAGATCATTGAGAGCAAAGTGCATGGGAGTCTCGGTTGGACTCCTGGTGAATCACGTATGGAATGGCGGTTCCGATCTCCAAGCCGGCGTGGAGATATACTATTGGGAGCACACCAAATTTTGGCTCATTTCAGGCAGCCAAAATGACCCAATTTTGGGACCCGAATTTCCCCCTTCCGTGTGGTCAATTGGCGGCCCCATTTCTCTGAGCCCATAGGGAACCCAGACCTAAATCCAAGTTGTACACTCAGATATCAGTCCTAGGTCCTGCCTCCTACCCTGTGAGCCATTGGCCTTACCTTGGCCGGGTGAGCCACGCGTGGGGATGACGCCAATTTTGGTGATTTTGGCATCATGACCCAACATGACTCATCCGTGTTGCCCTGATGCCGGGACCTCAGAGGGAACCAGGTTGGGTGAGGGCTCCGATGGGCTCGTACTCGAAGGGCATAGGGTCAGTTGCCTCGTCCCTACCTCTGGCGGGTCCAGACGAGGGGTCAATTTCGGGGATTTTTGAGTTAATTTCAGTTTGGGCTGAAACAGCCCATTTTCAGCTACCAACTCCGGGGTGATACTGGCGGGGCCATATCTCTGGCTCAGAGTGGAGTTGAGACCTGCCATTAAGGGAGCATAGGGAGCCACTGTCGGTTGGCCTTGGAGCCCCTTGGTTCTGAGGAACTCGCTTGTGGCTGGGCGGGACACCCCCCCTATTGGCAGGGTTTCAGGGATCCGGACTGAGCAGGGCATGGGTTGTGTTTGAGCCCCCGCCCCCATCAGCCACTGAGAGGGTCGGACCTGGGATTGGGATATGAGTTGGGACTGAGTGTCTATGGTCCTGTGATGCCCTTACCCCAGTCCAGTCTTAACCCCATGTGTACATATCCTGATGTGTTGCTGTACATACTTTCGTTCCCTCTTTGCAGAGTGGCAAGGATTCTGAAACGCTTTGTCACATGACACAGGCGTATTGATGCCCTTGTGAGCGTAGTGCCTTGCCTGCCTGCTCACCTGTGCGTGTCACCGCAGCGTCCCGTGGCCGGCCCCTCACGGGAACGCGTCAATATGTTTGGCACCGAAGTATATACCCCCATAACATACTTGAGTCATGATGTCAATTGAGCGCAACGTTGAGATACACGGTCGCCACTTGACATCATGACGGGCAAGAAACAGCAATATTGGCGAAAAAACACCCAAAAGTGCCTTGAAAGGTGCACAAATATATTATAATATCTTCGGCTTGGATTGAGTAATCGACCAATCCTTCTAAACACAATGACTTGACACCAATGACCTTCGAATCCACATATGTGCTCCACTTGGGGCGCTTTGAAAGGTCACGAGCGCTACTTCCCAAGTGGACACATGAATATATTGAAAATTGCAAAATACACACCTTGCTCCCAACGCATCGCTTTGGGATCGCCACACAAGCTTCCCTCCACGGAGGTTAGGCTTGCAATTGATCGTGGTGAGTATAAGGGAGGGCCTCGTGCAATATGAGGTCCATTGGTGGGTGTATCGCTCTTAGCCGAACCCGCCAAATGGGCACGCAATACAACACATGGCACATACAACATATTGCCCAAAAAGGTAGCTCCTCCCACGATATGTCATGCCCCTCCAAGGACATAACTGTGTGTCAATCGCTCATAGGAACTCAAGGAAAGTTCCTATGCAACACCAACACTCGCGCGCTACACTCGAATGTTATCTTAACGCACGCAATATCATGGCCAAAGAGTTATAACCCAAACTCTACCCTCTTGACCATGATCCATTACGCTAGCGCGCACGTGTGGAGACGCAAGGCGTATACAGCTTCCTAAATTACGTCGGGAGTATTGTGAATACATCCCACGTTTTCTTATTGTCATTCCTCGCAAGCGGGACGAGATATGACCCTCACAAGTGGCCTCACGAATCAACTTTGTTTTGCCCATATCTCTAAGACAAATGGAGGGCAAGACAAAAGGAAAGTTGATTCGTGCATAGGGAAGCACGTAGGTCCACTCGAAAGAGGTTAAATCAAGTGCGGGGATGTTGAAGTCGAAAATCCGATTTCGACATCCTGAAAAATTCGGATTAAGGTTGCGAGTGTAAGATGTGAGAATTGCGGATGCATCAATGCAATTCCTGAAGACTTTAGAGTCTTCGTCACGGTTTGCGCTAAAATATCTGTATATAACAGTTAAACTGGCGGTTACGCTAAAGTCACGAGCCAACCGCCAGCAGTCAAAACATTGATTGTCAGAACGGAAGCGTGAAAATTTACGGAAACAATATGAAAATAAAACCCTGTTAATTTCTGATATTCTGATGTGTAAATCTCAGCAGGCAACGCATCGGTTGCCGATGCGGCCGCTAATAGCTGAAATGCCCAGGTCTCTCACACAAACACGTCTTGTTAGGGTTAGGTTGCCGAATCGACGGCTGAAGGCGGTGCTGGGCAGATTGGCGTGAAATAGTAAGATACCGGCAAATGGCAGTTTGCCGGTACATGGTAACATGCCCCAAGTGGCCGGAATGCCGTCAGGGGGGCTTTACGGCAAGGGACACGCTCCTGCCGGGCTCTCACCGGGCTTCAGCGGGCGTCTTGCCCTCCGTACATGCCCCACCATGGTCATGGGGTTCTGGGTACCGCTTCACCACCACCCTGGATATGGTGGGCACCACCCTACACGTCGTACGAGTCACTCCGAATCACATGCGGGCCCTCCAACGAGTGGGCACACACCATGTCCCTTTCCTACAGCACCCGGAGTGGCCCAACAAGTTGGTCCTGGAAGAATAACATGCACACCACAGGCACGCGAACCGGACACCCACAGCCAACGGATGGGGAAGTACAAGAGGCGTACAACCTGTTTTGGAGCGCGCACAAACGGCCGCTACCACGGGCACCACCACGTGGGAACCAGGCCCACCACCGGCTGCCTGAACAAGTGGAGTACGTACCAGGCGTCACGGTTCCAGCAGTACTCCTCCTGGCACCCAACGGACTCAAAACTACTTTACGACCCGGAAGAGGGCGCGGCAACTTGTGGATGCTACCGCCGCCCACAGCATGCAACTTCTGTCCACCACCGCTTACGCAAGACAAGCTGACGGGCACCCCCACCACTTGCTGGAGATGTGGGTCCCAGGCACTAGCCACCCCATGCCCCCTGATCGAGCTACTGGCGCGCTACCACCACATACCGATGGCCCACGCTACCCCAGAACAACACCGGTGGCGGCACACAGACTTCGAACGGGCCTGGGAGGAGGACACAGCGACAGTCGCGTGGGGCCCCAGTGCCGCGGCGGAATGGAGATTCCACTGGGGAACGTGGGACACCGAGCACCCAGCCATTACCTTCCTTGTACTGGCCAAACACCGCAGCACCACGCCGGAGGCCCCCGCCTACCCGGTTCAACACCGCTGCACCCAATCCTTACAATCCTGGCTCTGAACATCGCGTGCGCTGGCGTCTCACCAGGATGAAAAATAAAAGTAGGGTAAAACAACACGAAAAAATCTTCTGAATAGCTGAAAATAAAGGTAATTAGCATAAAAAACGCTTAGGCCGAAAAGCGCGCTGCGAAACGCGTAGAAACGCGACAGAAAAACTTTCGACCTTAAGTAGGTGAATAGTTAAAGTTGTAAGCACCATAACCGTCGTAAAAGCATAACGCCGTCCCTCTCTTAGTCTAACTAGCCATAGGCGCAAGGAAAAAAGCGTCACGAGCAGCGCGTAAAACTGGAAATATTTTCGTAGCTCGCCACGACCCCTCGCGTCCCACCCTGTCGCCTTTTTCTTAGTCTTCTCCATGTACCTCCCTCCCCACCATTGTGACAATCACTCCCCTTGCCCTGCAGCTCAGGCGGCGGCCCTGGGGGAAAGCGGTAAACCCCTAGCAATCAACGCCAACAACTTTGACAACAACCTACTCAAGTACGAGCCCAGGAACACCAGAGCATCGCCGCCAACGCCGCCAACAACTGTTGACACTTATGTCAGCACAAAGTACATGGTCTTGTTGCTCGCGGGTGTGTTGGGTAGCGTATCATTTTCTTTTATTTCGAAAAACAAATTTTAAACGGGTTTTGCAGTGGGCTTAAAGCAAAAAAGCAACAGCAAGCACACACAGCACAGCAAAAAGACACCAGAACACGACAGCGCAGCACCACACGACAGCACGGCACCACAGGACACAACACAGGGGAGCAGGGCGCCACAACAAGCCGACCAACCACAGGGAAGCACACCAGGACACACACAGCAGAAAGCGCATCGGCAGGAAACAAACAACAGGCACAGGCAACGACGCAAACAGACAGCAGAGCACGACAGCACACCACCAAACGACAGCACAGCACCACAGACCACAACACAGCGGAGCGGAGCACCAAGACACACCACACCAAAGCACAGGGCGACGAGCCACACGGGTAGACAGGGACAGCACCACCGAAACATGACACCGGGAGCCACCAGGAGACAACAGTGGACAGCCAAGCCCAACAGCACACACCCGTACACAACAGGCAACAACACACAACACCAGCCAGCGCCAGAGGGGCGAGAGGGCACCGTACAGGGAGCAACGACACAGGCACACCAACACGGCACCACACAAGAGGCGCCATGAAAAGGGACGCACCCAGAAACACGGCACAAGGAACGACAGCACACGGACCCCAGGCAGCACAGCAGGACGACACAACACCGCGCCCAAGGACAGACAGACCACAACACCACGCCACAGCAGAGGACGAGGCAAGACGCGACCGAAGCACCGCAACCAAACAAACAACACAGCACAGAACCAAGAGACGCACCACGGCGCGGCAGAGCACCAAACGGCACAGCGCATCAGAAGCAAGCGCAAGAACGCAACGCGACAGGACCACGCCAAACAGCAAGCCGCACAACGGCCGAGCACCACACAGACCAAAACAGGAGGGACCACCACGGAAAGGCAGGGAACAACGCAAAAAAAAAAACAAGCAGAGAACACAGCAGCACGCGACAGCAGAACACAACAACCAAGCACAACACCGCGCCGGACAGCAAGGCACAAAAACCCAGCCAGGCAAAACACACAACGCACCGCAGACCGCAGTGCCAACAGCAACACACACCAGCACACCCCACAGCCACAAACACACAAATCGACACCGCACCGCACAACCGGCAAAAAAAAACCAAAGCAAAACAAAACAACAAACAGGGCAACGGAAAAAAAAGCAGGGAACAAAAAACGGAGGCGGGGTAAAAGAAACAGGGGGGGGGGGGCGGCAAGAAAAAAAAAAGAAAGAAAGAAAGATAAAAAGGGGGGGGGCGAACAAGACGCCAAAACCCCAGGCACCCCGGGCCGGAAAACACGGAACGCCAAAGACAACGGGGGCGCACAAAGGAAAGAAGAAAACAAAAACACAGCAAACAGGGCGACCCAAGCCTGGAGGGGGCTGAACAAAGAACAAGGACAAAGCAGCCACAGGAAAAGGTGAGGCGCACCACAACGCGCCCAAGAGGCCGGCCCGCCCGACCCGGCCAAGCAAAGCACGCACACGCACACACGCGCGGGACCCGGGCGTGCCCGCGCAACCAAAACCCGAGCCCAAGCATGCACCCTTCGTGAACGGCCGTTAAGTGGCCGTTTGAATAATTGCGTGAATTTCACGTGAATTTACCCAAATTGTGAGGTTTTTGGGGGAAAATTTAAATGCCATATTATTGGTTCATTCCGAGGGATTTGAGGGGCAATAATTCCTCCCCTAGCTTCATTACGCATCATCCAATAAAGGTCCTGCCCCAAAAGCATGAATCATGTCCGAACCGTGCCCAAAAAGAGAGGTGCTGAAACCCGGCAAGCCTGTAGCCGATTCACGGCCGTGAATTGACGTGAACTCGTACAAAATTCGCACGAATTCGCACCAATTTCATACGAATTTCGTACAAATTTCACGTGAATGCACGTGAGTTCATACCAATTTCACCCTTCTGCACCCCCTCATTTGTCCTAACGGCCGGGGTACCTCCCCCCCAAAACACCCCTGCAGGCACCCTGGCTACAAGCAACATGTGCACATGTGTGTGGGTATGCCTTTGTGTCGGGTGTGTGGGTTTGTGTGGGTTTGTGTATGGTTGATGGTTGGGTTTGCATGTGGGTGGATGCGTGACTTCCTGTTTGTTTCTACGTGCCGGCGTGCGTCTGTGTGTTGGTGTGTGTGAGGATGTGGGGGCCACTCGACCACATACGCACACAAATCCGTCCCAAACCTCACACCAACACCAACACACCCACACACACAACCACGGACCCATGGATACACACCCCCACACAAACACGCACCCACGCGCACAAACCAATCAACACACACACACACACACACACATAGACACACCCACGATGATCCCGCCCCACACACCTAACCACGACACATCCACTATGCAGGTGTGTGTGCGTATGTGTGGCTCGGCAGTGTGTGGGTGTGGGTGGGGTGGCAGGGCGGTTTGATTCC
>OZ038388.1:9635732-9662213 GCA_964036045.1 Eutreptiella sp. 'Long Island Sound 2002'
AAAGGCATACCTGCTCCAATATATATACGGCTACCTCACACAGGGCCACGAAGGGAACAGCCAGTGTGCAGGCTTGTACCCGGCGGCAACCGGGATCACCACCACGGAACAAGGAGCACGGATTCACTCAGATCCACTCCTACCAGGCAACGGCGCCGTGCCGCCTGCTGTGCCCGGACGACCACAACACCTCCATTTTTTTGGATGCCTCCGGCACCACGAGGCTCACCCCAGCGGCCAGGGGGTCAGCTTTGGAGTTGCGGACGGACACGGCAGGCTGACTGCACCAACACCACCTCACAGGGGCCACCATCTTCAGGGCCTCCTCCCACGGGGAGCTGAAGACACTGGCGATCATTGTGGACGCCGTCAATGACACCCACCAACAACTGCGGGACCATGGGCACCATGTGTGCGTAGTAGTGGACGCGGCGGTAGACTTCAAGATCATCCGCAAACTAGCCCGGCAGCCCCTGCACAAGGCGACCGACTCCGGCCTGGGCACCGGGACCCTACACCTCTGGGCAGCCTTACGACGCCTCCCCAGACACGTCATCCTACACCTCGTCAAACAAGAGTCCCATCGGTACAGCCTAGGCAACGGACACATAGACTTACAGGCCCGAAACCAGCTTGCTGAGCATATGCCGGACGGCGAGGAACCGCCGCTACGGGACCACATGCACACACACCTCCAGCAGCTACCGCCGATCCCACACCTCGAGGAACCGCCAGACTGGATACCGGACGACCTGATCTACAACGACACGGGACAGGCGTACCACTACCCGCAACCCATCCGCACCATGGCGCACATCCGCGGCAGCCAGGCCGACAACACCCTCATGAACAACCTCCAACACATACTGCAGACCGCGTTATACTTCTCAGCTCTTGACCCGTCCCTGCTGCCTGTACACCTACATACACGACGTGCCCAACTCTTGCTCGAACAACTGTCCCTTCTAGACAGGGTGGCACGCTGGTATGCCCAACGGGGTATAGACCTACCCTCGGAATACACCGTATGCCTCTGCCATCTCCAATAGCCGGAGACATGGGAACACTTCAAACAATGCCAGTTGGCCCAAGGAGGCAACCACCTGGCCACGTGGACACCGGAGGACACCATAGCACAACAGACCGGATGGGGCCCGACCACACCACCAACAAATGAGGTCCGGCGCCTGATGCGGCAACCGGCAATCAAAAAGGCGGTGCTCAGAGGGGCGGTACCACTCCAGCTCTACAGGGTCATCGCCGACACCGCCTCAGAACTCAAAGCCACGGTGCGCCACATGCAACTCACCGCCGTCAAGAGAGCGGACGCACAGCTGCAACAGCGCATCCGAGTGTACACACAGGAAGCACAACAAACCTCCCACGGCCGCCATATGTATTGCAACCTCCTCGTCCATTACCAACACGCACGGCCCAGCGACTAACCACACACACGGGCACACATCAGCCACCACGAAACTGCTATCGCACCACCCACCAGACTGCACTGCACCTAACCGCGCGCACTCCCGTGCCGTGACCCGATCATCCCGCGAACCGTACCTCTCCTCAGGATGCCTGAAGGTGAAGCTCCACATCCGTGGCCAGGCAACCCGTGCGGTGTTTGCTTGGAGGTGCACGACGAGAACGGCGCCCCGCTCCTTGGGCATGACCTCGGCTGCAGCAGCGCCGAGCAGCTGCACTGTTTTTGCAGCCCGTGCATCACACAATCATGGTCATGCCCACTTTGCCGACGGTCGCATCCGCTCTGCACAGCTCCGCCACCGCGCGAAACGCAAGCCGGAGACCTCACGCACCACACACTGAGCACCCTGATTGCCCAGAACGTCTGGGCGCACGACACGGGGGACAGCCCCGACGTTGAATGGTTTGGCGTCCTCAGCGACGAGGACCCGGCGGCACCGCCACCCCGCTCCCCCTGGCGCGCACCTACATGGACGCTGCCAAGCGAGGGGCGGACCCCACGATTTAGTTCCCGACTACGAACATTACAACGACGCGCCACGGGGCAGCCTACCCCCCGTTGGCAATCTGCCAGAACGTTGGGGCCCCGTCAGCACCATGAACCTCAACAACTACCGCACCACCGTCGTCACCCGCAGCCCCTGCCTCCCGTTCACCTTCGGCTGGCTGGTAGGGGACGCAGAGTGGGCCATGGGGGTCGTTCGCGGCGCCCATGGCGGCGAATGGGGAGATTTCTTCCACTGCAGCGGGGCCCTGACTGAGGGGGCGCCCGAGAGGCTGATGGCGGCCCATCTCACGTGCAGGGACATACCTCTCCCCCGCAGCCTCAGGCCATTTGCACGGCGTGCGCAACAGCCACACGTCCCACCGCTGCAGCCGGGCACGTACGGCCACGCGGCGGCGGCCAGGATAATGGCCGGGGGTACCCGGCACCACAGCTCCTCCTCCTCCACCCGGAGAACCGCGACCATCACCACCCTCCCGCCGCGAACGCGCGCCACAGCGGCAACCGGGGCCACAAGGGTGCGCGCCCGGGCGCCATTGGGAGACGGCGCGCCACAAGTCCCAACGGCCTCCACTTCCTCCGCCCCGTGCACCTCCACCCCCCACGCAACCGTCAACACACTACCCCTACCGAGGACCAGCAACCCCCTTGGAACTACGGGCGTCCCGGCACCATCGGGGGCCGGCACGCCAGAAAGCCCCCGACAAGAAGGTGCGTCCAAACGGGCGGCACAATGACACCACCCACAACACCACGCGGCCACGGCGACCCGGGAGCACTGGGCAACGCCTGCGGGGAGCAGAGCCGTGCCCAGCCCCACGAATACGGCGGCAATGGGCACCCGACCCGAGCAGCCCCTTGGCACCGCACACCCGCGCAGGGACCCAGCCCCGGGCCCCACAAACGAGGCAGCTCCACAACCCCAAACACCACCCGACGTGTCCACTCGCGGCCGCCAGCCGGCAGCCCGCCAGGCAGCGGCGACACAGGCCCACCCAGACCCCCGCCCACATCACGGCCCACCAATCCGGCTGACGGGGGACCACGCGGGGTCCGGAGGACCTCCCACACAGACGTGTACCACTACCCCGGCCGACACAACCAACGCCCGGCCCCTCGGCGCCGTGCGCCCCCACGCCCACAACCCCACCGAGAGCCCCAGTCCCCAAGCTCCGGAGACACTCAGCGCATCGGCCCCGGGGTGCCATACGCGGGCCCCGGCACAAGCCGAGCTGGCGTCCCAACGGTACCATGACCAAGCAGCCGAGCCGGCAGTGCGGCGTACGGAAACACAATCTCACAGTCACCCGGCCCCCGACCAGGGCCCGGACCCAGACCTGGACCCGACGCACGCAACCGTCCCGACTGACACCCTGCGGTCCAGCGATCCAGGAAGCGAAACCCCAGAGGCGGCGCAAGCGGCGGGCACCGCAGCCGCGCCGCCCGCACCGCCCGCCAAACCACAACGCGCAGAACCCACGGTGGACGCCAGAGAAGAAGTGGAGGAACCCCCGCAGCAGACGGAAGCGCCGCCGACAGCGGCGGATCTACCCGCCCAGGGACCACCCGAGACAGAGACGCCTAGCGGGGGGGCGGACCAGCCACAACACCAGCATGCTGACCCGCCGAACCTGGCGGCAAGCGGGGGGAACGAGGCACCAGACGTTGGCCAACCTGATGCGGGGCCTGGCGAACAGGACGGCGGGCGTGCCGCCGGCCTCCCCCGACCAACCGTCCACGAGGCGCAAGCGGCGGATCGTGCGGGCGCCGCCGCCCTCACGGCCCCGGCGTGTCGCAGCGACGCAGGCGCACCTGGGAGCGCCACGTCCGGGGAGGCGCCACCACAGGGCCCACCTGGCGCCTGCGCGAGGTTCGAAACCTGACAAGCCCCAACGCGCAGCCGACAGGGAAACGTCGCCCGGCAGGCAAAACCGCGACGAGGACTCTTTCGATGTCTTCATGGAATCCTGCATGAGTGACCTCCGCGCGGACCCGGCGCCGGATGCCCCGCGCGGCCGCCCGGAGCCCCGAGGCCCCCATGCAGGGAGCACACCCCCCACGGTGTCCCGCCAGGCACACCTCCAGCGCAATTACGCCGCCCTGGGAATGCGTACTGCACATGCTGCCACCACGGATGACGGGCCCCCGACCGCGAGCGGGGCAGCGGGCCAGACCCCGGAAGAGCACCACGCCCCGGGGAGCGGGACACGTGTGGAGGCGAGCACCAACAATCAGGGCAGAGGGGGTTACCCCAACTCTCTCCGAAAAACTGACCTTGATCTGCAGAATGAGTTCCACGTTCAGATCAGGCCCACTGCTGGCTAATGCTCTCATGAAAATCTTCTTGGCATGGGCAGTCGTGACGACCCCCACCCTCTGCAAAAGCACACGCTACTGCAAATACCATTTACGATATGATCTGTAATTTCCTGCAGGGGAAATCTGGTCCTTCCACTTATCTTCAACGACATTGTCATCAGCACATTCACGTGCCTCGTCCAATAATTCCTCATGCATGTCCTGATATGTCCATTTCAGTTCATACATGAGTTCAAGACACAATTCAGCATATTCATCGGGAAGAGAAGTCAAAAAGGTTATAGCCTTGAGTTCGGGGCTCAATATCTTTCCCCAATAACCCAAAAAAAATTCCCATTGGCGCAAGTACCCACGCAGCGTTTTCCAGCTGCCATCCCAGTGTGGGCGCTTAACAAAGTGCTTCACATCACCTTTGGTGTCCTCGTCCATGATCTTGAAGGCAACGTCTTCCAACTCCCCAGAGACCAAACAACGAACCCTCCCTCTGTCGGCCCCTGCACTGGGATGGGATTGTAATTCACCCTCTAGGTGGTTCAAAAGCTCATGCAGTTTAACACCCGCACGTGCAGAGCCCTCAGGTGTCGGGTGTGGGTTCGTTCCGCTGGTGTGGCACTCATGCTGGTGCTTGCCATGCCCGACATTTGTTTTATAGGTGTTCCACCCTCCAATGCACTCAGTGTACTATGTACCTCAGGCTCGTAATTCCGGGTCTTACCAGGCTTCCTGGGGGAGGAAAGCTTGTCCAATTGTATCTCTTTACCCGCTGAATGCAACCCTGCGTGCGCGCTACAAGGAATTGCCGCGCGATGGCTCAGTGCGCACTACAAAACTATAGCGCGCGTCATCGCGCGCGCTATACCTCGGGGTCTTGGGTTTGTAACCCCATGTCCTAATAAGCAGGGCAAAAACGCCTATTTTTCTAAAGTTTCAGATGCTTCCGGCACCACATGTGACGCTGTCAAAGTCAGGAAAGATTGCCAGCATTTTGGGCCCCGACTATGGGTGTCCCTGTGGAAGAACGAGGACCTTTTGGCGGACCTAGTTGAGTTTTTTTGCTCAGGGTCTGTCGTCCAACGGTCTTTGTGGGCCAAGTTGGAAAAAAGGGTCCCCGGGTCTGGAGCAGAGAAGAAGCGTCGCAGGACCGAGGCTGCCAAAGCCGTCACACCCCTGTCGGTAGTGGACCTGGTCCTGCTCCTGAAGATTCCAAGAAGAAGGTATTATTGCGCGCGCTTTGCATGTGACATTGCGCGCACTTCCGCTCATAGCACGCGCTTCGTTGACTTCTGCGCGCGCTACGTCCTCATGTTGCGCGCGCTATTTTACTCAGGTACAAAGATTTGATTACTTGGACGAGAAGTAACGTCCCCACACACCTTTTTTCTCTCCCGTCCTATGCTAGTTTCGCCACAGAATTGAACCAGCTTGCAAGTAGGCAGCATTTACAGGTTGCCGTGCACACAGATGGGGTCACAGTCTTTTCGCAGTGGCCCCTGCAGCACTTTTTTGACTATATATTTTCCTTTGATTCCATTGTTTCTAACCTCCAATACCCCAGGGAGTGCCAAGGAGAGCTGTAGATCATTATGAGGGGAGATGGGTTGCCTTGTGGGGGGGAATCGTGGTGCCAGATGTCCATTTCCTTTGCCAACCATGGTCACTTGGCAATGACGTCGTCCTACCACTGGACTGTTAACGTCGCCCTTTGTGGTGAGAAGTCCGCCTCTGTGTTGTCCCAGGTCTGCGCTCACAATCTTGCTTTTCTGCAGAGTGCCCTTGACAGTGGTGTGGTTCCCATCTGGGGTGCATCCAGATGCTGCAGGATTTTCTGCGGTAGGGATAGCCCTTGGCTGCGTCTGTTGTCGGGTGTCACTACACATTGGATGGCAGGTAGTCTGTTCAGTTACATGACGTGGTGCGTGTCCAGTGCAATGTGGTTGCAACAGGATGTGGATAGAACCACCGAGCGAGATGAGCAGTTGCTAGGGCTTATTGCACCTGGGGCCAAGTGCAGGCCCATGGATATATTTGGTGTTGTCCAGAGCAGGTTGTTGAAGGTGCCTCTGAGGCGGCGTCACCTTATACCATGTGTTCTGCACCTTCTGACTTTTGTAGGGAGGCAGGTCACTGCCTTGGTACGCAGATTGGCCAAGTCAGTGCGTCCCAGTACTAGGGTCTCTGTTCAGGCTATTCTTCACAGGTCTGGTTGTCGCATAGCACTACAGGGGACGGCAGAGCCAGATGGCGAAGAGA
Organism: Eutreptiella sp. 'Long Island Sound 2002'; assembly: GCA_964036045.1. NCBI lineage: Eukaryota > Euglenozoa > Euglenophyceae > Eutreptiales > Eutreptiaceae > Eutreptiella > Eutreptiella sp. 'Long Island Sound 2002'. The sequence continues at coordinate 9,642,292 of OZ038388.1, forward strand.
CTTGGTGCCTTCTAAAGGTTTCGGAGGACCTGGCCCCCCTCCTTGGGGGTGACATGAGGATGCACACAGCAGTGGTTGCCATGTACATACTACTGGGGGACATGTATGGCACAATGTTTGAAGAGGGTGCATTGAAGGCTCCAGAGGTTGCCCAGGCTTTCCGGAGGTGGGTTTGTCCAGCAGTAAGATCACCTTATATTAACTGAATGTTGCACGATACTACAGTCACTATTCAGGCCATAAGGCCCTATGGCCTAGGAATGTTTTCGGGGGATCATTTGGAAGGGAGCAACAGGGTGCTGAAGGACATTTGGTCCTCCTTTTGTGATAGAGGTGGGGGGGCAGGATACCAGGTGTCGCGCCGCATTAAGATGCTCAGGCAGGTTAATGAGCGTCTGTTCCTGTACTCTGAAGTACCAAGGTGGAATGGGACCTCCAGAAGCAACCTGTGCAATGCACAAAAATTGGCTGACGACGTTCGGGCATATTTTGCGGATGAGGAACTGTGGTAGCGCGCGCTATTTGTTCTTTAGCGCGCGCTACATGCTATCTAGTGCGCGCAATGACCACTATCGCGCGCGCTATGCCGTATTCAAGGGCCGGAACCCTTGAAATCGCGATATACAATTGGAAGTGGCGTGCTATGACTACGCACTTCAAATGAGCCTCTGATCTGAAATGCATTGAGAGACACAGAGATTTGTTCCTTTTCGTCTGTTTTTTTTGGTGATTTCGATTTTTTTGTTACCGCATTTTCCTTTTTGTATTACTGCTGGAACAGGGGTACTTTAATGTAACCCTCTTGCCCATGCAGCCCGTCGGCTGGGGGTATCCGCCTCCTGCAGCACCGCCAACAACTGCTGCAGGGGCCACAGGAGCAGGTGCGACACCGCAACCACCGCCACATGCAGCTGCACAACCGGGACTGCAGCAGCCGTCCTCGGCGCCGTGGAGCATGCAGCCACAGGTACTTGCCGTGCGCTACGCTCTTGTTGTGCGTGTTAGCTGTCTCGTTGTGCGCACTACGCACGTCCTCGATGCGCGTGCTTTGTCCTGTTTTCCGCAGACGCTGTCCCAGCAGCTGACCGAGTTCTCCCCAACTCAGCCTCTGTGGCCCGCGCCGCAGTCCCCGTTTCGAGCTGCCTCACAGCAACTGTCTCCCATGCTGTTCCCCGGTGGGTCGCCCACCTTGGGCTCCCCAGTGCGCGGCAGTCTTCCAGTGGGCCAAGTGCAGCAAGTGCTCTTCGGCCCACTGCCAGTGCAGCAGCAGCAGCAAATGCAGCAGCAGCAGGTGCAGGCTGCGGCCCAGCAAGTCGGCAGCCCAGAACAGCAGCAGCAGCAGCAGCAGCACCAGGTCCAACCAAGACAGCAGCAACCCCAAGTGCAAGCACAGTTTCAGTCTCCCCCACCCGGGCCACGTACGGGCTTCGCCTTCAGCAGCGACTTCAAGAACCGAATCTGGCCGAACCAAAACAGCACCATCTGCGCCCAAGGGCCCGACTGGGCATGGCTGAAGGACGTGACACCAGCCTACCTCTTCGAGGTGGCCTTCTACAAGTTCTGGCACCAAAGGGCCATAGCCATTTCCAAGATCCCAGACGGAGCAGTGAAACCCTGCTGGCATGACGAGAGCATTACTGGCCACTGGTGCAGTCTGGCGAACCTGTTGACCCTCTCTGTGCCAACCCAAGAAGGACAAGCTGCCTGTGGACACTGCAAGGTGGAGGAGTACGAGCTGTTGTTCTCGTGCTGGACAAGTTATGGGTGGGGTCACGTTTGGACCCACACGCCTCCGGGTGCCACCACAAAGACCGTCAACCACTTCTACTTCAACAAGGACCAACCGAGCTTCATCAACGCGACCGACGCGGGGGCAATGGCCTTCAAGAACGAGTGCACCTCAGTAAGAAGTGCGGGTGCCAGTTTGCTGCGGGGGTCAGCAAAGAAAGGAGCCAGTGCCGCAAGGGCACTTGCAACCGGCGCCAAAGTCAAAACCACGGCGGTCATGGACAAGGAAAAGACTATTGCCACCTCCAAGATCGTGGTGAACCTGCCTGAGTTCACAGGCAAGGACCTCAGCCAGTTCGCTGAGAATTTTGGCCGGTTTCTCCGATTGACCGGCCAAACCCACGCTAGTGGACGGGTCAAGTGCGATCTGCTCCTGCAGTGTTGCAAGACCAAGTACCTGGGGAAGCCGGTCAGACAGATCGTGACTAAGTCCGCCACCCTTGCCGATGTGTTGGTTGCCTTGGAGAGGCAGCACCTGACTTTTGAAACCGACCTCTCCATCAGGGCCGAGATCAAGAACCTGCCCATGCTGCCCAACAACCCCAAACCTGGCAGGGTCTCCGAGCTATTGGCTGACTTGGATCACTGGGCTGGACGATTGACGCCCGGTTCCTACAGCAGGGACGACCTGCTCTTCTGGTTGGTGGCTAAGCTCCCTCGGGAGCTGTGGGACGAGTGCCGTTCAACGGCAGAGCGCAAGGCTAGAGCCCTCCACTACGAGGATCTATGTGTACTACTCCTGGAGCTGGCGCTGGAGAAAGAAAGCGACCAGCACCTGAACAACTACCGTCCTGGAGGTGGAGGCTCTGGAAGCCATGGCAAAGGGTACCAAGGATCCAGACCTTGGCAGGGGACTATTCCCAAACACGCCCGTATCATGGAAAACGTCAAGGAGCTCTTCTGGTGTGATGCCAGAGACGAGCAGGGCCACCTGCAGCACGCCCCTGACTGCGAGCAGCGAGACTCCTTCTTAGTCCAAGGGAAGAAGCAGGAGACCAACACCGGCGCCAAAAAGCAGCTGCCGGATCACTACAGGTGTACCATCACCTGTGCCTTCTGTGGGAAGAGGAAGCACTACGAGGATGAGTGCTACCACAAGCAGCGCCTGTCGGCGAAGCTGAAGAGTGAGGATCCTGGCAAAGGCTCTGGCAAAGGTGGAGGCAAAGGCAGAGGCAACGACTCCGGCAAGGTCAAGTCGAAAGGACGTGGACAAGGGCAAGACAAGAGTCAAGGTGGACGAGGAGGAGGCGCTAACCGCCAGCCAGACAAGGACCACAAGAACACGGACAAGAACGGAGGCAACCCCAGCCCTAATCCAGGGAGGAACTCCGAGCCCTCTGGAGGGCAGTCTGGTCCTACCACACGCTCACAAACCCAGGCCCAGCGAGAACAAAGGGCCAGGCGGGAGCACGAAGGTGGTGATGACGGCAACGCTAAGAAGCGAAGCCGTTTCATGAGGATGGCCCGCAAATTGCGGAACAAGGGGTTCGAGGTGACCTGTCCCGCGAAGTTCTGACGGGGACGCTCCGGTGGCGCCCAGGACCTGGTGTTTTGGCTACGTATCCGACTAGGGGGACGTGAATACCTGGGGGTATTGGATACTGGCGCCACCACATCTATAGTGGCCAACAAAATTTTACCTTGTGGGAGCCTGAAGAACACCATGACCACCGCGGCTATATGAATGGGGGATGGACATGTGCTGCACAGCTGCAGGGACTGTGAAGTGGAGGTACCTATGGGCTCCCGGACTATCGCCCATCGGTTCTATGTGATGGACACTGAGGCCTTCGACTTTGTATTGGGGACTGACTTCATCGTGCAGCACTCCCAGATACAATCCCTGATGCTGCAAGCGCCCTACCTCCTCTACGTGGACCACGGCAGTGGCAGAGAGTCTGTGCCACTGGAGCAGTCGGAACATAGCTCGAGCTACCTTAGGATATCGAAGGAGGAGCCCTCGAACATGATGGCGGCCTCCAAAACTGAGGACTATCAACTATTGGGGGAAGTCCTAGACCAATGTCTGAAGAAGTTGGGTTACTCTAGAGAAGACCTGAGGGTGGAGTTGTTCGCCAGCGACAAGCAGCATGTACTGGACCTTTACTGCAGCAGGGGGAAGAACTGCAGCTACAAATTTTACTGGCCCTCTTTCGGGATGGCCTATGGGAACCCCAAGTTCAGTGAACTGGGGAAGGTCCTGACCAAGGTGGCCTTTGAACGTTCCCGTATGGTCCTGTGTTCCCCCGATGGGGGAGCCCATGGAGGCAACAAGTACTGGCGGAACCTCCTTGACAGGCTGACTATCAGCCCTGTTTGTTTACCTGATGAGGCCATCCACGTGCCTCTGGGGCGTAAGACGCCTATTGGGAAACCCGGATGGGGGAGTATGCTCAGCGGGGTGGACAGAGGTCTTACCTTCATCCCATGGGAGGATCTGGACCATGCTCTGGTCCAGGCTATACAACGAGAAAGCGATGGACTCGCCTTTGGTGACTTGAAGGATCGACTACGACCTCAAGATGCTATTGAGACTACACCCGGAAAAGATGAATACGTCGTGACTAACACCAACGCCCCCAACACTCCATGCCATGTACCTGTTCCTGACATGTACCTGATGGAGTCTCTGAGTGTGGACTATCCGAGCTACCCAGCTCTGTCCACTCAGATGACGAAACTGAGCACGACGCCTTCTTCGTGCAGACCTGTGTGTCGGAAGTGGAGAACGCCGAGTACGTCGCCCCACTGAAACCCCTACTCTCCATGAGGGTGGAAGACCCCGTGGACGAAGAGCTGGACCCTCGATCCAGGCTAAGGGAGTATGTGGACTCCAAGAGGAAGTTGGTGGCGAAAAAGCTATGCTACGCTAAGCCTACCCGCAGCACATGGCCACTGAAACAAGGACGTATGGGAGATCTATCCCAATTGAAGGAAGACCTCGAACAGAAGATCACCACCTGGCAAAGGGAGGTAGATCTTAAGCTCATGAAGAGCGTATGGGGCGCCCATGTGAGAACCCCAGAGGAGGACAACCTCTCGGAGGAATGTGTATGCGAGTGTGCCTATGTTGCCATCGTCAAGCGGAGATGGTTGAAGAAGACCTACTATATGCCTACCAAGGGTTGAAGGACACTACCAAGGGCGAAGAGTCGGTGGAGGATCACCTCCCGACGTCTATTACTCAGGGGGCAAGCAACTTACACTCTGACGAGCAAATGGAGGACAAGATCAAGCTATTGGATCCGCGGGTGCAGAAGCCTATAAGGACCTATCTGGAGGTGTTCGGAGAACTACCCCCTCCAGCTTCATGTGACAAGCTGATACAGATGGACCTCAAGCTGAAACCCCAGTTCGTGGGTCACAAGATCCGGATGAGACGCTATCAAGCTCCCAAAGAGCAGGCTGACGAGATTGATCGACAGATACAAGAATGTATCGACGCCCGCCGAGTCCTGGAGTACAAGGACGGGGACTACCCCCAACACTGCAGCACCTGTTTCCTGGTGACTAAACGTGGGTCTACAGCCAAACGGCTGGTAGTGGATTATGGAGAGCTGAACAAGAAAACGTTGAACCACTCAGGATCCTTTCCTAATATGGAGTCTACCCTTGAGAAGATAGCCTCCTGTCGCTACAAGACCAAGATGGACAAGAGGAGCGGATTCTGGCAAGTGGACCTGACGCCGAATGCTCAGGAGCTACTAGCCTTCATCACCCCTCAGGGGAGGGTGTTCAAGTCGAAGGTCATGCCATTTGGCGTTGCCAACGCACCCGCTCTATTCCAAGAGCTGATGAACAAGATCTTGTCCATCCTACCTCCTCCATCCTACCTCAGTCAACTATGGCTGACGGTACACCATATCCAGGGGGTGAAGAACCAGTGTGCAGACTACATCAGCCGCAACAACTTCGAAGCCCTGATTGGTGCCCGGTCTGAAGCGCTGGCTAAGGAGGCGTTCAGCCGTATGGACGTCCACTTGGAGAAAGATGTCCTTGATTTATGCCCTAGATATTTTGATGATGTCCTGCAGGTTTTGTAGTTGAAAACCCAAACCAAAGCAGCAAGTAGAGCAAGAACAGGATGTGGATCGAATCAATGATTGGTTTTGGAATCCAGTGTAACACAGAAGGGCTGCAGATAGACAAAGCAGGTTTATACACATAGATTCAATCACAAATGGATAATACAAAAGATTTTAAATGAAAATTGGTCTGACTCTTGCCTCAGGGGTTGCATTAGGCACTTCATGTGCACTCTTTCGGGTGAAATGGTGCTGGTTAGGAATGTGGGGCATAGATGCCAGGACCACACAGAAAATGACTTGGCCAAGCAACTGAATTCAGAAACAGTTACAAGGTAGGACCACAATAAGTGGTAGAAACAATTGAGTATAGGGGTCCTGGGGTGGGAGACCACTAGGCTTAACCTCCAAGGCCTAAAGCATGAAATGCCTGTTTTACTTCGGTATATCCTCCATGAAGGAAGGTACCTCCGCTCAGTTCAGTGGTAGGGGTGAACTTAATGGGGGGCTAGGGTCACAACCCTAGTTACTTTGAGGAAGTGTACTTTAGGCAACAAAAGAGAGATAAAAACACTTAAGTTTGTCTTAGCATCAACAAAAGAGTTTTAAGGGGGGCTTGGCCTGGATCAAGCCCTCCAAGAAAGACATGGCAGTGCCTTTTTCTTACTCCCCCCTGGAGTACTAGTTAGCTAAGCTAGTAGGACCAAGGAAAAAGGCTCACATATTCCCAACATTACCTCAGAAAATGCATTAAACTTACCAAAAACATCCTCATCACTTCATAGAAGCCTATCACACTGTAGGTACCCTTGAAAAACAGTGTAATGTACCGTGAATGATATCCCTTCGATGGGGCATTCCTCAAAAGTCGCCGGCGTGCGACGAAAACCTTTGGAAAAAGTTTGGGGGTAGTGGAGTTTGAACCCAGGACTCCCTCCCTGGAGCACATATGCTTGCCCACTAGGGTACAGTCGAACGCTCTAATGCGGACGGCCATTGCTGTATAAACAGCGTTTTAGTATACGTCCTGACCAAGGGCCAGGGCGGAGCAATACTCCTAATGGAGGACACAAACCTCCAGGAGCTGGAAAAAATAGAAAATGTAACCAGCAGGGAGTGATTCCTGCGGTTTAGCGGAAGGGGTTGCAATTTAGCAAGTGAAATCATTAAAAATCGACGAAACGACGCGGGAAATCGTCATTTTTACAAATAACTCTAAGTCGCAGACAAGCGCAAAGGAAGCGGACTCCAAGAAAAGGGTTGCGCAAGCGTAAACGGCTTTTGAAAAAGGAGGTATGAGCCGCAGTTTTTAAAGTTCTAAAGGAAATTTTTGCACAGTTGCATCAAAACTTTTATAAAGAGAAGAGTCTTCAAATTCAACCCACACCACAGAGCAGGTCAACAACCCACCTCTCAGGTATGTCAGTGTCATCTCACACGCATGCATTGCGTTCGTGTTTGTTGTTTCGTCAAAACGTTAGGGTTGTCAACGCTGTGTTCGTTGGGGGGTCGGGTGTTCCTCCTGGTGCTCTGCACAGGTCTGCACAGGAATGAAAGGTATGCGATGCGAATGGAGCGCGCAGCGCGCACGTAGGGTTAGAATATGCCCTGTGCTCGCGATGCATGTGCCTAATCGAGGCATTCACACGCTGTGACGCTTTACTTGTACCCCAAATTCACCCTTGTTTTATTCTTCACAGGTAGGTAAAGAAAGCGTTTGTTCGTGTGTGGCCGTGGCGTTAAAGTAGGGTTGCTTAAAATGCTTAGGCTTGTTTTGTGTCCGCTTCATTCGGCATTCACACGATGCATGGTGACTAAGGTAGGTTAGCCCAGGAGGAGCTCACCTCCTGGTTGAGTCAGTGTGGATATGGTTAAGCCTCCCTTCCCCGCGTGCACATGATGCATTAAAGGGTAGGCCACGCGAATTGCGCACGGTAAACCTTGTTTAGGTTACCCAGAGGCTCCTCGGTACGTTCTTTAAGAGAACCTGAGGAGTCTCTTAACGCTTGCTTGCTTGACAGGGGAGCTGATCCTTCAGTGTGTTTGCGGACAGTGTCTTATAGGTCACACTGAGAATGCGTATAATACGTGGAGTGTGGCTTGGTTCCTTCGCCGCAAACACCCCTTCATTTGCCTCTGTTTTACAGGTGGGAAAGGTTCAGGGTGATTGGTGCACGCAGCAGCTGCCTTCAAAGGCTATCCATTTTTCTGCCCCAGCAAAACAGGGGCGCTGATCACAAATCAAATGACTGTGCCTCAGCCAGGACTGGCGAGGGCAGTTCGACTTCAACGACATCTGCGCTGTGCACGCAACGAGAGCACCCCTTCCCTCCAAGCCCTAGCAGGGGAAACGCGTTGTGGCGTCCTCTGTTAGGCCACAGTTGCTTAGCAGCGCTGTGTTCTCTTGCCTTCTTCACAGGAGGGTCATTAGGACCTGAGTGATCTTCGACAGCAGCACCCAGTAGCGTGTGTAGGGGTTAGGGTCAGCAGGCCTGGCAGGAGTTGAGTGCAAGTGATGAGTGCTCACCCTGCCTTCGAAGGCCGGTGCTGGCGTTAGTGAGTGTAGTGTAGTGGTGTATCCTGTCCCGCGTGCTTTTCCTCGTGGGCAGGGGAGTGCGTTACCTTTTGGCCTGTAGCAAAAAATGGGCGTTTTGTATGCCCTTAGCACACTTGGCCACCCGTCCCCTCTAGTAGGTAGGGCTTTTGCCGTCTTACCCCAAGGATAGGCGCCAGCACAGAAATCGGGCGCCATAGGAGTGGTAATAGTACCTGATCAGGACCTTCGGTCCGACGTCAGCGAAGCCCGGTCTCCGGGAGCCACGCTGGGGAGAGAAGTGAGACACACACAGACATACGTAGCACACATAGGGGTATGGTAAACCCTGTAAGGAAGGGTAGAACCCCATGGGTCTGGACCAGTCAGGGGTCCTAACTGTGGGCTTGTCCCCAAGGAGGGAAGACACACCTTGCCACATAACACCTTGCTTGTCATTCCCCCCTGGTGTAGTAAGCCACCGTTCTTCGTTGGCTCTCCAAGGTCATTACATTAGGGCAGTACCCATGCAACACATGGTCAACAAGGCACACACTCGCTGGGTGGCTGCAATCCTGATAAGCGGCCACCTGGCTCACGCTGGAAACCATAGGCATGGGTCTGCAGGGCACAGACAGGTTCAGTGCAGTGCTCAGTAAGCAGTAGTCTGTGGAAAAACCGATGGCCTTCGGCCAAGGAGTGGTTGTCACGGGGGGCTAACGGTCCTGTCCTGCGATGCAATGCGGGGCAACTGTGACAACTACTCTTACACCCGTACACAGGCACGTCTGCAGAAGAGTGCTCACTGCACCTGTCAGTAGACTGACACAGGGAGATTAGTTTCGCTTCTTACGCTGGGTCATAGTCTCAGCCCGGGTCAGGAGCTGCCCCTCGTTGTTCTCAACGAGGTAAGTGCGGAAGATGGGGTTGATACTCCCATCTGGTTGTATGCCCATAGCCATCTCACAGGGTTAGGAATTTCCATCCCTGTTTATACTCGTGGCGTGCAATACCTGCAACCACGTAGTAACCATCGACTGCCATCTCATCGGCAGTCATCCCTTCGAGTTCGTCTGCCTCCTCTGGAGTGGCAGCGTTCTCTAGGTCTATACGCTCAACCTCACTGTCGCTGAGGCGCCACTCATCCCAAGACAAGTCGTCAGGGGAGTTGTAGTGCCTCAACTGCCTAGGTCCACACAGCAGTTCACCACCTAGAAGTGGACTGCACCTGACATGGATCCTGGATCCATCTATCGTGATGATACGATAGGGTCCAAAGTAAGGGTCCTTTAGGCAGTTACGTCGCCAGGAGGGTAGGCGTGAATGGTGTACCAAAACAAGGTCACCAACCTTGAAGCTCGCAGGTCGCCGTAGGCGGTTCTGTCGGCTCTGTTCACGGTCACGAATGTGTCTCAGGTTAGTACCAGCCTGGTTAGCCAGAGACTGCTTGTGTTCCAGCCAATCTCCCACAGGGCTCTTGAAGTCCTCGGGAAAGGGGGTTTTGAAGAACCAAGCAGGTCGTCCTCCATGGAACAGTTCGTGGGGGGTGAAACCCGTAGAAGAGCTCCGCTGTGAGTTCATGGACAGCACTGCCCAGGGCACTAGGCGTACGCAGTCCTTGGTGCGCTCCTGTTTCATAAGGATTCTTAAGTTTTGCTCTACCACTCGGTTCTGTCTCTCACAGAGAGGGTTAGACGTGTGGGTATAGGGCACACCTGTGGTTACCTCCACGTTGAGGGCATTTAGCACTCGTTTGTACCACCCAGTGTCACTGCGGATGCGTACATCCTCATCAGAGTGCACCTGCTTAGGTGCTCCATAGGGTTCGAACCATTGTTCGACCAACATTTTCACAGTCTGCTCACCTGTGATTTTCTTATTGCAAGGGAACACACGGGTGAAGCGAGATAGACCACAGGTGACCACGAGGCAACTATCATAGGCGCCAAAGCGTGGTAGGCCGTGGATGAAATCCACGTAGAGAAGAGAGTTAGCACAATAGGGTATGGGTAAGCTGGAGATCACCCCCCCACCCTATTTTGCAGGTGCCCGACAAACAAAAAAACATGTGTTGCAAGGTTAGAAACCTAGACAGTGGGTGATTCAGGGCCGCTCCCCCTAAAAATGCCCATTTTTTGCCCAAAAATGGCCTAAAAACGCCAATTTTTCGGCAAGAAAACATTTTCTTTTGGGCTCTGATGGCCGGTACAAGCCCTCCCCACCCTATTTTGCAGATGCCTGACGCAAAGAAACATGTATTCAAAATTATTGGAGCCAGCAAATAGCTTATCAGGGCCTCTTCGACCTGAAAAAGGACATTATGTGTCAAAAAATGGCCTAAAATTGCCAATATTTTGAAAACAAATCTGTATGTTTTAGGCTTGGGGGCTCCGTTCAAGGCCCCCGCACGCTATTTTGCAGGTGCCCAACGCACCAAAATAGCTTTCGCACCATGTTTGGCATGATATTCAAGCCCCAAAACAAGTCACTCCGCCATTTTCTTAGTTTTCGGAATAAACTAACACTTTTGCCTTTAAAAACCTATGTGACTGTCGCTCTGCTTGCTGGCATGACAGCCACAAGCATCCACAATGGTCTGCATACGCGACCTCAGTTCAGTCAGGGTTAGACTAGAGTAGAAACACTCACGGAAAGCGTCCACTGAGCGATTAGCGCCAGTGTGACCAGAACTGAGATGGGACCACTGTAAGCACCCATCCAGTCGTGCCTCAGGCACCACAATTTGGTCCTCGTAGAAGAGGTACTGATTGTTTTTATACCACTGGTGCCCGTCAATGACACGGGGTTCGAGACCAGTGCTGAGGGTTTGGAGATTTTCTTCATACTCTGACTGATAGTCGGTTAGACTCCAACCCTCGAGGATTCCAGCAGTGCGCATGGACAACTCAAGCTGGAGATCCATACGCTGGAAAGCCTCTTTGGCGAGCGCCTCAGAGCTCTCACCAATAAGCGCATCGAAGTCGTTGCGCGATATATAGTCAGACAGTTCATTCTTAATCCCGGGGATATGATGCACTGTCAGCCTGAACTGGCTCAGGTAAGTCCACCACCGTTTTAGCTTTGCTTTTTCTGGTGGTGGGCCCTTCTGAAAAGACTTCACAGGCTCCTGGTCACACAGCCAGACAATAGGGTTAGATCCCAGGAGTCGGGATTGTGACGATAGCACCAACATACCGGCCAGGAGTTCCTGGTCATAGGTGCTGTAGTTGGAACGCGCTGGGTTCCATTTCCAATTCCAGTGTCCTAGTGGTACCAGTCGCCACTCACTGGTAGGATAGTCATGTTTCAACGAACCATCACGGTTCAGGCCAGTAGTACGATAATGGCAGTGGGTTAGTTCAGCGGGGTTAAGCTCCTGCCATTGGTAGATCGTACCACCCCCCCCTACATCACTGGCATCAGTGATCAGGACTATCCCGCCCTCAGGGCTGGGCACTCCCAGGCAGTTGGAGGAGGCAATCTTCTTCTTCAACTCCTGGAAACACTCTTCATCTCTGGAGGTCCACCTCCAGGGAGTAGTTTTCTTGATCAGGTCAGTGAGGGGTGCAGAGGAGTAAGTAAAATTGTGGATGTGACGCCGATAGAAATTACAGGCGCCCACAAAACTCCTCACATCGTGTAGACCCTTCTTAGGGTCATCGCGAATCTGCATGTCCTGTAGGGGCTGCATCTTAGACACGGCTGGTTTCCACCAGCCATACCCCGCGTCGAAACCCAAATATTCCATCTCCTCTTTCATAAACTCACATTTTTCGAGTTTGATTTGGAGATGGTTTTCTTGAAAGACAATGAAATATTCACGGAGGAGATGGACGTGGTCCTCTTTGGTATTAGTACCCAAACTCACGTTGTCGATGTGAGCCTCCATTTCTGCACCCCCAGAAATCAACTCTTGTACTAGAGGCCTGCGCCTCAGTATGTACAAAATTTTGTTCATAAGCTCCTGGAAGAGCGCTGGGGCATTAGCCACCCCGAAAGGCATAACCTTCCACTTGAAGACACGACCCTTAGGGGTTATAAAGGCCAACAGCTCCTGAGCTGCGGCGGTTAGGTCCACCTGCCAGAAACCAGAGCGTTTGTCCATTTTGGTCTTATACCTGCATTTGGCAATACGCTCCAGGGTGTTTTCCATGTTAGGAATACTCCCTGAGTGGTTCTGGGCTTTCTTGTCGACCTTACCATAGTTTACAACAAGACGTAGGGCACTCGACCCTGGTTTGGCAACAAGGAAACAGGGACTGCAGTGATGGGGATAGTCCCCGTGTTTATACTCTTCAACGAGGCCAGCATCAATGCATTCTTGGATCTGGCGCTCGTTTTCTTTAACCTGTTCCTGTGGAGCGGGAGAGGGACGACGCCTCACTCGCGTCTTTTCAAATTCTGGTTTCAATTTCAGGTCCATCTGGACCAGTTTTTTACAAGAAAGGGGAGGCGGCAAGGCGCCGAACACCTCCTCATAGGTTATCAGCAGTTTCTTCAGGCGGGGGTCAAGGTGAAGACTCTCGAGTTTCTGAAGGAAATCCTCCTCAGCATGGATGTTGCTTTTTCCATGTTCTTCCTTTTTCTGCCGATCAGCAGTTTCGGCAGGCACAGTACCATCGTCCCGCTCAGGGGGACATTGCTGCCCATAGTGTAGAGAATACACTAGCGGTATCTCAGGATCAGGCAGCGTATAGGACTCATCGTCCTCCTCAGACCAGATGGAGGATTTCCAGGTCTGTCTGAGGTATTGCAGCCGCTCTTGGCGCTCAATACCTTCGGCCCTCAGGTACAACAGCCGCCAGAGTTCTTGAGTGTCATGCTCAGACATTGGCATGTTATTAGCAGCATGCCGCGCCAGAGCATCAGCACTCCGGGCCACGGGTTCACCCGTGTGCACAGGCTGCATGTGTAGCACTGGCTTCCCAACAGGGGAAGCGGGTTCAGAGGTTGACTCTAGATCTACCTCCTCTAGCAACAGCTGGGCTAGGAAAGCACTATGTTTTAAGTCAACACAGCTGGGAGCAACAGAGGGAATAGTGCTGGCGATCTCAGACAGTTGGTCGTCAGCATCCTCTTTTACAGCTGCAGGTTCTAGATAGTCATCGGGGGACTCACACCCTGTAAGTGTGGCAGATAGGTGCTCAGGAGATCGATTTTTGAGATCATAAAGGGTCAGGCCACGATTTTAGGCCATGACTTCTTTCAGTAGCACCTGGTCTAGGTCACACAGGGGTACAGGATTGAGAGATCCATCGACGATGGACAGGAAACTGGCCCACTCAGGGGCCTGCATAGCTCTGTCTGCGTCCTCAGGCACATAGATGGGGCCGTCGGGGAGTTGCACTCTTCCCACGATCATTCGATCTAGCATACGGCGCCAGTAAGCATGTTCACCAAAGCAACCCCAGTCAGGGGTGCACATAACACCCCTTCCTCCATCATAAACGATTTTGGTTAGAACCTTCGCGAGCAGGGAGAAGGGAGGGTTAGCATACGCTAGGCCCATTGCTTTCAAGAAGAAACGGAAAGCATTGTTCAGTTGTTTCGAGCAGTACAACTGCATGATGTGCTGTTCTTGGCTCGCAAACAATTCCACCTGGATCTCATCCAGGTTTACCTGAAGGGCCGCCAGTCCATTTTCAAGAACGTGACGGGCCAGTTGGTAGTTTTCAGTACGATAGTTCGTCTTGGCTGCGTAGCGCAGCCCAGACTCTTTTCGTCCTGACAGCTCCAAAAGTACGGAGCATAGCCCACTGCCAAAGTCGCAGTGCAAAGAATAGGGACGCTGTAGGGACAGCATTTTTACCTGGGGGTTTCTTCGTAGAAAGTCGGTGCCAATGACAATGTCAAAGGCGTCAGTGTTCAACACTCTGCAGTGTTGGGTCACGGTTTCGTCGCCCAGACATATAGTCACATTGACCCCCGCCAAGGAATGGATGGTACGCCCATCCCCTACTTTTATGGCCACGGTCTTAGTTTTCTTGAAAGTCTTAAGCAGGCGCCCGGCCAGCATGGAAAGTGTTGCATCGTTATCAAGCACCGCTCGAAAAACCTGATCCCCGATTTTCACGAGGATTCAGAAAACCAAGTCCTCCTCTTCGGAGCCGCCCCCCTATTCCTCATCAGGGAACTTCACATCCACCCCTGCAGCCATGAGGGACTTGGCCATCCAGGCCAAGCGCCTCTTCTTGGAATTATTCCCCTCAGGGGTAGCGTTATCCCCTTGGGGGCGTTTCTTGGGGTCACCTGCGGCAGGAGCGGGTGTAGCAGCAGGAGTGGGTGTAGCAACGGGCGCTGAGGAGCGCCTCTGGGGGTTCGGGGGTCCAGTTTTGCCACCCCCCTTGCCACCTCCTTTACCACCTTTATCCCCATTCGGGGGATTTCTGGCGGGCGTCTGGGTCTTCTGGCGTTCCGCCTCCTGACGCTTGAGTTTGTCACTCTCGCGTTTCTTGATGTGGCATTCGTCCTCGTAGTGACAACGTTTGCCACAGTAACCACAGGTGATGGTACACCTGAAATGGTCCTGATGGGTCACAGTTTTCCCATCTTTGGTATGCTGCTGACGTTTCATCTGCAGCATACAGCCACTGCGGAGATCGCAGTCAGAGGCATGATAAGGTCCCCCCTTGTCATTGACAGGTCTGCAGTAGAACAGGGGGGGTGTACCTGCATCAGGTTCAACCTCATTTATGGCACGTAGCTTACCCCTCCCTTTACCACCTCCCTGGTTGGTGTTAGTGGGATTTTTATACCCTTTCCCTTCGCCACGTTCGGGGGTAGGGGTACCACCTCTTCCCAAATGCTTCTTGAGGAATTTCTCCATGTGGGAGTCTCTCTCTCTCTCAAGAGCTAGCTCAATCAAGAGATCCACCAGTTCATCGTACGAGTGGGTCCTGCTCTTCCTCTCAGAGGTGGAGCGGCAATCATCCCACGTACGTTGGGGGATCTTACTCATGAGCCACAGGTGGGGCTCAGTGGCTCCGTAGGAGCCCACGTTCATCCTCGAAAACAAGTACTCCAAGTCGCACACATATTCAGAAATTCGCGCAGCGGGTGGAAACTCAGGGAGCATAGGTAGCTCCTCGATCTGTGTGTGTACGCTGAGGTCAGTCTCATAGACTGGGAATGTTTTCTCCAACCTCAGGAGTACCTCTGCCCAGGTAGAACAGGTTTTCACAATCTGTTTCACCTGTTTTTGCAAAAATTTCTTTTTGCATGAGTGTTTTAGCAGTGAACATTTGGTGGCCACATCCACATGGGATTAACCAGTCAACAAAAGGAACTCTGCAAATTCTTCTGCCCATTCGGGGAGATTTTTAGGGTCGAACTCCGGCAGTTCCAGCTGGATGTTCGCCTGAGCAATTGGTCTGCCCGTCTTCCAACCCCCCGGAGTTAGGCCTGAAGGCGACACGCCGGCAAGAGGTGCCAGGGCTGACAGCCCTCTTCTCTCAATCTCTGTGACAGGCACGTCCTGTAGATCAGCCATAGGAACTGTCCTGGCACGGGGGTGAAAGGGGCTGGGGCAGGTGACCTTAGGCAACAGCCTTGAGACCCTTGATCTCTTGAGATCTTCGGCCAGGGTACTCAGTCCTGGAGAGAGAGAGGGCAACTCTGGCTTGGGTAAGGGTTCTGCAATACCCAGTTTAGCCTTAATGGCCTCCGATAGGGCCGTTACATCTGGATCTTCTGATCCAGACAGGAGTTTGGCCAACAGCTCGGCCGTATGATCCAGGGCACCGTAGGTTGGCCTTGGATGATGTTGTTCTTCGACTCGAGTCGGGCCCACTTCGGGAGCCCTTGGGGTTGGACAACATGGTCTTGGATACTCAGGTGTTGGTCGTCTTGGCAGGGATGCCGTTTCGGCTCTGTCGGACGGCGGACCAGAGTGCGCGTAGGACCCTAGGTCTGTACGTGGTCTGGATCCATGTACAGCCAATGGCTCCTCTCCATCTTCCCCACGAATGGATTTGTAGTACTCCTCATGTAGGATGTACTCATCCATCTTCTTCCTCAGTTCCTCATACTCCTCAGGGCCTTCAATCGCTGTTGAGGATGAAGCCGGACAGTTGGATCTGGATACTGAGGCAGCTACACGTCTGTGGAGGTGACTGAAGCTGTCTCCACCGTGTGCTGCTAAGGCCTCGGTGGTAAGGCCTTTATTTTCTTCCGCCCTTCTGCGTTCTGGATCTCCTTGGGACCCAGATGCGCCACTGAGATGTTGTGGCGCTCGGTAAGGTGGTTCACTCATAGGTTGGGCCATGCTGCCCATTTGCACTTGGACAGTTCTGATGGGCCAGGTCCTGACGCTTGGCGTGGACATGATGAACTTTTTGTTGGGCTTTTGTGCTGCACTTCTTCTCAGGGTCGGTTCAAAAGGTCACAAGGGACTGCCTCTGCTACCGGAAAGATGTCCTTGATTTATGCCCTAGATATTTTGATGATGTCCTGCAGGTTTTGTAATTGAAAACCCAAACCAAAGCAGCAAGTAGAGCAAGAACAGGATGTGGATCGAATCAATGATTGGTTTTGGAATCCAGTGTAACACAGAAGGGCTGCAGATAGACAAAGCAGGTTTATACACATAGATTCAATCACAAATGGATAATACAAAAGATTTTAAATGAAAATTGGTCTGACTCTTGCCTCAGAGGTTGCATTAGGCACTTCATGTGCACTCTTTTGAGTGAAATGGTGCTGGTTAGGAATGTGGGGCATAGATGTCAGGACCACACAGAAAATGACTTGGCCAAGCAACTGAATTCAGAAACAGTTACAAAGTAGGACCACAATAAGTGGTAGAAACAATTGAGTATAGGGGTCTTGGGGTGGGAGACCACTAGGCTTAACCTCCAAGGCCTAAAGCATGAAATGCCTGTTTTATTTCGGTATATCCTCCATGAAGGAAGGTACCTCCGCTCAGTTGAGTGGTAGGGGTGAACTTCATGGGGGGCTAGGGTCACAACCCTAGTTACTTTGAGAAAGTGTACTTTAGGCAACAAAAGAGAGATAAAAACACTTAATTTTGTCTTAGCATCAACAAAAGAGTTTTAAGGGGGGCTTGGCCTGGATCAAGCCCTCCAAGAAAGACATGGCAGTGACTTTTTCTTACTCTTGGACCTCAACATGACTATAATACGCCCCCTGGATGGACTCCAACAACCGGAGTACCTGAAGGAGTTTGGGGATATCTACAAGCGGCTGGAGAAACACCTTGAACCCCTCCTGGTCAACCAAGATCAGTGGAAGAGGGACAAGAGCTACCTCTGGCACGAGTACCGCATCGTGGTACCAAGTGACAGAGTCTCAGGGCTGCTGAAGTGGACCCATGGGCCATGTGGGTGCTGACCGCACCCTGAGGCTATTCAAGCAGTGGTTCCACACTACGTGGACTGACGACCAACTGCGGAAAACCCTCCAGCCCATCGTGGACAAGTGCCCGTGCAGGTCCTGCAAACCAGGGGATATCAAGGACAGAGGTCTCTACTCGACCCTGCCCATCCCTCACTGTGCTAACAGTGTTCTATACGTGGACTACACGGAGATGCCGAAATTCGGGGGCTATGACTTCGCCCTCGTGGTAACCTGTGGGTTGACCAGGTTTACCAGGGTGTTCCCATGTACCAAGCACATTACCGGGGAGGAGACTATCAAGATACTCCTGGGGGGATGGTTTTGTGTCTATGGGGCGCCCAAGGAGATCAACTCCGATGAGGACGTACAAGTACGCTCAGATACCGGCTGGTACAAGAGGGTCCTGAGATCCTAAATGTCCAGGTGTCTACGGGGATCCCCTACTCGCACACGAGCAACCCCCTATGTGAGCGACAGATTCGTGTCCTCAAGGAGAATGTAAGGATATGGTGCAAAACTGAACACACCAGAGACCGGGTGAGACTACTCCCCGTCATATCCTTGATGATGAACTCCCAAGAGAGTTCAGCTACTGGCTACTCGCCCCATGAGCTATCCCTAGGGCGCCCGGGGTGGCCCCTACATGCCCCGTATCCAGAGGACACCCATTCTTGTGTGGGTGGATGGGTCCAAGACCAACAAGCGAAGGTGGACAAGGCCAAGGCTATGCTCCAGAGAGTGAGGGAGCCTCAGTGGAACAAGAAGAACAAGCACCAAGTACCGGCCACCTACCAAGAGGGGGATTGGGTGCTGGTGCACCACAGCCGACTAGCCGCCTGGCCACGCTCTACCAGCGACGACCCATACTTCGGGCCCTACAAGATTCTATCTGTGGATGGACACTGTATAACCGTGCCCTGTTCTCCCCGTCTAGGGGGGACCCTGGTGTGCGCTGCTCAACACCTGAAGCGCTACTATGATCCTGAAGACCTCTGTGGGGAGGAGTGGGAGCTGGAGAACGAAGAAATCGCCGCCGTAGACCTACAAGGGGCTGCCAGCCCTATGGAAGTTGAAGGGGAACTCCCCGACATGAACGCCGAGGGGATGGCTAAGGAGGGCTTCTACCTGATGAAGTCTGTCCTACGCCACCGCTATCGCCAGGGTTGCCGCTTCCTCACCCTCTGGGAAGGGTTTGGAGTCGAAGAGGCCACCTGGGAGCCCTTCTCTGCGTCTGTTCTACCTGAGGGACGCCTAAATTTAGTTCACGTTGACTACTTGTCCCAGAACAACCTTGGTGAGTTCCTGAGGCTCGCTGAGACAGTTGCCTCCAAGACTAAAGCTAGGGACTGAACCTTACCCCTAAGTGTGCTACATATGTCTGTGTGTGTCTCACTTCTCTGTCGGGCGTGGCTCCCGAATCAACGGGCTTCGCTGATGTCGGACCGAAGGTCCTAGTAAGTTACTAGTACCACTCCTATGACGCCCAATTTCTGTGCTGGCGCCTATCCATGGGGGAAGACGGCAAAAGCCCTACCTACTAGAGGGGAGGGGTGGCCAAGTGTGCTAAGGGCATACAAAACGCCCATTTTTGCTAAGGGCCAAAAGCTGACGCACTCCCCTGCCCACGTGGAAAAGCACGCGGGACAGGAGACACCACTACTCTATACACCCTACCTAAAGTGGCACCATCCTGGTGGGCGAGCGCTACTGCAACTGGCCTAAGCCCCCACACAGGATTACCACTCCTACACTCAC
This sequence comes from Eutreptiella sp. 'Long Island Sound 2002', assembly GCA_964036045.1. NCBI lineage: Eukaryota > Euglenozoa > Euglenophyceae > Eutreptiales > Eutreptiaceae > Eutreptiella > Eutreptiella sp. 'Long Island Sound 2002'. The sequence continues at coordinate 9,661,747 of OZ038388.1, forward strand.
GCTCTACTGGGTGGTGTTGAAGATAAAGTCGTGGGTCCTAATGACCCTCCTGTGAAGAAGACAAGAGAACACAGCGCTGCTAAGCAACTGTGGCCTAACAAAGACGCCACAACGCGTTTCCCTGCTAGGGCTCTGAGGGAAGGGGTGCTCTTGTTGCGTGCACAGCGTGAATGTTGAAGAGGTCGGGCTATGCTTGCCACTCCTGGCTGAGTCATAGCTTGTTGTTTGTGTGATCAGCGCCGTATGTTTGAGCACGGCTTAAGGGACGGCACCAGTTCACCCTGACCTGCCCACCTGTAAAGCAAAGGCCAATGAAGGGGTGTTTGCGGCTGAGGAACCAAGCCACACTCCACGTATTATCCGCTTCTCAGTGTGACCTATAATACGCTGTCCTCAAACACCCCTGTCAAGCAAGCAAGCGTTCAGAGACTCCTCAGGTTCTCTTAAAGAACGTATCGAGGAGCCCC